>JAWDGP010002178.1:105000-192500 GCA_033675545.1 Elysia crispata | reverse complement strand
ACAATTCTAACTTTGGAATTCAAGCCTCGTCTCTTCAAATTAAAACACGTTTTATTCCCAGTGATTTCCTCTTCCTTCTCACAATACAAGCGGAAGCAAAATAATGCGGCAATACTTTTTGGCAGCTGTGTTTAACAGTACTTGAAAGTTGCCTTTCTATAATAACAAAATCTCAAGCATTACTTCTCTTTCTTCTCTGTTGGAACATCGAATACGAAAGTGGAACTGGAAAACAAAAAAACAAAACAAAAAAAAAACAAAAACCGTATGATATGTTGACAACAATCTTTCTGTGTTCAGAATTAATATGTACTAGACTTTACTTTATTTAAGTCGATGGTTTCATGGTTTTTTTTTTTTTTTTTGCGTAGCATTAAAGTTAAAACTGATGAGGGCAGATAAACAAAGAAGCATACCACTATCAGGTTAAGTCAGGCAAAAACTCAATGCGAATTTTTTTTTCTATTTAACAGCACAGATTGTTTAATCGACTTTTACTGGTGAAATGAAAACAGTGGCTGGGGCCAGATTCAACTTTGACTCGATGTGCCTGATCGAAGCCTGGTCGGGAAGATCGCAGGATTAATACTGATTTGTTGTCGGTGATTGTTGGATTAAACAGCGTTAAAATCACTCTGAGAGACAGCTTGGAGAGGGCTTCAGAGAGAGAGAGAGAGAGAGAGAGAGAAGAGACAAAAGAAACAGAGAGAACGGATGACAGAGAAGAGAAACAGAGAGAACGGATGACAGAGAAGAGAAACAGAGAGTGGCAGAGGCCGAAAGAGAGAGAGAGAGAGAGAGAGAGAGAGAGAGAGAGAGAGAGAGAGAGAGAGAGAGACAGAGAGACAGAGAGGGAGAGAGAGAAGGTGGGAGATAATACGGTGTAACTGATTTATATGTATCTAAGAGTAGGTCCTGTGCCAGAAAGGAAGATTTCCGCAAGACCTCATTAGTATTGTACATGTAGGTTGTAAGTGGTACGGTATGTGCTTTCTTTGGTTCAAATTTTTTAAAATTTTTACGTAATTCAATCGCGATAATTATAGTAGACAATCTGACTGTATCTTCCTAAAATCTTCACACCTTCAAATAAACCCTACTAAATCTCCAGTCCTCCACTTTCCAACAATTTTGTTTTTTTCTCTTCTAGAAAGTAACATTAACTCATTTCCCTTCCCTCTAAACCCTGTCACGTCTGATAACACCGATTTTGTTTACCTCCCCTTCCCGAAACAGGCGGTTAATGGAGCGCAGAGGGCAGGCCGGACCTCTATAAATCCTGGGCTGAGGAGACAATGCGGAAATATCGCACGCGCTCTGCTGCCACCCCTCATAAAATACCGTCAGGGGGGGGGGGGGAAGGGATGTTTTGGTTGGTGTGAGTTTTTTTTTTATTTTATATACAGGCTGCGTGTTATTCTGTAGGTTTATGTAATCATATCACGGCTGTACAGGGGGCGGCTTGTCTAAACATTTACCGGGTTTATATTAATACTTAGTTCAGCTCTAGGGACCTGAGAACACCTAGTGTACAGTGAAGTATTAGCAACACAACACTCAGGAGGAATTTGAGAGAGTAGGTTTTAAAATATTATAACACGATTAAAATTTTTACAAAAATTTTTTAGATAATTGGAAAATAGCGAAGGAAAAAGGCGTTAGACAAAGGGCCTAGGGATAAACATAAATTTGTGAAAAACATTTGTAAAAGCATTGTCCATGGACTGAACATGCATTTTCCAAATTGGAAATGAAAACAAAGAAAAATAAAAACACCAGTAAGAGGCAATCTTTGGGAGATTTAAAAAAAAAATGAAAAACAATCTTGATGTCGCAATGTTGAAGCTAAGGAGAAAATTAGGATTCTAGGGGGGTCTAAAAACTAGTCCCTTTCGGGAATCCCCGATGCTCTCTCTGGAGAGAAGCGCAATCTGAATTAGCTCTAGTTTTCTTGTCCGCTCGCTGGCCGCTCTTTTCTTCCAATCATTTTCTGTATTGAATACGAAATTAGAAAGTTGTAAAGGCGAAACATTCTAGTTTGTTATTGTCTTTGTTCTCAAGGCTGAACTGGTGGCAGATGTTCCAGCTTATTGCGATATCATACTGATGAGGTATGGGGTGTTGTTGAATACTGGTGGTCTCGGTAAGGACTCGGATGACTTTTGCATTTTTGGTTTAATTATTTCATATTTAAAATCACTTTTATAATTGTTTTTACTATTATTATTATTATTATTATTATTATTATTATTATTATTATTATTATTATTATTATTATTATTATTATTATTATTATTATTATTATTATTATTATTATTATTATTATAATTATTGCGATAATAATATTATTGTTATTATGATTAATAATAATAATAATAATAATAATAATAATAATAATAATAATAATAATAATAATAATAATAATAATAATAATAATAATAATAATAATAATAATAATAATAATCATAATCAACTGCACCAGCGCTGATACAGAAACATCTATCCAGGCGTCGCAACTACAATTAGCTGAGCTGCCTTAAAACATAAAACTTTTTTATTCTTCTTAAGCGACCTTTCCTCCTTTTCTTCCTTCTACCAATTTTTACTTTGCTCACAGAGTAAAGGTGTATACTATCTACTCTGAGCTTTGCTCTTTAGCTTTATAAGTTCCTTCCGGCTTCGAGTAAGTTGTGTCCGGGTATCAACCCGCTCATGGTAGATACACAGTCATACAGACGGCGGTTATTAATTGAGCAGAGAACAGGGAGCCAACTTGTTTACATGAGGACTTTGGGTTATTTATATCTATCATCAAAGGTTTCATTGACTGTACAAGACAAGACAGAGAATTAGAACATAACAACATCAGAGCCAAAACTACCGTCATTAAAAAAGAACAACCAAATAAAACCAAAAAAAAAAAAAAACAACTTTCGATTGAATGATCACTACAGTATTAGTTTGCTTTAAGTACAAGCATGGTAAACACTAGCGATTTCATCTTTTGTATCAAATTTCATTTTGGGAATTAAAAATAATTGGTGAAATGATATCCCTTCATAACAAAATATCCTTAAACATATTCGCTTCTTTATACGTTTTGTTATAACAAGATTGTTACGCAATTTTCTTTTGATAATATTTCAAAACAGAATATAATCATGATAAAAAAAAAATCTGCATCGGGAGCTGAGATTTGTTTTAAAAACAAAATGATTAATGTCAATTTTTAAGGATAAGTTTTTGAGAATGATGTTCTTTGTTTTAATTACAGCAACAATTATTGCACATGTAAGGAGTAATAATTATTATCATTTTCTGTAGTACTAGTACCTCGATACATGCGACTACCACCTCCATTTTAATTCGAATAATCCGTGAAGCACTACAGAAACTATTGCTAATGTTCCTGCTCTTACTATTACTATTACTACAACACGAGCAATTGCTACTATCACTACTTCTACTACTACTACTACTACTACTACTACTACTACTACTACTACTACTACTACTACTACTACTACTACTACTACTACTACTGCTGCTGCTGCTGCTGCTGCTGGTGCTGCTACTGTTACTACTAGGCTACTACTGCTGCTGCTGCTGCGACTACTGCTACTGCTGCTGCTACTACTACTACTACTACTACTACTACTACTACTACTACTACTACTGCTGCTGCTGCTGCTGCTGCTGCTGGTGGTGCTGCTACTGTTACTACTAGGCTACTACTGCTGCTGCTACTGCTGCGACTACTGCTACTACTGCTACTACTACTACTACTACTACTACTACTACTACTACTACTACTACTACTACTACTACTACTACTGCTGCTGCTGCTGCTGCTACTGTTACCTCTACGACTATTATTCATTAAAAAAAAAGGTTTAGTATAGTAAACCGTTATCTATGCTACAAATATCTTAAGCCTATTTGTCTTAAAAATCTTAATCGAATTAGCTAATATATATATATATATATATATACCGCCAGGTTAGGATCGTCGAGTGAAAGCCGCCCCCACCCAAAAAAAAAAAAAATAGCTTCTGCTGTGAGGCTATTGCAAGCCCAATCAAAAAAGGTTACTTCTTGACTTAAAGGATATTTTACGTATATCTATTGTTGAAACTAAAATTTTTCTCTCTCGCCCTCCCACTATCTCTCTCTCTCTCTCTCTCTCTCTCTCTCTCTCTCTCTCTCTCTCTCTCTCTCTCTCTCTCTCTCTCTCTTCCACTCACTGTCTCTCTCTATTTTTTTGTCTGTCTGTCTCTCTCATTCTTCTCATCTTTCATCTCTCTATTTCTGCAAGCCCCTTGTACTCCCTGCACAATATTATTGAGACTTTTATGACAGCTGGGAGTTTCTTCCAGTATTGTTTTAGATATCTTTGAAGAATGATTACACTTCCCATCACATTTATTACCAAGATTATGTATTTATTTCGAAAAGAAAAAAGTTATCAATTTTTGTAGGTTTGTTCTACTTACCGGCATGTGTTTTTCCCAGCGGTGGTGTACTGGTATCTTTCCCATAGCCAAATTTGTCCGCTGCTCCTTTCACTTCACTCTCTCTAGTGCTCTCACATGCTGGTTGTCTCTCTTGGCCCGCTCTCTCCGGCTTACCGCCCTTTCCGCTCGTGCTGGGACCGCTGGGCGGGGAAGCGGGCCCGGCAGCAGGGGTGGGATTTGTCGAGTAGGACGTGGCGGGGTGGGAGAAGCTTGATGTGACATGACTGGAAGGCACGTAGGGAGCAGTAGATGGGTCGTAGGGGAACTTCGGGCCGGATTCAAGAGAGACGGATTTTGTAGGGGAATGTAAAGGACGATAACTAGCACTGGAGTAGGTTTGTGGGGAGGAAGATGGGGCAGATTTTTGGGAAACTGTTAGAGAAGTAGATGCTTGGTCGGATGGTAGAGGGATAGATGGGGGGATACGGGAATTCATTGGAAGTCTTGGATGGTGATGGTTATCGTGAAGTGTTTGTTAGGGGTAAGAGGGGGGAATCGGTACTTAAACCCGACATTCTGTGGTTTGTTTTTAGAGGGGGAGGGGCAGCTTGTCGAGGCTTAGAGTTTGATAGACAAGCCTCGCCATGAGATAGACGCAGCGACCAAGGTCATGGTTAGGGCAAGGTCAGGATTCAGATAGATCCAGGATGAAGAATTGGTTCAAAAAAGAAGGGAGGTGAAGGGGTGGAGGAGGGGGGTGAAAAGATGGGACTCACTTTTTGGAGATAACATTATTGGGAATATCGCTGAGTATTTAATTTGATTTCTGTGTCGTCTCTTTGGAGAATTCGTGAGGCAGTTATGACGTCAAATACTTCAATGAAATCTCAGAATTTAAGGTCTGTGAAATGCACCGATCTAACTCAGACGCAATTTATCTTGCCTTTTTGATAGTCTCTAAGGAGGAACTCTTCAGATGTCGGTATCGGTAACTGGTAAGAATCAAATAACCGGATTTGGTAACCGAGACTGCCATAAGCAGAGATTTTCCTGTGGGTTTTCACTGTTTAGTGTTCGTTGGATTTCTGGGAATCACCTGGTGGGTATCCGGTTGTTTCAGTTCCTTGTGGACAAGGAGGAGACGAATACAGATTCACAACTTTCAAACTCAAATGTTTATTTGTCTCTGGAAGTAAATCCAGATCCGTAAAGAACTGACCCCTTGATCCCAGAGTCACCCACTCGTGTGTGGATGGTTGATCAGACACTGGACCAGCCCTATTGCTATGTTCCATCAACGTTGACTGACCACAAAAGTAGTTCGTCTGATCTTTGACAAAGTGAGAGCAGCAGATCTGTCTGCGGGTTGTTATAAAACGTTCATTTGTGATGTTGATAGAGCTAGCAAACCGTGAGCTCAGATTATTAATTTTAAATGTTTCTCCTTTACTTCACTGGTCGCCGATCTTGACACTGAGAGCAGCTCAAATTTGTGCTTAACGGCAGTTTTTCGCCATGGCCAGCATCTGTTTGCACGTTATTTAAGATGATATAAACCTCTTGATGTTCCCGCTTGACAAGTGAACCCAATGTTAGTCCTGTGGAATCCTCAGTCTGAGTAAATTTTCAACCAACAAAATATAATTTTGAACTGTGTAGACACAAATGTGTTTCTGCGTACATTTATATTGATTAGGGAGAAGGTTAGGTCTCACCTAGCCTGATTACTCTGTAAGAGAAACACGCAGGGTGTTTTGTTCATGTTTCTACTGTGCCTGTTAATTTTCTTTGATGTTGAAGTTTATGTTTTGTAAGAAATAATGATATTCCTCCTCCATTTTATAACAGATAAATATCAAACAGGGGAACCAATAGGTTCGTTTGCATTTTTAGTTCCTTTGTTTGTTTGTTTGTTTTCTTGGCATCATTTCCACTAAAAAATATTGAAAGTTGTTCTTTTCGCGTTGAGAAATTCCCCTGTGGATCATGTCACGTGACAGAAAGTCAACTAATAACTCGTGTTGACTGTCCAAACTGGCTGGAGGAAGCAGAAGTAGAGGGCAGCTACTGTTTGGGCACGAGACGGCTGCGGTGTGAGCCTGGGGGGTGGCTTGTCCGCTCACGACGTATTTGTTAAGTCAGAGGCCAAACACTGTTAACCTGAATCCAGGACCTCATCAACATCTGTCTCCAGCATCAAGAGGATCGAGCTCTTTGTCTGATCATCTTGCGACAAGGAAACATCACCAGCACTGTATTCCCTCGACAGACAGATAATATTTAGAGTAGTTGTTTCCCTTTGTTCAGTTTATTAGGAAAGAAGGAATAAGATTTAGTTCAACAAAACACTGTCGTAGAACACGGAAGATTTTTATTCACGGTGGAAATCATGTCCACAAAAATGTTTCTCGTGGCCCATCCCAAGGAAAATTTTCTTGTAATACGTCATCTTTCTGTTAGATCTGAAAAAAGGCAGAGAAAATGAAAGTTAAAGATTTTCATTTTATATTCGGCTGTAAAAAATATTTGACGATGTATGCAACATAAAACTTTGAAGGAGAGTGGGTCAAAACAACTGAAGATTTTTTTCGAAACGTAAACATTGACTTGGGTACAACAACCATCGTATAGAACAGCTATTGAATTAATGTTCATGTTTATTTCTCTATGATCGCAATGCAAAATATAAATAAAAATAAAGATATAGAAAAATCTCAAAGTTGATAAAAAAAATGGAAGATAGATAGAGGGAAAGAGAGAAAAGAGCGGGCATGAAAAAGATTCGAAGTCTGTAGGAGAGAATGAGAGAAGAGGAAAGGAAATGACACACATACGGAGATAGATAATGAGAAAGATAGTTAAATAGTTAGACTCACAGATAGAAAAATAGAAACACATATAGATAGATAAATAGATAGATAGATAGATAGATAGATAGATAGATAGATAGATAGATAGATAGATAGATAGATTGACGAACAGATAAAACCAAAAGATAGGTAAAAAGATAGATAGGTAGATGGATTGGTAGATAAATAGATAGATAGACAGTTAGACACACATATAATAAGATAGAAAGATAAATTCACAGATAGTAAGATAGATATATAGGTAGATACACAGCTAAAAAGATAGATGGATAGATAGATAAGTAGATACACAGAGAGAGAAAGATAGATAGATAGATAGATAGATAGATAGATAGATAGACAGATAGATAGATAGATAGATAGATACACAAACAGGAAGATGAATAGATAGATAGATAGATAGATAGATAGATAGATAGATAGATAGATAGATAGATAGATAGATACACAGATAGAAAGAAAGATAGATACGCAGATAGAAAAAAAGAAAGATACATACATACATACATACATACATACATACATACATACATACATACATACATACATACATAAATAGGAAGATGAATAGATAGATAGATAGATAGATAGATAGATACACAGATAGAAATATAGATAGATACACAGATAGAAAAAAAAGATAGATAGATAGATAGATAGATAGATAGATAGATAGATAGATAGATAGATAGATAGATACAGAGTTGAAAGATAGATAGATAGGTAGATACACAGATAGAAAGATAGATAGATTGATACACATATAGAAAGACAGATAGAAAGATAGATATATAGATAGATAGATACACAGATAGAAATATAGATAGATACACAGATAGAAAAAAAGATAGATAGAGATGTTGATACTCAGATAAAAATATAGATAGATAGATAGATACCGAGTTGAAAGATGGATAGATAGGTAGATACACAGATAGAAAGATAGATAGATTGATACACATATAGAAAGACAGATAGAAAGATAGATATATAGATAGATAGATACACAGATAGAAAGATAGATAGATAGGTAGATACATGGATAGAGAGATAGATAGATAGGTAGATTGATAGATATATAGTTAGACACACAGATAGAAAGATGGACAGATAGATAAAAATATAGATAAGTTTGTAGGAGAGAGAAAGATCTGAGTTAGAGAGAGAGAGAGAGAGAGAGAGAGAGAGAGAGAGAGAGAGAGAGAGAGAGAGAGAGAGAGACAGACAGAGAGAGGGGGAGAGAGAGAGAGAGAGAGAGAGAGAGAGAGAGAGAGAGAGAGAGAGAGAGAGAGAGAGAGAGAGAGAGAGAGAGAGAGAGAGAGAGAGAGAGAAATTATGAATTGCCGCATATGGAAAATATATGGTTTAATTGGAAGAAGCCATCGGTAACACTATGGAAACAATTTACGAGACTTAAAAAAGTAACTTATGATTATCAACCGATAAGGTATCAATCTTTTTTTCAGAGTTTTAGTCTCTCGGATCAGTGAATAGCCCTCAGTTTTCCAATGAAATCGCGTCTCTAAAGATATTTATAGTGTTGTTATACAATCAGCGGTACTTCTTTAAAGCTTTGAAAATGAATTTTGTTCTGGACAAAAGCATTCTATTAATTGTTATAGAAAACATCAGTGGTCATGAGACAATCATAGAGATCAAACAATAATGCCTGTCAATTTTACTTTGGACATTTTCGCTAGGAAGAACAGTGAAAAAAACTATCAAAAGACCAAATTTTTAATTGTTTCTAAAAAATGAAAAAAAAAATATATAAAGATTTAAGGAAAAGCCAAAAAAAAAAAAAGAAAAAAAAAGCTGGAATACAATTTTTACCGCAGCGTAGTCGAAAATTGTTTTAACCAATGCAGGTGAGCATTTCAGCTTGTGGTGATCAAGATCGCTAAAGAACCTGTGGGGAAGTGACCATTATTGTGAACGCTTTATGTTTTTAGTAAATAGCATTTTTTTTTTTTTTTTGTTTAACAGAAGACATAATTATATCGTCGCCTTAAATGCAACAACAACGACAATTCGACCTGGCAGACCAGAAACCCAGTTTCGAGCTTAGACTGCTCTAGCAGTTTTCACCAAAGACTGAGTCTTGTATCTCTGTGTTTAGCAAACTTCGCTCCCGACTTCCCACTGTTTGTCTTCTAATAATATTATTATTATCGAAAGCTTTAGAAGTTGTTTTTTCTTTTTTCAAAAGGCTCATTAATTGAAAATAGTAGAGATCTTTTCCCAGCTTCTATAATAAAAAAAATAACAAAAAAAAAAACCTATAAAATCTTAGAGTTCTGTGCAAGATGATTGGGGGAGGGGGGTTGAAACATGTTATAATAGGTAGGAACAAACTCGATGAACTTTTTGCGACACAGCATTTTATCTTTCAATGAACTTCAGAGACACATACACACAGCATAAAAATTATGATCAAGAAGTAAACCCGCAGGAAACAATAAATTGGTACAAGCGCCATTGATCTAAATTTAACTAATCTCTCCTACAGTTGGTCACAAACACGAACTTATTACTGTTAGTTTCACTTCTTTAATTTCATACATCCTTTAAAAAAATATAGGTTCAAAACAATAAGTTTGTCTTTCAAGAACAAAATATACAAATAAGAAAACAGTAAAGTGTTGAACGGCTTTGAGGACAAAATAATTACAGATAGATAAAACTTTTGTCATGTATTGAAACATTGTCTTTAAATGAGTTGTTATTTCAATGATAATGTTCAATTTTAGTTTCAGAACAATTTAAAAGTTCAAAATAGTTTTCTAGATAAGAAAAATTAATTGATAATGTGGACACAATTTTCCCTAGAACAAATACACAATAAAAAGTTACCTGAAAAACAAACATTAAAACATTTTATACGCTAGATAGTTAAATCAGAAATAATAATAATAATAATAATAATAACAATAATAATAATAATAATGATGATGATGATAATAATAATAATAATAATAATAATAATAATAATAATAATAATAATAATAATAATAATAATAATAATAATAATAATAATAATAATAATAATAATAATAATAATAATAATAATAATAATAATAATAATAATAATAATAATAATAATAATAATAATAATAATAATAATAATAATAATAAAACAGTGAAGAACAAACAGTAATTTCGATAAAAAAGATAACACTATAGGGTGACATTTGATCAAAAATCGAAAGAAAAACATCAAGGCACACCGTGAGTTTGATCAAGCAACTCTACTGTAAAAGAGTGCTTTCAGAATCAAGATACCCCTGTCAAACAGAGTGAAGGCTACACTCAGTAAACCCAGACTTTTATCTCTGGAGCAAGACTCGACCTGTCGGTCTAGGATCTACCAAGCTCAGAGCGGACGCGCTTTCAAAATACCACGAGGGTTTTCTCGGTAAGACCAGGGAGAGCAACATTAGCAAGAAGGAGATCAGGCGCCTGATGGACCCCGAGAGGCTCAAAGTCTTTGGAAGTCCTGGAAAGGGAGACGGGCTAATCAGGTAAAAGGTTCGGGTGTTGGGGAGATAACCCAGGACATTATTATACACAAGGCTAATGTTAACCTGATCAAGCTTCCCTGGGAGGAAACAGGCAGCTTCATAATGCAACTGCGTCATCAAGGGGACAGATGCTTTCTCCCGCTCTCCGTCAGATCAAAGTACGGAGACTGAGAATGACGTACGCATACCGTACGTAAGATTCGCTTCCTTGTTAAGGAAAGATTCATAATTCAGTTTAGGTCTAATAGAGGATGTGCTATAAATGACAGGTCTCTTTTCTTGTTGTTGCTCTTGGTGGTTTTGTTGTTGTTTTTATTGTCGCTGTGGTTTTTGTTGCTGTCACACTACTGTTGAAGATTTTAATATATTTTCTTTCCTTTTTCAATTTTTAACTCTTTTCATGGTTCTTTCTACTTCCTGTGTTCTTTTTTTTTAAGCAAAAAATTAACACCCCTCTGGTTGATTTTGCCCTCGGTTTTTCAAAACAGTGCGGATTTTTCTCCAAAGTTATTTGCCGTTTATGCAAAAAAAAATATTACATCAGCTGGTACTGAGTCGAAATACCAAACGTTTATAACTGATTTCTAGAGGATACTTTTTACAAGAATTCTAACAAACTTTTTTTTTTAAATGTATTGGTATTAAGTTCAGTCGGTAGATTTTTGTTGTTATTTTTTTAATACTTTTGTTACTATTTCCGTTCCTGTTTGTAGGTTGTTGCATGTTTTGCAATGTACTGAGCCCTTAACATTATAGTTTACCATCAGGGCTAAGCGATAGGGGGCAGTCGTCCGGCTTGCCCAACTCTCAGAGCTTCTTACTTAGTTCTACAGCCCAATAGTTTTCTGGAAAGTCTTTTTTGTTTTTTTTTTTTGAGATGACACGATGGTTAAGTGGGATCTGAGCCTAGTGTCAAATGACAACTAGGAATCGAAACTGCGCCCCTTTGACCTACAGCTCGATTTCCGTAACTAGCAGAGCTACTAGATGTGTTCCACTTTAAGTAAGTGTCTGAGATTTGAATTTTTCAATTTTTCCTTTTAATTCATTTTTTTTTAAATTTTTTGTCCCATAGTCCACCTGGTCGTCAACTAGCACGCCATTGTTGTTACTGTTGCCATGGAAAACTCGCCCATAGATCTTGAGCTTTGCCGTCCAACATGGTGTGTAACCATACTTCGAGACTGATGTGTATTTTACACTTGCTTGCTAGCGTTGAAGCAGGAAAGTAATAATTATTTACTGCAGGCCTAAATGGCTTAAGGATTTGCGATCAGCGGCTAAACGAGGAGAAACCCTATACATCTTTAATACCGCACCAACAAGGAAGGGAAACAATCGATAGATTTCATAGATCAGTATAATTATATCCCTTTGAGGACAAATTTTCTCTCTTATCAGGCGCATCGCAAGATGGTCGCGACGTAACGTTTCTATTTCATGAGCTCTATAATTATGCGTGATATTTACTAGATTTTCTGTATATCAAGACGCACTGGCGACCGACAGGTAAAACAAGGTGCCTTACAGGCCAGGTGACTTATCGGGGAAGAAAGAGTTGCGCGTCAAATACTTTTAGATCTGGGCTGACACATTTGGGTTGGTTAAGCGAAATCAATGAGAAGCAATAGGAATGGTCAACCTTTGTAGAGTTCAAATACACGAACCTCCAAAGTCTAGTTTCCTCAAAATAATGTCTTGTAATATAACCAGTTATAGTGGGGTTTTTTTTGGTTTTTTTTTTTTTTTGCTTTACGCGTAGTATCGATAATTGGGTAGAAGAGGAAAATGTCAATTCCATCATTGAATTTATTATTATGCTATTAAATCAAGAGAGGTAACTGCTAAAATACTATTCCCCGCTCATAAAGCCGCGTTGCTTACCCTTGTAAGACGTGTATCCAAGGAAATAGAGAATAATGATTCAGGGCATCACTATAATGTGTTAGAAAATAAAGCTCGGATTCTGATGAAAGAAGCCAGACCAAGATGATGTTACGTTGGCCTTTCATGTCTTGTCACAAAGTATTCACCCTCAGAAACAAACAAGTCTTTTTTTTTGTTTTGTTTTGTTTTGTTTTAATTGGACTGCAGGAAAAAAAGTTATTCCACGACAAAAAAAAAATGTTTTGATTTAGGCATGTTCTGTAGTATTAACAGTTTTTTTTTTTTGTTTAACAGTGTCTTACAGCATATACGAACGGTATTCGATCAACTCACAAAATCATGTTACGCACTAAGCGAATTAACTGAACTACAACCTATTTGACTTACTGGCAATATTTTATAATGATAAGGCTCCAGCTGAGATTTCTGACCACTATCTCATCTGCTGTTTACAGAACTTATCAAATTTACCGGACAATTAAGCTTTCATTATAGCAGCATAAAAACGATTTCTTAAAGTCTGCATCTTTCTCACACTTGGCATCGTAAATACAGAATTTCAAATGATATCAGAGAGACCCAGCATAAGACACTGAGGCGAGGTAATTCCTACATAAATCGGTGTAACATTTGGAACAAGGTTTAAAAAAAGCTGTTTAAAAAGACAGAAGAAAATCTGTATAAGAACTGCTGCCTTGATATTAATGCATATCAGATGTTCTTTATCCACATGAGTCAGGCTGTTAAAAAAAAAAAAAACTTCGGCTTCACTTATGTTCAGAAAACAATATTTTCTGCAACCTGTTGCAAGTTTTAAAATGTAATTATTAAATGACAAATTGCTTTCGATAGATGCTTATACTAGGAAAACAAAAACTTTATAAGAGAATTATCATGTGGGACACCATCATGGTATCTTACACACTGAACCAACTGAACCATTGAACCAACTCGAACGTCCATGATGACGGGTGAGTGTTTTGTAAACCACTAGTCTAGCGAGATGGCCCTACCAGTAAAACATGTTTTAAACCTTGTACTCTGGAAAGAAAGATGAACAAGAGACAGGGTAGAAAACAACACGTCCAGTTGAGTGGCTTAATTTCTTGCTCCACTGGGACGGGGTTTATGTGTGTGGCTGAGCTATACCAGATCGTAATGGAGGGAGAGGGGGGGGGCGGGAAGAAGGGATACTAAACTTTGGTGCTTACACAGGGAAAGAGGACAGAGAAAGAGAGAGAGAGAGAGAGAGAGAGAGAGAGAGAGAGAGAGAGAGAGAGAGAGAGAGAGAGAGAGAGAGAGAGAGAGAGAGAGAGAGAAAATATGACGGGAGCGGAAAAGGCATTGGATTTTGTTTTGTATTCTTAAAGTTTCATTGTTAATAAAAGTTTACAGTACATTTTGTAACGATTAGAAAATAACGAAAATTAAAGAAGTGCAGCAAATATTTTAAAGCAACAAAGAGATGTGTTTTATGAGCGTTCTGAGTAGAAGAAGGGACTGCATAAGAAGGGAAAGACACTGAAAGAGAAATATATACAGTCGGACACAGGCCGTGGAAAAAAAATAAACAGGAGGGGAGATAGAAAGACGGAGAAAGAGCGTGGGAGAGAGCAGCAGCTACAAAGAGAGAGAGAGAGAGAGAGAGAGAGAGAGAGGGGGAGAAGGTGGACGGGAAGAGAGAGAGAGGAAGGGAATAGAAATAGACAGTGATAGACAGAAAAAGACAGATAGAAAGAAGAGAGAATGAATAAGAGAGAAAGAGAGACAGAGAGAGAGAAACAGAGAGAGAGAGAGACAGACAGACAGACAGACAGACAGAGAGATAGACAGACAGACAGACATACAGACAGACAGACAGACAGAAAGACAGACATGGAACGAAATAAAAGAGGAGTGCACCTTTTCTTAAGTATTTGAGAGAAAAATATCAGAGAATGAAACCTTGAAAAAAAACTGCTTTAACAAGCCTTAATTGGGCAATAGTTTCTACAGGCAACGACTTTTATGTTGGAACTAAAATCTTTGCTTGAAAAAAAAAAATTCTTTTTTTGTAATGTTAGTGAAAAACCTCGATAAATTATTTTCGACTTTTTTCAAGCTCTTCGAAAACTGTGCGGTTTGCTGCTGATAGTAATGATTGGTGTATTTTCATCATTTTACTGAGTTTCTCATAAACATCAAAAGTTAATTAAAAAAACAAAAAAACAAAGGAATCTTTTACAATTTTTTTTTTCAGCTTGTTGAGACATTAGAGAATTCCTTAAGTCTTGGATATTTTTCCACAACGAATCAGAAATTTTGTAAAACATAAGCAAAGCAGTGAGCTGATATGCAAACCAATGAAGAGTTGTAAGAATGTCAATGTGTATAGTTGGTGCGTGGTGTATTGACACTCTGATTGATTCTTGCGCTGGGTATTGATTCTGTATCACACAAATAGTGCCAGGCCCAATGATTGCTACAATGTACAAGGTTAGTAAGCACCACACGGGCTCATTTCTTTTCTAAATTTTAAACCGGATAAAACGAATGGTTTTTTAAATGTGTGTGTATGTGTCTGCGTATGTGTTTTTTAGGTTTGTTTTTTCTTTGCGCGCGCTGTTTCTTTTTTTTTTTTTTTTTTGTTCATTTGAGTTTTATGGTCTTTCGGGTCTGAGGTCTAAGTCCAAGAAATGGATAAAATTTTAAAGTTTTGTAATCTTTTTAGGACTGCGTATTTTACTATAACAATTATTCAGCACAAGGGCAATGAGGGCGTGGAAGAAAAGGAGATTTTTGTTTGAAAAACGAAACAGATGATCGAGATTCCTTAGGGAAAAAAGAGCAAGAAATAAAACACAATACAGATCCACGGGGTTTCTGGGTAACACTCAAGAAACCCCACAAGAGGTAAAACCCATGCCTCTGAGAATTGCCGTAATTGCCAATAACGAGAAAACGATCTAAAAACTGAAACATAAAGAGAAAGAAGAAAAAGGTCCTAAAAAAAAAAAAAAGAGTAATTCGTGTTTTTCGTTCTACAAAGTTAGCCCTCTCCGTACTTTATCGGTTTCGCGTTTCGAGTTTATTTCCTGCTTGTTCCAGCTCCAGACCTCCACAGGTTCTTACACCAGCTCCAGAACAGCTCCAGAACAGCTCCAAACATCTCTTGAACACCAACCTTATCTAGCAATCTTCGCCTCTATACACCCCGGTTTAGTTAAAAACTTTCCCCAAAGGAAATCAAACTGGAGGGGAAAATTGACTCGCCGGCCCGTCGAGTTGACGTGTAGGCTGACGTCTGCGTTTTTCTCGGTCAATTTGGCGCGTCTAACCCCCCTCGCCTCTGTCTTGAGCTTTCCTCACAAGCTGTCAATATTTGGCGGCCTTTAGCCAGCAGAGCGGCCAGGACTGAGATACAGGCAGGCGGGCAGGGCTCAAGGCGGAAGTCCAGATCTAGATCTACATCTCAGCCTCTCACGCCTTGACCTTCCAATATTTGTTGTGTTTATTGAAGTATGGACCAGTATTAAGTTGCAGGCATCGAGTGAAAACATGAAAACAGAAACGGGTGTGTCTATCAACGGTGGGAGACATCAATACGCCTTACTCTTAGATCATGTTTTCACCAGTTCATAATTTTCTACGTATGTATGATCCTTGTTTACATTCAAAGCAAGTTATGTCCATGTAATCCTTTTCATTCAAAATCTGATGATTTTGTGAAGAACAGTCTTAAAGTAAAGATGACCTGTAAAGCTTGTTAGAATAGACATGGATAAAACTTTAAATCCCCATGAATAAACAATGAAACCTTTTAGAAGTCAGTCAATCGTAGGAGACTATAAATAGTTACGTGAAGCCCAAAACATGCGAAAACAATTATAAAACAAGTTAAGAGGTTCATGTCTTGACTTCAAGTTTAGGACTGAAGACAAACTGTCAGCTTCTATTCTAGAGAAACCACGTATTCCACGCTTGGTGCTTTAGAAACATGGAAATTAGGAGAATATCTTTGCGACTCCTCTACGTTGATTTTGGATAAAATCAGATTGTGTGTGTCTTGGACTAGGTGCACTAAGACAGCGTGCTTAAAAATAAAAAAAAAACATCGGATATATCAGTGGAGAAAGACTAATTCCTGCCTTTTAGCTTATGCGCCTGTTTCCTCAAGGTGAATCTCCTTTAATCTCATTTCCCTTTATAACATTATCCATGTCATCGTAGAGATGTTTTCTAATTTTAAACAATCTAAAAGCGTGGAGATTCTAAATGTCTGCAACTGTCTCTTCAATTTTCGTTATCATCCTCATAATCTCGAAAATATCCTAATCTGGTGGAACTGATGTAATCGATTCCTCTTTGGTATCGACAGCCAACACGCGTAATCTAGAATTCCACAGCGAAAGGTTTGCCGTCTGCAGGATTCCCCAAAGGACTGGACGAGTAGATCGGAGAATCCCGATTGTTCACCGGAGAGCCCCATCCGGCGTCGCTCACATCTGCTCTGACATATTGGCATTGGCTTTTTGCAAGATTGCCTCCTAGCCAGATTGCGTTCGCGCCATGTGTCAGCAGAGGCAATGTAGCGGGTGGACCGGCTGCCAGATTGCATTAATACCAGGCCAAAATTAATTTCGATCGAGTATGTATTTGGCAAGAGAACCTCTGGCCAAGTGGGTAGGTCTGTTTTAAATATGTGCACCAGTTGCAGATAGAATGGTGGTTTTAATGGCTAGGTTTTGCTTGTCGTGGTGTTGGTCACGAAAGATAATTCACACAAAAACAAAACAACAAAAATCTTTTTTTTTATTATTGGTGATGGAAAATTAAAATTGAGGTTAAACCGCAGACAAGAATATGAATCGCTGAGGGGAATGAAAGCGCCGGGTTGGGTTTAGAACCAGATCATGGCGAAAACATTTGATTGGTTGGAAATTTTTCTGATCTTTAAACTTAAAAAAAAAATATCAAGGAAAGACTCGTCCATCTTTCTTCCTTCTAATTGTTTTCTCTCTCTCTCTCTCTCTCTCTCTCTCTCTCTCTCTCTCTCTCTCTCTCTCTCTCTCTCTCTCTCTCTCTCTCTCTCTCTCTGTCTCCTTTCCCTTCGTCTTTTTTCCCTCTTGCCCTCCCTCACTTTTTCTGTTTCTCTGTACTTCTCGGGACCCAGTCGATGAGTGGCGTGAAATGGTCAGCCAAGGACATGCGAGATCCACCCAGTTAAACGAGAAAGAAAGAAAGAAAGAAGAAAACATAAAGAGGAAGAAAATCAGCCTGAGAATCGATCTCTAATATAACAAATCTTCTACACATCCCAGCTAGCTCATTAATTTTTAATGATTTATTTTTCATTTTTTTTTTTTTTAAATTTTTTCTCTCCTCACGCGTCCTCCCTAGCATGTCCGTATTGAACCTATAATTATCTTGTTACCGAAACAAGCTGGTATTTCCTTCAGTTTTCTGTAATCGCCAGGAATCAATGGAGATTGATGCTGTCTGGAGACTGTGGCTCTAACGAGGCGTGGCTCAAGTGGGGACAAGATGGACACCGAGCAGCCAGAATGGCAGGAGGAAGTTTTCCCCAATATTTTAGAGTCCCAGTATTTACTATTCGGATATCAGAAATTCAACATCCTTACATAGATAGACCAATGAGAACAAACTGGAGTAAGAGATGGAAAAATGGATGAAAAAAGATGGTGAAAAGATAAAACATTCTTGACGGCTCGAATAGTTTTTTTTATAGAAGACTATAGACAACCTTTATGAAAGTCTAAATATACCTTATTAAAATGGAGGTAAAAGGAGAATTGAAATGATTAACATACAATCTTGGAATTATGTTTTGCTGATGTGTATATCCATATCTATTTTGTGGGTGTTTCTTGCCATACCAAGCTCTTAAAGACGGTATATGAGCAAGTTCGAGATTGTAACGGTTCAGTTATGATAGAGGAAAAAGTGGAGATTAACTTAAATCAATTTTCAAAGTACTAAACACTCTGTGCCCTGGACGTGAAATTATAGAGCAAAACAAAACAAAGAAAACAAAGTAAATTAATAAAATTAAATAAATAATTTTAACTCCTCTAATTTTTGTCCCCACGGACCCCCATTTTTCTCATTGTATGATTTGTTTCCTAATTATTTTTTTCTTTCGGTACGGTAACCAATCTAATGAGGCGTGATCCCTGCCGGGTTTCCTTCTCTCCCTCTCCTCCAGCATGGCGGTAGAGACAGCTTCTCCTCCCGATAAATCAGTCCGATTCCGTCTCTTGTCTTGTCGGGTTCCGACAGAGAGAGAGAGAGAGAGAGAGAGAGAGAGAGAGAGAGAGAGAGAGAGAGAGAGAGAGAGAGAGAGAGAGAGACAGAGAGAGAGAGAGAGAGAGAGAGAGAGAGAGAGAGAGAGAGAGAGAGAGAGAGAGAGAGAGAGAGAGAGAGAGAGACAGAGAGACAGAGAGAGAGAGAGAGAGAGAGAGACAGAGAGAGAGAGACAGAGAGACAGCCAGAGACAGAGAGAGAGAAGGAGAGAGAGACAGAGAGACAGAAAGAGAGAAGGAGAGAGAAGGAGAGAGAGACAGAGAGAGAGAAGGAGAGAGAGAAGGAGAGAGAAAGAGAGAGAGAGGGAGAGAGAAGGAGAGAGACAGAGAGAGAGAGGGAGAGAGAAGGAGAGAGACAGAGAGAGAAGGAGAGATAGAAAGAGAGAGATATGGAGAGAGAGAGAAGGAGAGAGAGAGAGAGAGACAGAGAGAGAGAGAGAGAGAGACAGAGAGAGAGATAGAGAGAGATATGGAGAGAGAGAGAGAGAGAGAGAGAGAGAGAGAGAGAGAGAGAGAGAGAGAGAGAGAGAGAGAGAGAGAGAGAGGCCACACTTGTCTCTGTAACAGAGCTGGCTAATGACCACCCACTGCTGGTTTAGTGTAAGGCTTCGGAGAGTAAGGGGAGAGGAATAAAAAAGAGTTATTACTTCTCTTTCTCCTTGTCCCACTTTTAACGATTTTATCTCCGCATGAAACATTTCCAGCATTTTGAACTTTAATTTGCTCATAAATTTTCCAATTTCCCACTTAATCTCGCGACAAAAAGAAAAAAAAAACAATTTCTTTGTCTAAGATGGATACCTCCTTTGCATTTTCCCCCCTGATTTTCTATGGACAACTATTGGTTGTATCAAAGTGTAGAAGAAATCTATTTTTATTCTGGACTTGTCGTTTTTAAAAGAAAACAAGAATATAATGATTACTAATTTTAGTGATCAGTTTTTGCGTGTCTGGCTTTGAATTCACTTATAATTTTTTTTAAATTCACTTCTCGTCCACTTGACCATGGCTCATCATAACGACAAGATCATGTTGCGACTGAGTTTGATCAGCTCTCCCTATTTCTCCTCTGGTTTTATATGGACAACACTTTGTTGTAGCAAAGTGTATAAAGAAAGTAAATTTTTGTTGGTGTTTCTTTTTAAAGAACTTAACAATTATTATTTGGTTATCATTTTTTTTCCGTGTCTGCGTTTGAAATTTCTCATATTTTTCATATCATTTATCGCCGTCTTGAGCACACATTTTGCCTGGTGATTTTGGTCCTGTGACAAAGCGAATGTCAATATTTTCAATATTATACATATAGAAAACGTTTCTTTATTTCATTACATTGTTACTTACAAACATTACTGAGAAACTGAAATTATCAATGTATATTTTTGCCCCTCTAATTCAAATGCAGAGTCTGCGTAACCCACTTCATTTTTTTATTTAAAGGATAGTAAGATAAAAAAAAAGGGGAAAACGTATGTTTTTAGTGTCTCTACTTTCATCCTTTTTCTCTGTTTTGATTTGTAGAGGACAAAGGAAACAAACTTGATTTGGTTCTGTCAGTTATTTATTTATTTTTTTTATTTATTTATTTTTTTATTATAATATTGACATAAAAACTTCCTTTGATTATTCCGCAAACAGCTGTGTTTCTTTTGCTTACAGTATAGACACAAAGCTAACTAGTCTTCACAAAAAATGTGTACAACACTTGATTTTTTTTTTGTATCAGTTTCATATAAACAATTTTTATAAAATGAACGAAAAATAACTACGAGATTAAACACCTGCTCTATACATTATTTAGTTTGGGAGATCAGATCTGCTGTATTGTTAGTAAAATGTAACATAACACTTCTCTCTCTCTCTCTCTCTCTCTCTCTCTCTCTCTCTCTCTCTCTCTCTCTCTCTCTCTCTCTCTCTCTCTTTCTCTCTCTTCCTCTATCTGCCTCTTTCTGTCTACTATATTCTCTCTTCTTTACTCTATTTTTTCCTCTCTTTATCACTTTTCGTTCCCTCTCTCTCCTCTTGTATTTTCCTTCCTTTTTCGCATTCTTCTCTCAATTATCTTTCTTCTCTTTCCTGCCTCTCTCTCTATTTATCTCTCTGATATCTCTCTTCTTCTATTTCTTCTCGTCTTTCTCCCAATCTCTCTCTTTCTCTCTCTCTCTCTCTATTTATCTCTCTGATATCTCTCTTCTTCTATTTCTTCTCGTCTTTCTCCCAATCTCTCTCTCTCTCTCTCTATTTATCTCTCTGATATCTCTCTTCTTCTATTTCTTCTCGTCTTTCTCCCAATCTCTCTCTTTCTCTCTCTCTCTCTCTCTCTCTCTCTCTCTCTCTCTACCTGTCTCTCTCTCTGTCTCTCTCTCTGTCTGTGTGTCTCTCTCTCTGTGTCTGTCTGTCTGTCTCTCTGTCTCTCTCTCTCTCTCTCTCTCTCTCTCTCTCTCTCTCTCTCTCTCTCTCTCTCTCTCTCTCTCTCTCTCTCCCTAGAACCGCCTCCAGTCTCGCCATCAAAGCCCACAGCGGTACCCAGATTGTCGTACCGTAAGGGACAATACCCTAGGGTCAAAGTCCTGTCTGCTCTGGTACCCACACAGGGCACTGGTCAACACACACACACACACAGGCACAACGGACTAATAGAACCTGTAGACCTGGACTAATCCAAGACTTTGCTCTGAATTCGTTCTGTAGAAGCAACGGGAGCGTGAAAATAACCTGTGGTAAAAATGAATGAGATTTGATTCTATCATATTAGGGGAGCGTAAATTAGAACAACATTACTGCATGTGAGTGTGTATGTGTATGTAGAAGGGGATGGATGCGTTTTTGTGTGCGTGTGTGTGGGGGGGGTTGCGTGTGGGTAGTGAGTGTGTGTAGAAGTGAAAGAGAAAAATCGGAAAATACGACTGTCCTAAAGTTTTATTTTTTCTGTCCTTGTTCATATAAAAATCACGATTAATTTGTTTTCGTTGAGTTTTCTTACTGCAAAAGTAAATTAAAGACACACAGAATAAAACTAATTATTTCAATTTTGTTGTCATAGCAACGCCCTGTTGAAATGCTAATGTTCATATCCTTTTTAGTATATTGATAAAGCGTTGAAAATTAAAAGTTGGGAATATTTTTAACTAATCATAATAACGTATGAACAAAAACAATTTCAATATCCAAAGTTGTATTCGACAAACTACAAATAGTTAAAATCAGCTTTGGGTTAATAAGAAAGAAGTGGTAGAATCAAACTCGAAAGTTATTATCTTTACCTTGGAGGTGGTATAAATGAATCCAAGGGCATAAAGTCTATGTAGAGACTTTGTAGGCCATATTTATTCTCGTTTATAACGGAAGGAAAGATAAAAAAAAGAACAAAATCGATCTAGAAATTCATTATAAAAATCATTGCAGCATCTTGCAAGACGGCAGTCAATGGATTCAGAGGGCAACCGGTAATCCACATGGAACAAAATGGCGGTTTTTAGCTGCAGGCGGCCTCAAGCTTACAAAAACTAACTAAGAACGATTTAGAGTTTTTGCACAATCAAGTTTGAGCATACCCAATAGAGAAAAAAACAAAACAAAAAAAAAACAAAAACAAAGAGGAAATAAAAAAAAAAATAATGATGGCTTTAAGAGGAATAAGAAATAACAAAATATTTTTTATCAAAAACTTAAAGATTGGATTGTCTCATATTTTTCTTCAAGCAATCTTGAATATAAACAGAAAGTTTTCAATTGAGCGATTTGGAAAATAGACTTGTGAAATAAAAAAAATTATAACCACTTCATTCTTATCACTACCTCCTCTCTCTCTCTCTCTCTCTCTCTCTCTCTCTCTCTCTCTCTCTCTCTCTCTCTCTCTCTCTCTCTCTCTCTCTCTCTCTCTCTCTCTCTCTCTCTCTCTCTCTCTCCCTCTCTGTCTCTCTCTGTCTCTCTCTCTCTCTCTCTCTCTCTCTCTCTCTCTCTCTCTCTCTCTCTCTTCTCTTCTCTTTCCCCCGACTCCTTCTTTGTTCTACACATACATTTTCCTTGATGTGAGTCCAATATCTTACCGACTGACCTCTAGCTCCGCATTCTCTCTCTCTTTTTGTCTGTACTGTCTGTCTGTCTGCCTCTCTCTGTCTGCCTCTCTCTCTCACACTCTCTTTGTCTGTCTGTCTGATTGTGTGTTTGTCCATCTCTCCCTCTTTGTCTATCTATCTATCTTTCTCTTTCTCCGCCTCTCTCTCTCTCTCTCTCTCTTTTTTCCCTCTCTCTTTTTCATACTATTTATATGTAATTTGGGTATGGATTAAATATCGGGAAATTTAAGTCCCAATAATTTAATTCTGTATCACTCATTGCATAAAGCATAAACTATTAAAATCAAAACATACTCCTCTGCTTCCTCTACTGATAAAATGTTAGTGAAGGATCATTAGAAGTCAGTAATTCCCCTCTTTCTTCACCTTTATCACATTGAGCATAGTTGGGAGAATCAATTGAAACACAGCTTGAATACAAGGACAAAAATGTTAACAGCCCCATGAAAATCTTTCAGAATTTGTATCAAAATTCTAAGTAACGTAGCACGTTATACTAACTTCAAGTGCAGGGGATGTAAAGATACGGATCAGAACAAGGCCATACAATAGTTGGGCTTCCTCTCACTCTTGTCTGTTGAACGCTAGAATCATGATACATTTACTATTAAATCCTCTATCTTACAGAAAACTGAAATAACTGTAAACATCTTTCCCTGCAAAAAGCAACTGATACAATAAGTGGTTGTTAAATTGATAATGCAATCTTTTTTTGTCCTTTAATCAACCAATAAACGACTGAATAAATACAAAAAGAAATGACTGTAATAAATACACAATCTGGCCGGGCTGACCAGAAAGATGTTCTCTTATTGTCATCTCATTTCTTCTGACCTTGACCTTCCTAACCGGGTATTGTCAAAAGCTAGAGGCGTGGTGTCAGGATAGCTGGCTGATTGGATCTCTGTTTCTGTTACCTCCCCTTAGCTTCTGGTATAATTAGCAGCCCTAGGCTCCTATAAGTAACGTCCGCGTAAATGAATAATCTTCTACATCCCTCAAAAAATCTTTGTATATCATTCTCTATCTGCATCTCTCTCGCCCTTTCAATTTTTTTTTATTTCTTCCATCTCTCCTATTTTTCTTTCGTACCGTCTGCTTCTTATTCTTCTCTTCTCTGCTAACTCATTCCTTTTCTTCACTTACACTATCACACCTTATTTTTCTTTCTCAATTGGTGATTTTTCCTTGTCCTCCGACCACCCCCCCCCCTTTTTTTTTTTACACAAACACACTTACAAGTGTCTCATAAAATTATTCATTTGACATTTCATACTTATAAATTTTTTTTATTATTTTTAGATTTTTGCTATGTACACCAAAAAACTGCGAACAGAAAGCTAAAGAGAGAGGATACGACAAGCATAACAAACTTTTAAAGAAATGCTCAGTTTTTGTAATATGCAAAAAAACTAAAAAAAAAACCGTTTTAAAACAAAAAAACCTGTTATAGTTTATCTGGTGCAACACAATATGATTAATGTAGCCGAGAAGTGTGGCTGGAAGATGTGACATCTTAGAGGGAGACACAGAAAGATTATCTCTATCATGTGGTAGGGGGAAAAGCCCACCAGTCTATCGGGTGTTGCTAGCTGGGACATCAGACAGTCATGCAAACCGGTGCTTCAGTTGTTCAGAATTAATAGCTCTATGGAAACATCACAATTTTTTTCCAAGCTTCCTTAAAGCCGCTCTCATGTTAAGATTATAGAAAAAAAACAGCATTATTTTTTTTAATTCGATTTCGTGGTCTTTTTTATTCCCGCTCGGAAATTACTCAATTTTGCTTGGTTATTGGATTTTGTAAAAAAATATTTTACCGGCCCAACACACACACAACCCTCCTCCTTTCCTCTCTTTCCCTCAAAAAAAAAAAAACTCAACCAGCTTGATGAAATATTCTAAAGTTCAAGTTTGATATCTGAACAGAAGTTGAACCAGACAGCACAAAGCTGCAGAAGTGAATACTACATTCACCAATCGACATCAAGACTCGACACTTGACTATGGACTCTTGCGCAGTGAGAGCGTGTGTCCTATCACATGACCACCCAATACAGCAGTCTCGTCTACTGTTCATCTGTTCTGTCAGTTTCTATTAGAAAAAGATGCGTGCACCAATCTATTTGATGGTAATGCGTGGAGACAAAATTATCTTTCAATAGCCTATTAGCTAGTGGGATCATTATACAACCGCCACATCATGAAGCTTCGGTAGTTTACCTCATTTATGGTCCCTAATGAAAGCAGTAATGGATGGATTGAAAATAATCCACAATCCAAACTGATCCTATATACTTCATTCTGATGCCCTTTACAAATATCGACCAAAACAACAAGGAAGTATGAAACATATAGAAGTTTGCTTTTTCTTAGTTGTTTTGTTGTTTTCTTTTTTTTTTTTTTATCCATGGCAATTTCAAGGGAAAAGTGAATTCTTTATTTTTATGCTCTTAAAAACGCTTAGAAAGCCAAGAGGCAATCATATTTGGCTTTCAGTTTGAACCGTTTTTTTTTTTTAATCTCCTTATCTTGTCTTCTGCTTGTGATTGTAGCGGTTTGAGCTTAAAGCTCTGTTCTCTACCGCCCTTGTGGTTTGTTTAGACAGCGTTAGGAGAAGGCCAGTGGGAATTTCCTAAAAACTCTAAATATAGCTCTTCGGCGGACCTAGAAATCAAAAGATTACTAAAAATAATAGTTATTAGATTAACAGGCAGCGCTAAATTGTGACTTAGAAATAGACTGACTGAGAAATACCATTCTTGTCCATTGAGTAATTTAATGTCGAAAATAATGAAGAAAATATCTACATGTATAATATTGGTTTTTAGGACTGCAGATTGGAGGAAAGAAACATTTTTAAGAATCAGGAATTTAAAAAGAAAAAACACAATTTTTCTAAAGTTTTATCCTCCTGCACCTCTATATTCCAGACACTGGCTCCCCTATCCCCTCAATTTGTGTGACGATGGTGCATGCAGCAAAATGAGGCCAATTTGCTTTAAAGTTTTCTTGGTTTTTTTTTTTTCTTTTTCTTCTATGCTCTCATATCTTTATTAATTTTTTTTTTATTTTATATGTACTGCAATCCCCAAACAGGATAGCTTAGTTAGGATGTTTTTTTTTTTTTTTAATTTAAAAACATGAACCCCTTCTGTCACTTGTTACGACCCAAACATCCCTGTTCCGTTTTCTATCTTTTCTACTTTTTGGAGACACAAAAGACACTTTTATTGCTTATCTTTTATTTTATTCATTTTTTAATCTAAGTTTCCAGTAATGTGCTTTACTTCCTTTCTGTTATGGAAGAGCTGTTTCGTCCAACGCCACCCACACAGCCTAGAAATTATTTTATGCCATAATTGATTTTTTTTAACCTCCTGATCTTTGGCGCAGCCTGGCTTAGATGGGCAATAAGCCCGCCATTTCGAAATAGTTTGGGGCCAAATTTTAAACTCAGCAGACGCAGATTTAATTTCTGGGTTAAAGTCCCCTGAAATTTCACGCCGTTTTCCTCCCTTGACGCGAGAACTAATGTTGTCCAACATGGGAGGGTCTCACTTTAGATAGTTACACCTTCTTTCTCTTTATGTTTCTCTAGAAAGATAGAGAGAGGAAAGCAATGACAAAGACAGCTGGGCGAGCCAAATGACAGATAGCAGGATATCAGACCAATCAATAAACAATCAAGAAAAGGCACATTTTAAGTTTTTCCAGCTTTAGACGAGCGTCCTAACGGGGTGAAATTTGATTCCCCCCAAACAATGTCTATGGCAGAGACAAAAAAAAAATGCTTACGAAAAAACGTGAAAAGATTGGAAGAAGACCAGTGAAGATTAACGTTGGTTTTCTTTGTAGGAGAACGGGGGGTTAGGAAGGTACTGTTGATAGTAAGAGAGGGAACTTCCATTTTCAGGAACTCTTGTCAAACCGACAATTCTAGCTAAGGATGGTTCTGGTAAAGTAGCGATGTTCAATTACATCGCTCTGAGAGTTTGTATTGTAGTAAGTGTATGCAACTGTCAAACCTGGAAGGACATCTTTGTTTTATTGGATCTCTGAAACTAAAAGATCAAGAGTTAGCTGGTGCGAATTTTTCGGAATTTGGAAATGCCCTCTTTTTAAATCCTGAATGATTACCGCAGCTTTAATCACGAAGAAAAGATGAAGTTTGTTTTCTAGTGATTTTC
This sequence comes from Elysia crispata, assembly GCA_033675545.1. Taxonomy (NCBI): domain Eukaryota; kingdom Metazoa; phylum Mollusca; class Gastropoda; family Plakobranchidae; genus Elysia; species Elysia crispata. Next base: position 165,197 of record JAWDGP010002178.1, on the reverse strand, counting down.
TTTAATGTGCCTTCCATTCATACAGATTTGGGAGAGAAAGTTACATGAGGCTTCGGACTGAGCCAGGCAAATTAGGAAGCCCCAGTTTCAGGTAAAGGTAGTAGTAATAAACATCATTCAATGCAAGTTCTTATCAAATTTAATATTGCATATGCCAAAGAACATCAGCTTGACCCAGGCAGAGACAAGAGTTTCTATATTTTAAAATGTCTCGAAATAGAGAACTGATTAGAATCACTGTTTTATGGAAAGTTTGTTTTGGTTTGACGACAGTTTTTAGTGCGACAAAACATTGTTGAGTCTTCCGAGAAACCCAAGGTCGGAAAAAATCTCCTAGTTGACGAAGGCTAAAGGAGGTTAAAGATCGAGAGTAATGTCGACGTTGACCAGATATTAAAGGTCAACAGTAATAACTTGGATAACGGCGAAAAGTTAGATGTTCAGAATTATGTTGAACATGACAAGAGGTTCAAGGTCCTGCTTCTCGAGTTTGTTCATAGGTTTCGGTTAAACATTTCCCACCTGGATCGGTTACATTGAGTTTCACGTGAAACAGCCGTCTTGTCATCTCTAGACGATCAAGGTCAAGGTCTGCCCACTTATATTGGTAAGCGTTACTGATACAAGTGGGAACTGTTTACCTTGATAACAGTAACGTCAGACTCCTGACCTTGAATTCCCCAACCATTCATTTGGATCTTCTGTAAGTCATAGCAGCCGCTTTATAGATCCTGAATTTAAAAAAAAAAGTTAACCTTACAAGATGCATGATATGGATCTAACAGGAAGTCACCTTTTATCCCAGTCAAGTGATGAAGCTACCCCGGAAGATAGATGTTTACTGAGCATCGATATAAACTCAATTTGAACCTCCCCTATTCCTGCTCCATCTAGTTCCGCTTCTTTAACACTCTCTCTAGTGAAGAGTTCCCAAGGAGGTTGCACAATTTAAAGAGAAATTCTAAAGCAACTGGAGGACCGCAGTAATGAGGCCAGCTGTACAGAAACCTTAGTGGAGCAGATTTCCCGGAGAGCTCTTGAGAAGCTTCAGACAGACAAGACAGAGAACTCACGTTCGTTAAAGCAGGATGAGGATAACAGTTCTTTCCTCCTGTTCTAAGGATAGATTGTGTTTTATTTACTTCTTTTTACTCTTGTCCTTTTTTCTGTTTTAAAACTGTATATTAATAAAATGATCATTTGAAAATTTGCAGCAATATCTAGTAATCACCACTCATGGTTGTCGGATTTCTTGATATGATAAACTAATGGTTTCCATAATCTTGTAGTTAACACAGATTGTCTCTTTTTTTTACTTTTCATAACAGGAAAGTTGGGAGAAGGAAAGAATTCTTACGTTGACCGACTCATATGTAAAATGGCGTTTCGTTGAAATATAGAGCGATAACTGATGGTCATAAACGAATATTTCCTAATATCTCCCTCTCACTTTCAACTTTCTCGCTCTATCGGTTTTTACACTTTCTCTCTTCTTTTTCCATCCATTCTTTTCTTGTCACTCCCCCCCCCCCCTATCTTTCTCTCTTTATCCGTGTTCCCTCTAACTAGCTATATATTTCCTCCCCCCCCCTCACACACACGCTGTCCGAAAAAGTAAAAAAAAAAAATAACAAAATTCGAATCTTCTAAATTGTTAGAGATTTAAAAAAAAGTTGAAAAAAAGAGATCACATTTATTATGCCCCAGCAAAGCTAGCAAAAACCAGTCTTAAAGATATATGGTGTCAGGCACAATTAAAGATAAAAACCCACACATTTTCTGTATAATTGCCATAGTTTTGTTTTTGATCTTATAAATCACCACGATTGTAACTTGTTTTTTGTGAAAAATTTTTTTTTTAATATTCTCAATTAAACACATGGTTGATTATAAATTGCTTGTTAGTTTCCTTCAAATGAACTCCCATTTGTTTCAAAATATTTTGAATTAAACACAAGGAAAACTATGAATTATTTATTCTTTTCCAAGAGTTATATAATTCCACGATAAAGCACATTCAAACGACTGTAATCATTGACACTGTGTTTGAGATGTGTGAATTCTCGTATCATTCAATGAGTTTTTAAAAAGCGAGCCTAATATTTAAACATCATGATTACAATGACAAGTGGCTCATGAATTTTCTTTGAGCGTTACATTAATTCACTTTTTTTGTTTAGTTTGTTGCTTGTATTTTTCACAGTCTAAGTGATTTGTTTCCATTCTATTTCTTTGCTGTTTTTTTTTTTTCAACCACTTGTGTAAAGTTCACCGGTTCATCAACCTTTTCAATGTGTTGGTCTTTAGATCTCTTATCGGATTACCGTCCTTGACCTGTGTTAGAAAACATTCACAGAATCAAAACTGGGTCACACTTCCTTAACTGGCTAACGAGACAGTTTACGGTAAAAAAAATAAAAGTCAAAATGTCAAGAAAGAAAACGAAAAAAAAAGAAAACATGGCTTGAGGCCAAATATTAACGAGGTATGGAGATGTGGCCGTTACTCAACTTGGAGGGAGGGAACAAGCCAAGCTCCGCGCTGATTGGATGGAGGTTCACTGACCGGATGTACTGTTCGAATCGGACACTGGTCAGGTTTAAAACAGATATGACGTCAAGATCTCGTGATGGACCTGGTGGTTCAGTGCTGGAGTTACCGCCCTACTGTTTGTTGGTAAGTACCATTGGATTATCGGATGATCACTTAGATGGTCTAATAGTTTAATACCTACTGTGTCTGACGGTAACATGTCAAAGTGTGTTGCTATCACTATGAAAGTTTGTTTTATGATATCACTGTTTGCCCATTGTATGTCCTGTTTATCTCTATAAATATCTAGTTCTTCATGCTCATTATTCTCTCTTTCTCTTTCTCTCTGCTTCTCTCCTTCAATCAATATTTCTCTATGTCTCTTCTGTGTTTATCTCTCTAAAGACGAGAAATTCTGAACTGAACGATCAACGCAAGGGATGGTGACACTTTTTTTTCTCTTCACTTTTAGCCGGACAAAACCCTCTTGAAAAGACACGGAAAAAATAGATGTCAGGAAAATGTCGACAGAGATGAAAAGGGGAGAAAGGGAGAGGGAAAAAGAGAGAGAGAGAGAGAGAGAGAGAGAGAGAGAGAGAGAGAGAGAGAGAGAGAGAGAGAGAGAGAGAGAGAGAGAGAGAGAGAGAGAGAAAGGCGGGGGGGGGAGGAAAGGGCCAGAGATTCTGATTTAAAATCAATCACCTTTCGCTATTTGACTCAGTCTTCCAATAACCCTGTGTTTTGTTTCAATGCGGAGAGAAATCACCGAGTCTCTGCCAGCATTATCGCAAACTGCCAGACTGATGTGGGATCACAGAGAAACAAGAAACGGGATTACAGGACAGCAATTTTAAACTGTTTCTCTCTCTTTTTATTAAAAGGATGTTTAGAAAGCGTACAGTATAATTGACTTTGATTCTTTAATTCTTTTCTTTTAGTTACCATAAATGAACTTTTATGACTACAATTAGTTCAAAAATTGCTTCTTAATGGAAATTCTGCCAGAGAGCTTTAAACTCTAGAAACTTTCACACCAAGGAAGGAGTTAGAGCTCTTGATCAGTTAGATCCCTGGCTTCTCTGTTCCCCCGACCTCCATCTTGTGACGTAACAGTACAATCCCACAGGGGATGACGGGAAAAACAAGTTTGGAGATCTGGCCCTGCACTGCCGCCAGATGGCGCCCTACAGTACTGGAAAGTCTGCTTTCAAGACCTACAATTTTTTGGGGGAAGCTACATTGTTTTATTCAAGAAGGTGGCTTAAATGGAAATAACTGTAGACAGGCTGTAGCTATGTAGCATTTAAAATTTTTAATGTGCGTTTTTTTTGTTTTTTTTTTTTCGTTTTTATTTTATTTTATTTTTTTTTGGGGGGGAGGGCAGAAAGAAAAGAGGGACAAACAGAATTAAAATAAAACTGACGCACTCACGAAAAGACAAACAAAGAGAAATGAAGAGGATCCGTGAGATAGAGACAGAAAATGTGACAGATGGCGTGAAAAAGACAAGAGATTGAGAGAGAGCGAGAGAGAGAGAGAGAGAGAGAGAGAGAGAGAGAGAGAGAGAGAGAGAGAGAGAGAGGAGAGAGACAGACAGACAGACAAACAGAGACAGAGACAGACACAGAGACAGAGACAGAGACACACACAGACAGACAGATAGACACACAGACACACAGACAGAGAGGTTTAATAACCAAATGAATCAGAACTGATAACCTTCTGTGTTGAATGTTTCGAAAAACATCGTAATGGCCTCAGCACTCTAATCCTCTTGGCTTTCTAGATTTGTGGTGGCCGACAAACTGAGACTCGATATCTAATGTGCTAATCTGGTCTAAAGTGGAGACACGTTTAAATTAATGGAAAACTCGTCTATTTTTAAACAGAAAATTAATTTGCTTTAAAATTATGGAGCTTAGAAATTAAGAATTAAGGTAGGCCTTGACTTCAAATTTTGAAAACTTATTCCGAAAAATGTAAATTTCTATTTTTATTGTAGTAATTCAAAACTAAATCATTGATGTAAATGAAAATAGTTATATAATAATAATAAAAAAAAAGCATTAAGCTAGAAAGCTGACAATGAGGAATGCTATTTTTTTAATTCGGATGGAAAACTAGGCACAATGCGTCAAAACTTCGATAGGAAAGATACACATTCATTTGAGTTGTTTGTCAACTATCGAAAAGCTCAGGCGGCGTAAAATAAGGATTACGGATAGCTTGTGACAGTTACATAATTAATTAACTATATGGATGACTAACAGATAGATAGATTGATAGATAGATAGATAGATAGATAGATAACGGCAAAATGTACGTGCAACTGAACACACTAATTAACAAACGGCATAATGGTAGAAGTTAATTTAAAAGAAGCGCTAAGCAAAAAGAAAAGTAAAAGAACAAGGAGAAGATCAAGAAGAAAATGAAGAGAAAGAAGAACAAGAAAAAGAAGAGAAAGAAGAAGAAGAAGAAGAAGAAGAAGAAGAAGAAGAAGAAGAAGAAGAAGAAGAAGAAGAAGAAGAAGAAGAAGAAGAAGAAGAAGAAGAAGAAGAAGAAAAATGCTGGATTTAGTGTCGTCTTGTAGTACTGAAGCTTCACAAAGTCTCCCCTGGGAAACTTATCCCCCCTTGTCTGTGGCCCTAGAGGAATTGATTGCTATATTGGGAAACTTATCCCCCCTTGTCTGTGGCCCTAGAGGAATTGATTGCTATATTGGGAAACTTATCCCCCCTTGTCTGTGGCCCTAGAGGAATTGATTGCTATATTTATGTCGACGAATCGGATAATTTGTTCTCGGAGAATGGGGACAAGATGAATACGGGATATGGTAAAGATTGAAGGAAAAACAAGATTATTGAGAAGGTGAGGAAGACATAGGAAATGGGAGATGATAGACATAATTATATTTAGATAACAGAAATGCAGCGAGTGATAGTATTATAAAGACACTATGATTTTAAAAAATCAAAGAGTTATGGAATCGGAGAATCACAGAAAGACAAACATAAACAAAGACTCCAACATAAACAGAGATAGAAGTTGAAATACACACATACACATAAAGAGACACGTAGAAAGAAAACACAATGAGCGGTGGAAGAGAGATAGAGAAAGAGAGTCAGGCACTCAGCTAAAACAGAGAGACATACAGAGATAGAGAGAGAAAGGGCGAGATAGAGAAAGAGAGAGAGAGAGGGGGGGGGGTAAAGGGAGGGACAGAGAAAGAGATAGGGAGAGAGAGAATAAAGATAGAGAGAGGGCGGGAGACAGAAAGAGGGAGAAGGAGGGGGAGGGGAGAGAGAGAGGGGAGGGAGGGACAAATAGCTCACGCCACCTCAAACTAACAAATCAAATCCTAGATACTGGTATCCAATGCACACCACATCTAAAAGTCAGTTTAACTATTGTCTGAACACTCTTTCTGATTACCTGAAATCCTTTTCAACCAACCCATCTACGGTTACCCTGTAAGATTTAAATTTTTTTTCTGAAATTGATGATCCTTTAGAAAGCTGATTTTTTTCTCTGTGAACACCAAATATAGAGACAACGAATACAGATGGTCTCTGTACCACACGTGCTTGCTTATCTCCTCTGAAGTATTGAAGAAATGTGGACCGAGTAATTTTTTCAATGTGGTACAAACAAAACTTTAGACCGAGAAATTCAAGTCTTGAACAAATTTGTAAACTTTTGGTTGTCTCAAGTTGGCTGCCTAAAAAATGGTTTCTAAAAGATTCCAGATGGGTAAAAAGGCATGGAGAAATTTTTTTTGTTTCGGTCCGTCCCTTTTGGTATTCCTTACTTAGACAATCGATTACAATCCTATAATTTTTCCTGTCATTTTGTATTCTGCCTTTCACCAACCACTTCATCTCCTTTTCTACCTTTCCCTCAATCTCTGTATTTTTCCCCTTTCTCTTTATTTGTCACTTTCACTTCTTTCTGTTCCTTGATATTTCTATCTTTCAATCATTCATCATCGGTTGTTTGCTATCTATCTATACACACATATTGATCCTTCTAAGTGTTTATGTCCGTTACTCAATAACTATCCCTCCATATTTATGTTTTCCACATATCTCATTTCACGTAAAACAGTCCACCCAGCCCACGACCACCCTCAAGTCTTACCGTACCAGGTCCACCTTCTCACTGATGTCAAAACTCTTTTGTCTAAACAAAATCACGAAATACAAAAATAGTGAAAAACCAAAACAAAAACAAAAAGCAAGAACCTATCGAGCTAGCGCGCCCTCCCCCCCTCTTTTCTTTTTTCCAATCCATCAAGATTTTGTTACGTATTCCCTACAGCTCACGTTCAAATAATTATCAGCTGAAATGGAATTTGATGTTCTTAATTTCAAGACGTCTGTTCAATCAAGTGTGGCATGTCCTGGCATGTCCTGGCATGTCCTGGTTATGGGACAAGATTCCCCTACAGAGCTGTTTGGGCTGGCAACTTCTTGTGTGTTGCAGACATTCAGAATACTTTGTTGTTTTTTTGTTTTTTTTGTTTTTCTAAATATCTTTTTATCTGTGAATATAACGTTTTCTAAATTGTTTTCCTTTTTATTTTCTTTGATTGTATACCACACTCTTTCTGCATCTAGCTTTGTATCTGTAACGTTAGTTCATGTTCTCCGTCTTCTAAAACCTATTTCTTTTTCTTTATATATCTATTTTCCTTTTTAATCTCTTTGTATGCATTCTTCTTTTTAAGCGTTAGTCACAATGCCATTTCTCTATGTGTCTGTATATACACAGACACAAAAGGACAAGCAGACATACAGACACTCAGAGACACACAGACACACACACGCTTCACAGTCACACCTGACTAGTAGATCCTGTAGACTAAGACTAGTCCAAGACTTTGCTCTGAATCCGTTCTGTAGAAGCAACGGGAGCGTGAAAATAACCTGTGGTAAAAATGAATGAGATTTGATTTTATCATATTAGGGGAGTTTAACAAATTAAAACAACTATGTGAGTGTGTGTGTGTGTGTGTAAGTAGAAGATGGGAGGAAAAAGGGGAAATATGACAGTCTTGAAATTTTTACTTTTTCTTTTCCTGTTCATATAAAAATTACGATTGTCTTGTTTCTTTGAGTTTTCTATCAAGAAAAGTAAATGAAACATACAGTACAAAACCAAATACTTCAATTTATTGCCATAGCAACGCCTTGTTGAAATGCTAAGGTTCATGACCTGAAATATATTGATAAAGAGTGAAAAAATTAAAATTTTAAATACCTTTATTTAATTACAAAGAAAGAATTTTTTTTTATATCCCAAGCTCCATCCAGCACACCGTAAGTTGAATTTATATTCAGCTTTAGGTTCATAAAAAGGAAGTGGTAGGATCAAATACGGAAGTTATCTTTACCAAGGAGGTTGTATAAAAAATCCAAGGGAATAAAGTCTGTGTAGAGACAAGGTAGGTTATCTTTATGCTCATTTATAACGGAAGGAAAGAAAAAAAACAAGAGAACCAAATCGATCTGGGATTTCAGTAACAAAATTATTGCAGCATCTTGCAGGACGGCAATCAATGGATTCAGAGGGCAACCGGTAATCCACATGAAACAAAATGGCGGTTTTCAGCTGCAGGCGGCCTCAAGCTTACAAAAACTAACCAAGAACGATTTAGAGTTTTTGCACAATCAAATTTGAGCATACCCAATAGAGAGAAAAAAAGAGCATATAAAAAAAATAATTATGGCCATAAGAGGAATAAGAAATAACATAAAATATTTTTTATCAAAGACTTAAAGGATGGTTTATCTTATATTTTTCTTCAAGCAATCTTGTTTATATACAGAAAGCCTCTAATTGAGCGATTTTGTAAGTAGAATTGTGAGACAACAAAAACATAACCACCTTATTCTTATCACTACCTCTTTTCTCTCTCTCTCTCTCTCTCTCTCTCTCTCTCTCTCTCTCTCTCTCTCTCTCTCTCTCTCTCTCTCTCTCTTTGCCGTTCTGTCTGTCTGTCTTCCTGTCTCTCTCTCTCTTTTCCTCTCTCTCTATCTTTGTCTATCTATCTTTTTATTTCTTTCTCCGCCTCTCTCTCTCTCTCTCTCTCTCTCTCTCTCTCTCTCTCTCTCTCTCTCTCTCTCTCTCTCTTTCATACTATCTCTATGTGATTTGTGTATTGATTAAATGTAGGGAAATTTTAGCCCATATTCTGTATCACTCAATGCATAACAGCATGAACTATTACATCAAAACATACAGTTCTGTTTCCTACACTGATAAAATGTTAGTGAAAAATCATTAAAAATTAGTAGTTCTCGTCTTCCTTCACCTTTATCACATTGAGCTTAGTTAGGAAAATCAGTTGAAACACAACTTGAAATCCAGGAAAAAAATGTTAACAACCCTATGAAAATCTACGAGAACTTGTATCAAAATTATGAGGAGGTAATAGGTTGTGTGAGTAAGGATCTAAGCTTAAAGTGTAGGTGATGTAAAGATACGGATTAGAACTTGAACGCTAGAATCAAAATACATTTATTTTGACAGTCTCTATCGTAAACAAAATTGAAATAGTTGTAAACATTTGTCCCTGTTAAATAAAAGCAACTGATATAATAAGTTTTTGTTAAACTGATAATGCAATGTTTTTGGCCCTTTTATTAACAAATAAATGAATGAACAAATACAAAAAAAAAAAAATGACTGTAATAAATACACAATCTGGACTGACCAGAAAACCGTCCAAGCTGAAAGATATTCTCTTATTGTCATCTCTTTTCTCCTGACCTTGACCTTCCCAACCGGGTATTGTAAAAGCTAGAGGCGTGGTGTCAGCAGAGCTGGCTGATTGGATCTCTGTTTCTGTTACCTCCCCTTAGCTTCTGGTATAATTAGCAGCCCTAGGCTCCTATAAGTAACGTCCGCGTAAATGAATAATCTTCTACATCCCTCAAAAAATCTTTGTATATCATTCTCTATCTGCATCTCTCTCGCCCTCTCTGCTTTTTTTTTTTTTTCATCTCCCCCGTTTTTCTTACGTTCTGTCTTCTTCTCATTCTTTATTTCTCTCCTAACTCATTCCTTTTCCACAATTACACTATCACACCTGATTTTTCTTTCTCAATGTGTGGTTTTTCCTTGCCGCCCCCCATCCACACACACTAACAAGTGATCCATAAAATTATTCATTTGACAATTTAGTTATGATTTTTTAAATTTTTTTTTAGATTTTTGCTATGTACACAAAAAACTGCGAACATAAGGGGGTAAGCGGAATGTGAGAGAGAGAGAGAGAGAGAGAGAGAGAGAGAGAGAGAGAGAGAGAGAGAGAGAGAGAGAGAGAGAGAGAGAGAGAGAGGATACGGCAAATATAACATACTTTTAAAGACAAGCTCAGTGTATGTAATTTGCAACAAACTAAAAAACGCTTTAAAAAGTTTTAAAAAAAAAAATGTTATAATTTATCTGGTGCAACACGGTATGATTGATGTGGCTGAGAAGTTTGGCTGGAAGATATGACATCTTAGAGGGAGACACAGAAACATTATCTCTATCATGTGGCAGGGGAAAAAAACCCACCGAATCCAACAGTCTATCGGGTGTTGCTAGCTGGAACATCCGACAGTCATGCAAACCGGTGCTTCAGTTCTTCAGAATTTCAGAATTAATCATTGGATGAAAACATCGCAATTTTATCCAAGCTTCCTCTAAGCTGCTCTCATGTTATGATTATAGAAAAAAAAACACCAGCAATTTTTTTTAATTCAATTTCGTGACTTTCTTCATTCCTGCTCGGAAATTACTCAATTTTGCATGGTGATTGGAATTTTTTATATCTTACGGGCCCAACAAACACACAACCATCCTCCTTCCCTCTCTTTCCCTAAAAAAAAAGCAACAACTCAACCAGCTAGATGAAATATTCTAAAGTTCAAGTTTGATACCTGAACAGAAGTTGAACCAGACAGCACAAAGTGAATCCCAAATTAATCAACTGACATCAATACTCGACACTTGACCACGAACCTTTGTGCAGTGAGGGCGTGTGTTCTATCACATGACGATGCAATACACAGACTCGTCAACTGTTCATCAGTTTTGTCAGTTTCTATTAGAAGAAGATGCGTGCAGCAGTCTATTTGATGGTAATGCGTGGAGACAAAAATATCTTTCAATAGGCCTATTAGCTATTTGGATCATTATACAACCCCCACATTTTAAAGTTTCGGTAGTTTACCTCATTTATGGTCCCTAATGAAAGCAGTAATGGATGGACTGAAAATAATTCACAATCCAGAATGATCCCATATATTTCATTCTGATGCCCTTTACAAATATCGACCAAAACAACAAGGAAGTATGAAACATATAGAAGTTTGCTTTTTTAGTTGATTTGTTGTTTTCTTTTTTTTTCTTTTTTTTTTTTTCAAGGCAATTTGAAGGAAAAAGTGAATTCTTTATTTCTATGCGCTTAAAAATGCTTATAAAGCCAGGAGGTAATCATATTTGGCATTCAGTTTGAATTTTTTTCTTATCTCCTTATCTTCTCTTGTGCTTGAAGCGGTTTGAGCTTAGAGCTCTGTTCTCTACCGCTCTTTGTGGTTTGACCTCTCTGATCAATCATAAACAGCGTTAGGAGAAGATCAGTGGGGATTTCCTAAAAACTCTAAATATAGCTTATCAGCGCACTTAGACATCTAAAGATTTCTAAGAATAATAGTTATTAGATTATCAGCCAGCGCTAAATTGTGACTTAGAAATAGACTGACTGAGAAATACCATTCTTGTCTATTGAGTAATTTAATGTCGAAAATAAGGAAGAAAATATCTACATGTATAATATTAGTTTTTAGGACTAGAGATTGGAGGGAAGAAACGATTTTTAAGAATCAGGAATTTAAAAAGAAAAAAAAAACAATTTTTGTAAATTTTAATCGTCGAAATTCCATAATTCCAGACACTAGTTGCCCTATTCTCTAAAGTGGTGTGATGATGGCGAATGCAGCAAAATGAGGCAAAATTTGCATAAGAATGTTGTTTTTTTTTTCTTTTTCTTCCATTCTCTCATGTCTTTCTTTATGTATTTTAACCCTCAAATAGAATGGATTAAGTAAGGAGTTTTTATTTTAAATTTAAACACATGATCCCCTTCCGTCAGTGGTTATGATCCAGGCATTTCTGTTCCGTTTTCTATCTGTTCTACTTCACCGGCAAAATATTTTGGGAGTCACAAAAGACATGTTCAATGCACAGCTTGTATTTTCTCCTTTTTTTAAAGTTTAGTTTCCAGTAATGTGCTTTACTTCCTTCCTGTTATGGAAGAGCTGTTTCGTCCAACGCCATCCACACAGCCTAGAAATTATTTTATGCCATAATTGAATTTTTTTTTAAACCTCCTGATCTTTGGCGCAACTTGGCTTAGATGGGCAATAAGCCCGCTATTTCGAAATAGTTTGGGGCCAAAATTTAAACTCAGCAGACGCAGATTTAATTTCAGGGTTAAAGTCCCCTGAAATTTCACGTCGTTTTCCTCCCTTGACGCGAGCACTAAATGTGGTCCAACATAGGAGGGTCTCACTTTAGATAGTTGCACCTTCGTTCTCTTTCTGCTTCTCTCTCTCTCTCTCTCTCTCTCTCTCTCTCTCTCTCTCTCTCTCTCTCTCTCTCTCTCTCTCTCTCTCTCTCTCTCTCTCTTTCTCGATATATATCTCTCTATCTCTCCCCCTCTTTCTCTCTCTCTGTGTCTCTCTCTCCCTCTCTCTCTCTCTCTCTCTCTCTCTCTCTCTCTCTCCCTCTCTCTCTCTCTATCCTTTCTGTCTCTGTCCTCTCTCACTTTTTTTCTCACTTCCTTATTTTATTATACTCATTCTAAATGTCATCCACCCACACATGTCATCTATACACACATGTCTTTCATACCCACATGGTTCTTTCTCTCTCCCTCGGTGCCATCTTTTTTTATTTTTCTCTATTCCCCCCCCCCCCCCCTTTCCTCCCTTTTTCCCGCACCTCTCTCTTGCATTTTTTTTTTAGAATCTTTGTTCGACTATTATTTCCCGCGTCATCTTTTTATTCCTCCTTCAACCTCTCGTTGAATTTTTTCCCTTTTCTTTGTCTGTCTATCCAAGCCAAGCTCAGGCTAAATTGGCAGTTGTTTGTTTTTCTTAAACGTGTTTTTAGACCATGGAAAACTTTCAAGTTACGTTAAGTCCCTTTTGCTATTTGGTTTCTTTACTTTATTTCTTTTTCCTTTTTTTTACCTCCATGCTTTTTTATATCTGATTTATCATTCTGAAGTGTGCATTTGGAAATGGACTTATAAGAGAAAGACAAGAATAGAAACAAAAAAGAGAGGGAGAGAAAGAGAGAAAGAGAGAGGGAGAGAGAGAGAGAGAGAGAGAGAGAGAGAGAGAGAGAGAGAGAGAGAGAAGCAATGACAAAGACAGCTAGGCGAGTCAAGAGACAGATAGCAGGATATCAGACCAATCAATAAACAATCAAGAAAAGGCACATTTTAAGTTTTTCCAGCTTTAGACGAGCGGCTTAACGGGGTGAAATTTGATTCCACCGAAAAAGTCTCGAGTCTGTCGAAGAGGCAAAAAAAAAATGGTTACGAAAAAACGTGAACAGGATTATCTTGGAGATTGGAAGAAGACCAGTGAAGACCAGTGAAGACCAGTGAAGACCAGTGAAGATCAGTGAAGACCAGTGAAGATCAGTGAAGACCAGTGAAGACCAGTGAAGACCAGTGAAGACCAGTGAAGATTAACATTGGTTTTCTTTATAGGAGAACGGGGGGTTAGGAAGGTACATTTGATAGCAAGAGAGTGGATTTCCATTCGAGGCACTCATGTCAAACCGATTATTCTGGCAAAGGATGTTCAGGTAAAGTAGCGATGATCAATTACAGCTTACTGAAAGTTTGTATCGTAGTCAGTTTGTGCAACTGCCAAACCTGGAAGGACATCTTTGTATAATTGGATCTCTGAAACTAAAAGACCAAGAGTTAGCTGGTGCGAATTGTTTAGAATTTGGAAATTCTCTCTTTTTTAAATCCTGAATTATTACTGCAGCTTTGATCTAGGAGGAAATGATGGAAGTTCATTTTCTGGTGATTTTCTTTTCTCTGCCATCCATTCATACAGCTTTGGGAGAAAAAGCTACGTCAGGCTTTGGGTACATCCATGGCAAATTAGGAAAATCCTATTTCAGGCAAAGAGAGTAGCAATAATAATTGCTCAATGCAAGTTCTTATCGAATTTAATATTGCATGGGTCAAAGGTATCAGCGCACAATGAACATCTGCTGGACCAAGGAGGAGACAAGAGTTTTTACATTTTAAATGTCTCGAGATAGAGAACTGGCTAGGATCATTGTTTTATAGAGCATTAGTTAATATGGTTTGACGACAGTTTTTAGTGGGCCAAAAATGTTTTGGATGTTTCGAGAAACTAAAGGTCGAGAAAAATGTCAAGGTGGCGAAGTTAACAAGAGGTTAAAGGTCAAGAGTAATTTCCACGTTGACCAGATGTTAAAGGTCGAGTATGTCGAGTATGTTCATAGGTTGAACATTGTGGAAACTGTCGAAGTTAAACAGTTCCCACTTGGATGGGTTACATAAAGTTTCACATTAAACAGACGTCTTGTCATCTCTGGATAATCAAGATCAAGGTCTGTCCACTTACCTTAATCAGATGGCTGTTTCACGTTAAACTCTATGATACTGATCCAAGTGGGCACTGTTTATCTTGATAACAGTAATGTCAGACTTCTAGCACTGATTTCCCCAATCATTGATTTGGATTTTTTATAACTCATAGCACCTTTTTATAGAAGGATTTTTAAAAAGTTAACCTTACAAGATGCATGATATGGATCCAACAGGAAGTCACCTTTTATCCCAGTGAAGTCATGAAGCTACCCCGGAAGATAGATGTTTACTGAGCATCGATATAAACTCAATTTGAACCTCCGCCATTCCTGCTCCATCTAGTTCCGCTTCTTTAACACTCTCTAGTGAAGAGTTCCCAAGGAGGCTGCACAATTTAAAGAGAAATTCCAAAGCAACCGGAGGACCGCAGTAATGAGGCCAGCTGTACAGAAACCTTAGTGGAGCAGATTTCCCGGAGAGCTCTTGAGAAGCTCCAGACAGACAAGGCAGACAACTCACGTTCGTTAAAGTAGGATGTAGATAACAGTTCTCTCCTCTTGTCCAAAGGATAGGCTGTGTTTTAAATTTTTTTTTTACTTTTGTCCTTTTTTTTCTGTTTTAAAACTGTATATTAATAAAAATGATGATTTGAAAATTTGCAGCAATATCTAGTGAGCATCACTCCTGGGTTGTGGGGTTTATTGCTATGATAATCTAATGGTTTCTGTAATCTTGTGGTTAACATCGATTGTCTCTTTTTTTTTTTTACTTTCCATAACAGGAAAGTTGGGAGAAGGAAAGAATTCTTACGTTGACCGACTCATATGTTCATGGCGTCTCGTTGAAATATAGAGCGAAAATTGACGATCATAAATTAATGTTTCTTTTCAAATCATACTATTGCCGCGCTTTCAATCAATCTGATCTCTTGGTTTTCGTTCTTAATACTTCTCTCTCTCTTCTAACTTTCTCACTCTATCGGTTTTACACATTCTCTCTTCTTTTTCCGTCCATTCTTTTCTTGCCGCCCCTATCTTTCTCTCTTTATCCCTTTTCCTTCTAATCAGCCATTTGTTTTCTCACACACACACATATTCTCTCTCTCACACACACCCACACACACACGCTGTCCGAAAAAGTAAAAAAAAAAATAACAAAATTCGAATCTTCTGTATTGTTCTAGATAAAAAAAAAGTTGGAAACAAAGAGATCACATTTATTATGCCCCAGCGAAGCTAGCAAAAATCAGTCTTAAAAATATATGGTGTCAGGCAAAATTAAAAAAAAAACCAACACATTTTCTTTATAATTGACATAGTTTTGTTTTTGATCCAATAAATCACCACGTTTGAATGGTGTCATTCTTGTAAACATTTTTTTAAAATATTCTAGATTAAACAAATCGAAAATTATAAATAGCTTGTTGGTTTCCTTTAAATGAACTTAATTTTTTTTTCAAAATATTTTAAATTAAACCCAAGGAAAACTATGAATTATTTATTCTTTTCCAAGATTTATATCATTTCTGTTAATTACACTATAAAGCACATTCAAACATCCGCAATCACTGTCATTGTTTCAGATGTGTGAATTCTCGTATCATTCAATGAGTTTTTAAAAAGCGAGCCTAATATTTAAACATCATGATTACAATGACAAGTGTGGCACATGAATTTTCTTTGAGCGTTACATTAATTCACTTTTTTTGTTTAGTTTGTTGCTTGTACTTTTCACAGTCTAAGTGATTTGCTTCCATTCTATTTCTTTGCTGTTTTTTTTTTCAACCACTTGTGTAAAGTTCACCGGTTCATCAACCTTTTCAATGTGTTGGTCTTTAGATCTCTTATCGGATTACCTTCCTTGACCTGTTTTAAAAAAAATTCACAGAATCAAAACTAGGTCACACCTCAGGTCACACCTCCTTAACTGGCTAACGAGACAGTTTACAGTAAAACAACAAATATCAAAATGTCAAGGGAAAAAAAAAGAAAACAAGGCCTGAGACCAGATATGAACGAGGTATGGAGATGTGGCCGTTACTCAACCTGGAGGGAGGGAACAAGCCAAGCTCCGCGCTGATTGGATGGAGGTTCACTGACCGGATGTAATAAATGTGACGTCAAGATCTCGTGATGGATTTGATGGTTCAGTGCTGGAGTTACTCTTTGTTGATAAGTATTATTGGTCAGTCACTTAGATGGTCTAATAGTTTAATTCCTACTGTTTGTGACGGTAACATGTTAAAGTGTGTTGCTATTTCTGTGCAAGTTTGTTTCATGACATCTGTCTGCCTAGTGTGTGTCTTGCTTATCCCTCCAATTATCTAGTTTTTCCTCCTCATTACTCTCTCTTTCTCTTTCTCTCTGTTTCTATGTCTCTATCCTTCAAACAATATTTTTCTATGTCTCTTCTGAGTTGATCTCTCTATCGTCGAGAAGTTCTCAACTGAACGATCAACGCAAGGGATGCTGTCACTTATTTTTTCTTCAGTTTTTGCCGGACAAAACCCTCTTGAAAAAGCAGGGAGAAAATTGATTTGAAGAAAAAGGCGTGAGAGATGAAAGAGGGAGAAAAGGGAGGGAAAAAGAGAGAGAGAGAGAGAGAGAGAGAGAGAGAGAGAGAGAGAGAGAGAGAGAGAGAAACTTTGATTTAAAATCAATTACTTGTCGCTATTTGACTCAGTCTTCCAATATCTCTATCCCCGTGTCTTGTTTCAATGCGGAGAGAAATCACCGAGTCTCTGCCAGCATTATCGCAAACTGCCAGACTGATGTGGGATTACAGAGAAACAAGAAACGGGATTACAGGACATCAATTTTAAACTGTTTCTCTCTCTTTCTCGATCTCTCTCTCTCTTTTCAAGGATGTTTAAAAAGCTGAAAGAACATTTTGCTTTGATGTTATTTATTAATTCTCTTTGGGGTTGCCATAATGAATCTTTATAAACAGTATTATTTTCAAAAGCCCCAAAAGTTGCTCCTCAATGGAAATTCTTCCATACAGCGTTATGTTCCACAAACTTTTGCATCAAGAAGGAGTTAAAGCTCTAGATCTTGTAATATCTGTGGCTTCTCTGATCCCCTGGCCTCCATCTTGTGGTGTATCAGTACAAAGACAAAGGGGTGTTGGTAAAACAAGCTTAGAGCTGGCTCTCTATTGCCACCAGATGGCGTCACTACAGTCACGGACTCGTCTTATTTTAACTTTCAGAATTTTCTGTGCGGAAGCTACATAGTTTAATACAAGGATATGGATCAAGTGGAAATGATTGTAGACAGCTGTAACTATGTAGCTTTTAAAGCTTTTTATGTGTGTGTTTTTTTATTTTATTTTTGGAAAAACAGCGAGAAGGGAGAGTGTGGCAGAAAAATAAAATAGCCTCACCTATTCAAAGAGAAATGGGGAGAGTGATAGAAACAGAGTAAGAAAAAGTAAGACAGAGGGCCTGAAGGAGACAAGAGAGAGAGAGAGAGTGAGAGGGAGAGAGAGAGAGAGAGAGAGAGAGAGAGAGAGAGAGAGAGAGAGAGAGAGAGAGAGAGAGAGAGAGAGAGAGGCAGATAATAAGATGTACAGAGAAGATAGACGGAGAGGCAGAGGATGGTGGAGGAACAAATGAAAGAAAAGGGGCACTAGTGACTAAAAAGAGTTTTAAAGAGATATAAATAAAAGGAGAGAATGTTAGAGAGCGAGAGAGATAGAGAAAGAAAGCTTGTGAGTCTCTGAATGGTAAGGTACATTTAGCTGGGGTAGAAAAGAACAGATAAATGCTGAGAGAGATAGAAAACAATGAGAAAAATAGAATCTAAGACAACAAGGCAAACATAGAAAGAGATAGAAAGAGAGACAAGGAAAAAGAGAGAAAATGCGAGGGAGGAAAAGAGAGAGAGAGAGAATGAGAAAGAAAGAGAGAGAGAGAGAGATAAAGAAAGAAAGAGAGAGGGAGAAGGAAGAAAAGAGAGAGAGAGAGAGAGAGAGAGAGAGAGAGAGAGAGAGATTACGTTTAAAAACCAAATGAATGAGAATTGATAACGTTCTATATTGAATGTTTAGAAAAACATGGTAATAGCTTCACCTCTTTAATTCTCTTGGCTTTGTGGTGGCCGACAAACCGAGACTCGATATCTAATGTGCTAATCTAGGCTAGAGTGGAGACACATTTAAACTAATGGAAAACTCGTCTGCGTTTCAACAGAGAGTTAATGTGCTTTTAAAATTATGAATCTAAAAAATTAGAAATTAAGAATTACGGAAGGCCTTGACTTTCAATGTTGAAAACTTCTTCAAAATTATTAAAATTTCTTTCTCTTTTTTTTGTAGTAGCAATTTAATACTAAATTATTGATAGAAAAATAGTCATATCGCCAGAAAAAGGAAAAGAAAACAAAAAACATTGAAAAAGAAGAAGAAGAAGAAGAAGAAGAAGAAGAAGAAGAAGAAGAAGAAGAAGAAGAAGAAGAAGAAGAAGAAGAAGAAGAAGAAGAAGAAGAAGAAGAAGAAGAAGAAGAAGAAGAAGGAGAGAGCAAGAGGATCGGGGGAAAAGCAACAACAACAACAACAACAACAAAAACCAAAAGTGACAATAATAACAACAACACAACGACAAAAATAATTGTAATAACAAAACCAACAACAACAATAATAATGAATAACAACAAAAGCATCTACAACAACCAAAATAATAGAAACAACTAAATAAAAAAAAGCTATGTAAAAGACCTACAGCTTTAATCTAGTCCCCACTATGTTGATGGCAGGAACTAGTTCCATTTTTTTTCTTCTCTGTCCAAGCTGTGCAGGCGAGACAGCAAACCCAAGACGATGATGTGGCTGGGTGAGTACCATCGAGGTTAACCCCTGGCTTTGCTGTTATCTGGCCTGTAATGACGGGGCTTGGTGTAGTTCTTACGGTAGCCTTGGTGAGCCAGGCAGTTCATTACACCGGACTATTAGAACAAGGCGAGGGGGGCAGGGTTGGGTGTGGTGCAATGCTGGGTTTAGTGTCGTCCTGTATGTAGTACCGAAGCTTCACAAAGTCTCCCCTGGGAAACTTATCCCCCCTTGTCTGTGGCCCTAGAGGAATTGATTGCTATATTTATGTGGACGAATCGGTGTGATTTATTCTCAGAGACTGAGGACAAGAAGAATACGGGATATGGTAAAGATTGAAGGAAAAACAAGATTATTGAGAAGGTGAGGAAGACGTAGGAAATGGGAGATGATAGACATAATTATAGTTAGATAACAGAAATGCAGCGAGTGACGGTATTTTAAAGACACTATGAGCCGGAAAAGATTTTAAAAAATCAAGAGTTATGGAATGGGAGGATCACAGAAAGAGAAACAAAAACAAAAACTCTAACTTAAACAGAGATAGAAGTTGAAATACACACATACACATAAAGAGACACGTAGAAAGAAAACACAATGAGCGGTGGGAGAGAGATGGAGAAAGAGAGACAGGCACTCAGCTAAAACAGAGAGACATACAGAGATAGAAGTTGAAATACACACATACACATAAAGAGACACGTAGAAAGAAAACACAATGAGCGGTGGAAGAGAGATGGAGAAAGAGAGTCAGGCACTCAGCTAAAACAGAGAGACATACGGAGATAGAAGTTGAAATACACACATACACATAAAGAGACACGTAGAAAGAAAACACAATGAGCGGTGGAAGAGAGATGGAGAAAGAGAGTCAGGCACTCAGCTAAAACAGAGAGACATACAGAGATAGAAGTTGAAATACACACATACACATAAAGAGACACGTAGAAAGAAAACACAATGAGCGGTGGAAGAGAGATGGAGAAAGAGAGTCAGGCACTCAGCTAAAACAGAGAGACATACAGAGATAGAAGTTGAAATACACACATACACATAAAGAGACACGTAGAAAGAAAACACAATGAGCGGTGGAAGAGAGATGGAGAAAGAGAGACAGGCACTCAGCTAAAACAGAGAGACATACAGAGATAGAAAGAGAGGGCGAGAGAGAGAAAGAGATAGGCAGAGAGAGAGAGACAGAGAGAGGGAGAAGCAGAGGGAAGGGGAGAGAGGGGAGGGGAGGGAGGGACAAATAGCCCACGCCACCTCAAACTAACAAATCAAATCCTAGATACTGGTATCCAATGCACACCACATCTAAAAGTCAGTTTAAAAAATGCAGCCCAGAAATGAGACAGACACTATTGTCTGAACACTCTTTCTGATTACCTGAAACCCTTTCCAACCAACGCATCTACGGTTACCCTGAAGGATTTTAATTTGTTTTCTGAAATTGATGATTCTTGGGAAAGCTGATTTTTTTCTCCTGTAAACACGAAATATAGAGACAACGAATACAGATGGTCTCTGAACCACACGTTCTTGCTAATCTCTTCTGAAGTATTGAAGAAAGGCAGACGAGTTTTTTTTTTTTTTTTTAAATGTCCTACAAACAATATTTTAGACTGAGAAATTCAAGTCTTGAACAAAGTTGTAGAAAAGAAATGTAAAATGAAAAATGAAACTTTTGGTTGTTGTGACTTGGATGCCTACAAAATGGTTTTTAAAAGATTCCAGATGGCTATACAGGCATGAAGAATTTGTATAGCTTTTTTTTTATTATTTTAATTCTTTAGCCAAATTTTTAAGCAGTTTCGATAACAGTTTTTTTTTTTCACTTTTCCTGTCATTTTGTCTTCTGCCTTTAACCAACTACTTTATCTCCGGTTCTATCTTTCTCTCATTCTCTGTATTTCTTTCCTCCTCTTTATTTTTCTCGCGTTCTGCACACGTCTATGTACATATCTCAGGCCTATGTCTATTTTTCTTCTTTCATTCCATCTATATTTCTGTGTATATCTCAATCACCCAGTATCGCTGGTTATATATATATATATATATATATATATATATATATATATATATATATATACACTATTTATCCTTCTGAGTGTCTCTGTCCATCACTCACTAACTACTCCTTCTTCTTCTGTTTCTGTTGCACGTTTTTTACTTCACCTATAACTGTCCCCTCAGCCCACAACCACCTTCAAGTCTTCCTGTATCATATCTACCTTCTCACTGAGCTCACAGCTCTTTTGTCTATACTAAACAAGGGAAATCATAAAAAAAAAAACTATCCCAGCTATCCCCCAATATTTTTTTTCAATTCATCCAGATTTTGTTACGTATTCCCTACAGCTCATGTTCAAATTATCAGTGGTAATGGAATTTTCCGATCTTAATTTCAGGACCTCAATTCAATCGAGTGTGGCATGTCCTGGCATGTCCTGGTTGTGAGACAAGCTTCTCCTTTGGGGTTGTTCGGGATGGCGAATTCTTGTCTGTGCAGACATGCAAAACATTTTTTTTGTATTCGTGAATATATTCTTTAACCTGTGTTAATATAACTTTTTCTCAATCTTTCTCTGTCTCATTCTCTTTGATTATCTCTACATTTCTCGCCTCGCGTTTGCAAAGTTTCATTTATTTTCTGCGACATTTATCTTCCATTTCTTTTTCAATGTATCTCTTTTTCTCTTCTTTTTATCCTTGTATTTATTCTTCCCTACGTTTTTGATAACGCTAGTCTCCATGCCATTTCTCTGTGTGTGTGTGTCTATCTGTGTGTATGTCTCTCTCTCACTCTGTCTCTGTCTCTGTCTGGGTGGCTGTTTGTCTGTCCGTCTGTCTGTCTGTCTGTTTCTTTCTCTCTTTCTCTCTCTCTCTCTCTCTCTCTCTCTCTCTCTCTCTCTCTCTCTCTCTCTCTCTCTCTCTCTCTCTCTCTCTTACTTTCTAACTATCACTGCAAGCATTCTCCAACACTTCAATCTGCCAATCTGTAGCTACTTACCTCCCCAACATGTTCATAAGTAAACGAGTTTCTGTTTACATCTGTTTTACCTACCCCTTTATTCCCTCCGTATTTTCTTTATAAATAATGAAAACCTTTTTCAACACCATTATACAAAAATATCATTAAATTTTAATACAAATTGAAATACTAAGCAAGTCAATTAAAAAAAAACAATCGTCTAATTGTCACAACCAATCATATTCTCGTCTTGGTTGACGATGGCTCTACATCACCATCTGGACATGAACAGGGATGGTAAAGGCTCGAACTTATTATAACTCATTTTACATAATATTTCCAAGCAGGGTAGGACAGATAAGATGCGACGCCAAACTAAACCAGCAACAACCTCATGACCTCAATGTGAAGTAGCAATACTTTCAGTGAGTTTTTCTAAGAGTTTTCCTTCACTACCACCATCATAAGATAAAGGGAGAGACCGCTAGTCTATCATATTGGCGTCAGAACACACCACTCCGTCAGTCGGATGTCTGCGGCCGCATTGATTTGGTTCATTACCTAACTTCGAATTGACCCGTATAATTACGGTCATTTTCGGTCATTTTGCTCCCAGTTACATTACGAGTTATTTCAGGAAAAATTTATATGGACATATATATATATATATATATAGATATATATATATATATATATATATATATATATATATATATATATAGATATAGATATAGATATAGATATAGATATATATATATATATAGATATATATATACTGGGTTGGGGATGAGTGTAAAAACTGTAAAATGAGGGAAAAAAAATATATGTTCATGTGATAAAGTTAGAATTTTTTTTTTCTTATTAAGAGTTCTACCTAGCGATTCATGAATTCTGTCTTTATCATTAGGCGCTCGGGGTAGTAGACGAGTAGAAGTGCAGAAAAGAGGAAGAAAAGGAAAGAAGAGAAGAAACGACAACAGCAAATAAACAAACACAGCAATAATAACAAAAGGACTTCCAGGGAAAAAAACAATAAAACTCACTCATCAGGCTCAAAAGTAATAACACCATCAGCGGAAACAGCAGCAGCAGCAGCAGCAGCAGCAACAACAACAACAACAGCAACAGCAAAAACAGAAACTACAAGAGAAACTACTTACTATCGAAAACCTTTTAATCATGAGCGCGGCGGAAGCTAAATGTCACGGATAACGTCTTTGATGTTTATACAACCGTAACATATCATACCACTAGATAGATAGTAATGACACAGTCACAGAAAGAGAGAGAGAGAGAGAGAGAGAGAGAGAGAGAGAGAGAGAGAGAGAGAGAGAGAGAGAGAGAGAGAGAGAGAGAGAGAGAGGCGTGGAGAAAGAGAGAGAGAGAGACACACACACACACTCACAGAGTCAGAGAGAGAGACGTGGAGAAAGAGAGAGAGAGACACACACACACACTTACAGAGACAGAGACAGACAAAAAGTCAGAGAGGAGAGAGGGGTAAGACAGACATAGAGACAGACAGACAGTGAAAAAAAGAAAGAGAGAAAAAGAGAGAGACAGAGAGGGAGACAGAGGTTTAGATTTATTTTAGCTGAAATCTTACGTCCTAGGAGAATCCCTACAGTCGAGTCAGAAAGAGAGCCTTGTAGAGATAATTGATTGGCGATCACAACGAAACCTGCCTGGCCGTCAATATAATTATGTGGAGTGAACTATCGGACAAATAGACAGATATCCCCAATTCTCTTAAAAGGATATAACATTAAGAAGGTCTACATACGTCTAAATACTTTAGGGGGGGGGGGGAGGGGGTGTGAAACCATGTTTAAGCAGTAGATGAAAATAATGATCCCCCCCCACACACACACACACTCTTTCTTTTTTTTTTTAAATAATATTTATAGACGTGTGTATAAGATACTATTATATGATTGATATCATATTAACCCGCAAAGTTTGAGACTCTCTGTTGTGTATAAGATACCATTATATGATTGATGTCATATTCACCCGGAAAGTTTGAGAGTCCCTGTTGTGTATTTGTGTATAAGATATTATGATATGATTGATGCCATATTAACTCGCAAAGTTTGAGAGTCCCTGTTGTGTATAAGATACTATTATATAATTGATATCATATTAACCCGCAAAGTTTGAGACTCCCTGTTGCATATAATATACTGTTATATTATGTTAGACCAAGCAGAATTATTTAACGTTTTTATGTTCTTAAATTGCTGACCGTTGCGATTAAGCATTATTTGATATCTAGGTGGTGTTTAGTGTTATGTTGTTGTTGTTTTTTTTTTAACTTTTAATAATTTTAACAAGTTTTGCTCATTTCATTAGCTGCCTCTGTGAATATGAATAATCATAATTTTAATATAAACCTCAATTGGTATATAATATGAAAATTGGGTTTGGAAAAACATTGTATATTACTGCTGGTATAACCTGATGCTTATGTATCAGTTATAATGAAGAAATGAAAAACCACGGGGTAAAAAAATCGAAAATTGGATTCAATCTTTTGATGTTATTATCTGAAATTATTTACTTTTCAAATCTCTAACTTTCAGCCCGGCTAGTGTTGTGCACCAAAGAAGCACCCAGACTGTTAAGTTAACCTGGCCGGAAGGGCCAATCTGTCCTGGTCAGGTCACTAGAAACGCCAGGGACAGCTCTATGTTTTATGTTTCAGTAATGCTATGAATAATACATGGCTCGGGTCATCAAGGGTAACATCGAAATATTCAGAAACATCAAAACATTGTGCGCTTGCCAAGGCAAAATGCTATCACTTTATTCCGTCCTTTTTTAAGCGCAATTTCTGCACCAGTTGAAAGTTATCTGCTCCTGCTCTGACACGGCTATAAACTTTCGTGCTGATGCCTGGTTTACTAAACAAACCACAAAATTAATATTCATACATTAAGCTCTCACTGAACATGAAAGAAAGATTTCAGAATATTTTTCATCACTGATGAAGCAAGGAAAACTAAAACAATGAGCATCCAGCCTCACCTAATAGCATTATACATTATGCATTAGTTACAGCAAAATCAGGCCATTTTTTAAACAGACCAATACTCTGCAGTGAGACAGATTGTAAATTCTTAGTTTCTCAAAGAAACAACTTGTAGTAGAGCGAGCCACCATAGTTAGATCATACTGTTCTAGGGAAACACATTAAGCTCCATGCTTTGTTTCGTAGCTGTCGAGTAAATTATTACAATCCGTCTGAGAATGGCCGGAGAGTTTCCTTTCTCGTCTTTGTCCAGTAAGAGTACGATTTATTTTAAGACTTTTTTCAGTGCCATTTCTCACCTGTTAAAAACTTCACCAATCGTTAAACATCTGCTCTATGTCGAGGACAAAAATGGATTATAAGATTGATCCTTGTTGTTTGGAGAGCTGCCGAGGGAAACGTTAGGAAAAAGAAAGAAAAAAAACCAACTCCTTAGACCAGTTTGTTGTTTTTCTTCTTATCGACATCTTCAAGTCTTTCCTCTGATTTTTTAAAATATTTTCACTATGGCTAAATTTCTCAAGTTTTAGTCGAATAATAAAGGCATGTATGTAGGTTTTTTTTTCCTCTAGGTTTAATCTCATTTAATTTCTATCTTTCCCGTTTTATTTACAATTTATGAATTTCATTATCATTGTATCAACCTACTGGTATATGGATCAATCATTCTATTAGATTATCTACTATGTGCTTGTAAACTTTTCTATACCAATAATTATCTCTATACAATTATGTGTCCGCCTTTGATACCAGTCTATCTCAACAGGAGCTCATCTGTCAACCTACCTACCTACCTAGCTACGAAGTGATTTATCAATACATAAATCAATGTGTCATCAGTTTACATATCCTTCTATCTCTATCTATATATTAAGTTATGTGTCTGTCCGATTATCTCACGATCTGTGAAACCGTCCATCAATCTGTAATGCATTGTCATTTTGACAATCTAGTTAGTTGCTATTTCATTCCTCCGATAGTGACTGTCAAGTCACGATGAGAGTTGACCTTAAGTATCTTAAGCGTGGACAGGAAACCAATGTCAGAGAAACTGTTGTCACTGTTTGGTAGGGCATGCTAACAACACCATCACCAACAACACAACCTCGAACACCACAACCACCACCACCACCAACAACAACAACAGCAACAACTCTCCATCACCACAACCACAACCACAACCACCACCACCACCACCAACAACAACAACAGCAACAACTCTCCATCACCACAACCACAACCACCACCACCTCTACCGCCACCACCACCACCACCAATATCAGCAACGACACTCAATCGTCACATCAACAGCCACCTACAACAAAAACAGCAACGACACTCCTCTATCACCATCACCACCACCACCAACAACAACAACAGCAACAACACTCCACTACCACCGCCACCAATAACAATAACAACTACAAGGACGCAAACAGGGATTTTCTCACCAATAACTGGCATTGCAGTAATTCATAGAATGTATAAACAACACTATCACGAGGAACCTCTGTTAAGATATCAATAGCAATATTTCATCATGTGAAAAGAAAGACGAATAGGAAAGCATTACACACAAACATGTTAACAGTGAATGCTTTGGTGCATTAATACAAAAAAGAACCATTTGCGCTCACATATCCTAACATTAATTGATGGAGTCTACACAAACCATCATTATAGACGCTTTTACCGTGCACACCAGGTAATGCCACTCAGATAAGGACACCAAATAAAATTACCGACACAAAAAGAAGTGCTTAGCATTTAGAAATATTGATAGTGAGTGGAGAAATGTGTTAATATCAACATAATTCAAACTTCAAAATGTATGACAAGTGGTTGAGTGAAGTTATCAACAAAAATGACTTTCTTTAAATCTAAACAATGACAAGTTGTTATATGGAGCGTACAAACTAAGAACAACATCTAGAGAATGCTTGTTAAAGACAATTGTTGACAATGATTGGAGGATTATCTAGTTACAGATAAATGCTAAATTTCCGTGGTTAAATACATTGACAACACCATCAGTAGGAACCATTGTTACCGATTTTTATTTGAAATAGTAACCACAACCTATGAAAAAAACGCTTGGCATAACTAAATATTAACATTTGTTGAAAAGTAACAACAATAGCTTCAGTATGAACCTCAGATATAACAAAATCCTGGAATGTTTTAACAATAAAAACATCAGAAATAAGAACGCTTTCTGCAGAATATGGTGAGTTGAGACACATCCGAGGAAACCATTGTTACGGAGAGCCATTGAGATTCCATGAATCCTGTTTATAACGATGGGAACTCATGCCACAGACAACCATTGCATCAGAAACAGCTAAAATAGAGCAGGAACGAGTTTCTCACACAACATAATTACTATTTCCAGTAGTTGGTATGTTGTAGAAACAAGTGACTTTACTAGACATTGTTGTTCTTTCAACAGTACAGACAAATAAATATAAAACTAACATATTCGATTTAGTTTTATGTGTACATTCCAACTGCGCAAAATATCGTATCAAAAAAAGGCAAGACTGTAACTCTTCCAGCCCTTGGATTAGGCCTCCGTCAGGCATACCTCTACTGAAAGACAACGAAACAGCAAATACCAGTTGTTTTTTTTGCGCACCCGTAACAAATAGCGACCTGCGTGGCTAACGTTGTAAGCAGTGTCAGATTTGAGTCCAGCAGTTATCGGGGATTTTCTATAACCACAAGCGGGTTGCGCCCCCTGTCTCTCTTACAAACACATCGTCTACACCGCGGTGATTCTGGAGGTAATTTCTACCATAAAGAAACAATGTTCGTAATCCACGGTTCCTAATTCTATCTGTATTGATTCCGTGTTGTAATGCGGAGCCTGGTTGTAAGCCGACGACCAGCGGGACAGCCAGTGTCCTCTGACATTTAAACAGCGCCTCCAGCAAATACTGCCCCCCTTGATAATTACAAATTTCATGAATAATAAACGAACCCATACCCAGACGTTTTTCGTTTAGGAAACCCATAAAAATTTCCTCTCGCTAGGTTGGTATTTTGGGACAACAGAGCTGCATTGAAGGACTCTTTTACACTTTTCTTTTTATTTGAGACAGAGGAAAAAATTTAAACAAAGAGAAAGAGGCTATAAATAGATTGAGATAGAACAAAATAGCCTGCCGGGAGCGTGTATCGACTTTCTTGTGTAGATATCCAGTATGTTTACCCCTACGAATTATCAGATAATGGAGATCCTTAGATCCCTAAATGGAATATTTAAAAAATGGGATTAGTATAGCGTCTTATCTTAAATGCTATAATCTTGCCTCATGGAAGCATATTTCGGGCATAGCGACCCTTTCTTGGACCGACAACCTATCATAAATAAATCAGATTTTCTCAGGTTAAGATCAGACTTAGAACTTCTCTTACCCCTGGGTTTCTTGTGAAGCGCAGTGCATGCTGACCGTCACCAGGGAGTCACCACTCAAACAACACTTCCTGCTGGATTAATCTCAGCGGCGGCTGGAGACCCTGGGTGGTGGTGGTGGTGGAGGAGGTGGCCAGCCTCCCAACCTCCTGCCTCTAAACCTGACGCTGGCCACACCAGTGCTCGCCCCTCGCCGATAATTTGTCACTCTGGACACTTGAATAATTGATCCTGCCTTCCGGCTCGCGACAGCCACGTGATATATATTAATAAATTGTTGATTCTCCGTGTACGCAATAAATCATGTGACCTGGGAAGATTCCTGGAGCCAGCTCATCAATACTGGTCCGAGAGTCGCGAGCAAAATTCATCGGAGTTCATAAAGGTATTTAAGTAGAACTGGGTCTCGAGTGAATATAAAAAAATAAGCTTTATTATGCCGCCTCACTCATTTGTCTTGGGTAAGCCCAGCGGAAATTACTTCCATTAAATCAGTTTGATTCATTTCAACGATACCGATTTGGACAGATCGCACGATCTTACAGGTTTTACCCTAGCGAGCCGGTAGTTTGATACTACAGGAGTATGTTACATGGCACTTTTCTTAGTTTTCATTTTAAACTGTTCAGTTAAAACAAAAATATTCGTTAACCAAAAAGATGTTTCTTTGATTCCACGCGTTGACTTACGATATATTCTTGTTAAGTCACTTTCAGTGTTAACACTGAAGAGCAAATAAGTTGTACACAGTCAAATATTTTTCAACATCCAAGACATGATCATACAATTAAATAAATCCGATCCGAAAAATGTCTGAGATTAACCGAAACAGAGATTGTCCAGTAAGCTAAACCTGCAGCACTAAGGTGATGGCTGTGAGCTGGCGGGAGACCAGAGCCGTGTGCCAGGACAGGATCTTCAATCTCAGCTCGGCTGGCCACCAAGTGGACACAGTGACCACTAGATAGAGATTATTTATTGAGAAATAGCACCCCAAAGTCCTATGGAAATGATATAATGACTGTATACTTAAGTATTCAGGATCGCCAAGCCTCAGTAAGAGAAGGCTATGGGCAAGACGAAGATACTCATTGTATATGATCTTTGGTCCAAGAGTGTGAGGAAATCAAGACGGGTAACTCTCGTTGACCTTTTTTAAGTGTCATCATCCATTAGACTTCGATCAGTGTTGGAGAGTCCTGTGGGCCCAATCAAAGCTCACTGCACTCTGCGATAGCGACAGATGGCTCAATATAAAGATTCGACAAACAGACTGGAATAATAACCCCATACAAGCCGGCAGATCGTCTTCTTCGTACCGACCCCGAGTCCGCTGAGACAGCCAAGATACAGTCAATGTTAGAAACGGGAGATAATCCAGTGGAGACACAGGGCTGGGACTCTCCAAGCAGGCTAACTGTAGCAGGCCACTTATATACGTTAACTGCACTTCTTAGGTGGTAGAAATCGGGGGAAAAAAATGAGACAAATCAGTAGATATCAACACAGAATTGGTTGGACTCAACATTGTTTTCATTAACAAAAAACCAAAACACCAAGATCCAAGAGTGATGAAGAATACATGTGATCGTGAGCACCCATACAAGAGATCCGCTCTGTCAAAGTTAAAAATAAACTAGAGAGCATTGCTGAGCAACCGTTCTAAGCAAATTCAGCTGTTTTTCAGCTTACTGAAATGTTCGTTCTAAAGTACAACCCATGCCGCATTTTAGGCGCAAGAAATGATTTTGTGAGAGATTAGAAACCCACAAACGGACATTTTATGGCTTGCAAGATCAAAACTGATTTGAATCAAAGCTTCGAATCATCGATGATGTAAAAAGGCGAAGCAAAAACAGAGGGCTGACGTGTTACAATTGAGCCACATATACTAACACAAAAATAGCTCAACATTCTTAGCAGCGTCTGGTTGAAAAAGTTCCAGAAAATAAAACACTACAAAATCGCGGTCTCTACCAAAACCCATATCGCATTGATCTTCAAATCTTCGATTTGGCACAGCTGTAAGCCATAAATTATCTTTCGGTTTTCTTTTTTATACTGAAGATGAAAATGTCTTGTAACAAACGTGCGCCAAATCTAGGACAGGCCGGGGCTCTTTTATACAACACACAGAATCCAGATGAATTCATTTATGCAAATGTAAGTGTAAAGTGGAAGACCAGCGAATATTTTTTGGAGACTAAAGTGAGGGCGGCCGCAGAGGTATAATATCTGGCCCGGGATCAGGGGAAGTAATATCGGATAGACTGGAGACCCTCGCCAAGACTGCTGGCACGTACGGCAAGGGGAATCACGCACTATCGGCGAGAGTTGCTGGCCGCTAGGGCTGAGTCTCCACACAGGTTGTTATATATGGATGGTTTCTCTCTCTGGGCTTCTCTTGAGTGTTCGTATCTGATCTACTTCCCTGTGTCGCCGCTACTGATATAATAGTAGACCTCTCTATCAATTCTCTTTTTATATGCACAGTTCTCAATTTGAATATATTTATTACCTATTGATCGATCGAATGCTCTATCTCTGTCTTATTCTAAGCATCAATCGATCAGTCTATTTATAAAAAGACTCATAAATTCATCCATGGATCTGTTTGTTTATTTGATTATCTATATTTCTATCTATCTACCTATCTACCTACATATCTATTTCTGTATGTATATATGTATATTTATATATCTATTTGTCTATCTGCCTATCTGTTGAACCATCTTAGATGCAACACCTTTAATACATTGAGATTCTGTCTTTATGGTATATTTAGGTACTGCACTAAATAAAATGTATTGAGGTCGCAGTGCCTCAGTGGTTTGAAGTGCGGTATCTACTGTGTTCAGAGATCGAGATATCGTTGCGAGTTATGGACCTTGGTTATAATTCATGATCTCTGCCGCAAGTTGTTTCCCCTTGCATATTAAGCAATGTCTGCGCAGAGAGACATGAAGCATTCTGAAGTACTGTCGCTTACATCATTCCTCTAAGGGGCACACAATCAGATCAGTGGGGAAACGAAAATAAAATTAAGCTGCAAGTGGTAGCAAATAACTTTTTAAATAAAAATACCCCACGTGTTTTGTCATTGTGTATGAACGTCGAACGGAGCGTCTTATGTCTAGTGACAGCACTCTCTATGTAAAATAGCGTTCTAGAGAAAAGTGCAGAAAGATTGCAGCACATTGCGATGCACTTCAAGAGTGCATTGAAGTCCAGTACATAAGTACAATATAGTGCAGTTTTTTCGGTGCATTGGGATGCTGTACATAAATACATTGAGGAGCAGTACTTATGTGGAAAACATAAGGACGTGATTATGCAGTACATGAGTGCACTAGCGTGCAGCACATAACTGCAAAGGAGGTCTGTATCTATACAGTTTTGAAATGCATTACCAGTCATAATTATGATGTACCAAGCTGTGGTGGAGTACATAGTTATATTGTGATGCAGTATATAGTTATATTGTGATGCAGTACATAGTTATATTGTGGTGCAGTACATAGTTATATTGTGGTGCAGTACATAGTTATATTGTGGTGCAGTACATAGTTATATTGTGGTGCAGTACATAGTTATATTGTGGTGCAGTATATAGTTATATTGTGGTGCAGTACATAGTTATATTGTGGTGCAGTACATAGTTATATTGTGGTGCAGTATATAGTTATATTGTGGTGCAGTACATAGTTATATTGTGGTGCAGTACATAGTTATATTGTGGTGCAGTACCGCTACTGCATTGATCTACACAGTCATCATATTGTGTATTGAGGACAGCTCGCGAAGGCCTGTCTTCATATCGACACAATAATCTTCCTTAAGGCCAGGAAGGAAAGAGCTATAAAGACTGTATTGAAAGAAGCGTATATAATAGATGAACACTTTTTTAAAACTTAACTAACTTAATTTTTTTAATCCGACTCACATTAAGCTAAATATTGTCGGACGTTGATGAATAAACCACCACTTAGAATGGAAAATATTGCTTTCAATCCTTTTGGGTTATTAAAATGGAGCATTTTTTTTATCTCAATATCCCGGTTTCTCAAATAGTATGAATTTGATATAAAGAAAATCTCAAAAGTAGAGGCACTAACTTGCCATAGGTTGTCAGTCAGTGTGAGTTTTTCCTCGGAGCTGTAAACATGATTATCTTATGATAAATAGAATAAATAAATCGATAACTGATAAACAGCTTTACTGAATGAAAAGGTAATTTACAAAATAAGAAATCTCGATCAGCCTATGCCAGATATATAGCGCGCAATCATCATTAAGGGCAGGCTGAATAGCACGATGGTCGGAGCTTTGTGACTAGACCACCATAGAACGAAGGGAGAATGAGAGAACTCTAACAATTTAATATAATTGTTATTCCAATCCCGAATATCCTTCCATTCATGGCTGAACAGAACGGAGGCCACCTACAGCTTGATTGGTTTCGGCGACTCACAGGCTCCACACGAGTCATAGACGGCTCAGCTCTCTGAAGAACAGGTTAGCTTAACAAGCATAGTCTTATCTTCTTAAATCAGGACATTGCAAAAGCGATTCACCAACACATCTTCTCTCAGTAAAAGGCTTTGGTAGAGACGTTAACGTGAAATAATTTTAAATGACCGCTATAACATCTGTCAAGCTGAGAGATTGACTGATTGGTTTACCCATTGATGGTGGACTGGCTAATGAGTATGATAATTCAATCATTGGATTGACTATTTTGATGTTTAGTGTTGGGTTATCTTGGTGTAGTAGCTAGCATGCCGCTCTTGAAATCTGACATCTGCAAGTCTAGTCAAGATCATAGCTCAATGGCTGTGGTTGGTAACAATATTTCTCAATTCATCCTTGTGTACAATGGAAACCTGGCTACTGTCCAAGCTTGGAGAGTGTCTTATAGGAGGTCGTATGGTGTGAGTGTCGAAATCAGCAGTTCATAAAGAGTTGTTGAGGATAAATTTTATATTTTCAGTTTCAGACTGCTGAGAACTGCAACATTCATGTTTGGCAAATACATCATTAGATCCGTTTCATTGCTGGGTTAAGTTCTGCATTTCTTCTACGTTGGATTTTGCTGCAGTGTGAGAGCATCTCAAGATATTTTGTCCTCATTTGTTAACCTCTTCGATGACATTCTTCAATATTAAATCCTAACCACTCGGCTGATTTTGAAAAGTTATAGAACACAATGCAAACGAAAGGCAGAAAATTTATGCTTCGACGCGCATCTTAAAATCATAAAATATTCATTCAATCACCACATTAAATAACAAGTGGAAGACACATCATTCCCAACATGCATCAGTCTTCCTAGACCATGCTGTGTGTTCCCAGCTGATCCCCTGTAATGACCGTAATTCCTCCATTCCCATGATACCTTTCATCTTCCAGTGGCCTCTCATAATTGGGTTACTCTTCCTCGGCCCTGGTTTATCACGTGACAAGCACGTCATTTATCGAGAAGAAGCGAGGAAACTGCTTAAATAAACCCTTGATAAATGTGGGAAAATTGGCAGACGCCAGGGAAGCGTGTGAGATTGTTGCATTCTCCAGTAATCAACATGTTTCCTTTGTTTGCACCAGTTATTGATTAGTCGATGAATGAGTGAAATAGTCTGACCACTTCAGATGAATCTCAGCTTATAAGTTTTTGCTTATTGTAAAGTGAAATCATAAGGTAGTGAGTCTCACAGTGTTTACACTCTGCAAGAAAATTATCATGAAGAGCGAAATTTCGAGAACACAGAGCTGTAACCACAAAGAGATATGTGTCATAACTTGGCCCGCTCCTGCCCAAATTAAAATTTGTGAGAGTACTGGTCTGAAAACCGCGGAAGATCTTAAGAGTTCGTGAAAGTGGCTTACCTTTAAAGTAGCAAATGCTTTTCCGTCAGTTCAGAAATATGTATTGGTCGATGGCAAGAAACTTCCTATGATATCTAAAGTCATGACGCACATTGAACGTTTTTTAAAAACAGCTTACTAGGAAGATAAAGTTTGACGTATTTGTCTTTGTAGAGAATCTTAGGAATGGGCCAGGCTCTATGCACCTCCATCTGTTGTGAAAACATCTTAAAGTGGGTTTAGTCTTCTCAGATGAAGATTGTCCTAGGTCGTCATGAAATCAACCTTTTGCTGCACTTAGAACCTCTTACTTCTGGAGAACGACAAGGTATTAATAGTTGGTTAGAAACCAGGAACTCCTACCAATTTGTCTGTTCAGCTACTATTCCAAGAAAACGTTGCTACAGAATTTTATTGAAATTTCATAAGATTTCTGTCTATATCTATATATCGCCGCTCACATCTTAGTGCTCCGACTAAGACGCCTCGGCTGCTTCTCTGATGTTCGCTGATAATCTCCTCCACTGTGTCCTTCACATCTTAGTGCTCCGACTAGGACGCCTCGGCTGCCTCTCCGATATTCTGTGATAGTCTTCTCCGCTGTGTCCTTCACATCTTAGTGCTCCGACTAGGACGCCTCGGCTGCCTCTCCGATGTTCGCTGATAGTCTTCTCCGCTGTGCTCTATCTTCTCCAATTGACCTCAGATGGTTTAGGTCGTTCTTGGTTTTGAATTTTAGCTGGCCAGTCGGTATACGACAGAAGTCTTGGTTGATGACTGTTGGCAGTGTTGTCAAAAGGTTTGGTTTTGTTAAATATATTTAGAGCGGCAAACCATCCCTCGTCCAGTTAAAGAAACATCATGCCGTAATTTACGAAAACTCCCAGTCAGCTTGAAGTGTTGCTACGGCCACCCTCAGATGTCGTTAACTGAATGTTGTGAGTTAAGAGACGTCTATTGTCTGCTGTCTGCTGTCTGACTGGTCCTTAAAATAGCTCATGAGGCCTGGAGTACCGAACACTGCAGCAAGTCAGGGTAGATCCTCACCATGAAGATATCAGATTGGTTGCCTTAAGGTAGTTGTTTAACTCTATCCATGTTGAACTCTGTCAGTTTCTGCTGTGACTCAGACTTGTTTCGAACTCTTTCCCTCTATGTCTAGATACAGTCACTTTTCACCTGTGTCAAGGACTGCGCAGTATATGTTTTACAAGTAGAGCAGTAACTGATTACAACATTTAAATACCATTTCGCAGTCGCGACGTCAAGGAATCCCAAAAATATGAATGCCGTATTTTTTAAAAATTGTCGAGAGTTAAAGATACAAAAGAGCAATGGTTTTAAAATTATAAAGAACATTATTTGTAAATGTCACCCGGAATTTATTTTAAACCCAGAGGGTGAACTTTTATCTAAGTGTGGAAAATGTTAGGCTGTCTCGTTTTGTGGAAATGTAACGGCGAATAGCGGAAAGGAGGGAGGGAGAGAGAGAGAGAGAGAGAGAGAGAGAGAGAGAGAGAGAGAGAGAGAGAGAGAGAGAGAGAGAGAGAGAGAGAGAGACCAGCTGTTGTGTTGAAAAACATTTTGGCATTCGAGACCCAAAAAAAACGGTTTGCCTTAGATTACGCTGAATAATTAATAACGTTTATAGGCTATCAGCTTTACGGTAAAGATAGTTTAATGTTAGGGAGAGAATTTAGCTGACGAAGCAAAAATTAGAAATAAACAAAAATATAGCTTGGTTTTAAAACTGCACGCATGGTATAGAGGTAGAGAGTCGGAAAATAAGAGGGAGAAAGAGAGGAAATGATCAAGAAAAATTAAATTGGTATCTCCTACAGCCGAGACAGGCACAATTAAATTGAGCTCTCTGTTGATGAAACCTGTGAAACTTTGCTAAACGTTTTATGGCAATGTATAAATCAAGGCAGGACACAATTAGAGGTCACTGGTGATGTTTCTCTTTTCTCTCCTTCTCTTTCTCTCTCTCTACCGCTCCTTCTCTCTCTCTCTGTCTCTCTGTCTCTCTCTCTCTGTCTCTCTCTCTCTCTCTCTCTCTCTCTCTCTCTCTCTCTCTTTCTTTCTCTCTTTATCTCTGTAATCTCTTTTATCCTTTTTTTTTATCTCTTTCCTTATCTCTCTGTCTTGCGGTAGTTCGAAACACGCTAAACCTCGTACGCATGAGGCATGCGCTCAAACACTTTTTTTGGAAACACTTTGACCCCCCCCCCCCCCTCTTTCTCTCACTTCATCTTTCTCGCTCTCTGTCTCTCTCTCCCTCCCTCTCCCTCTCTCTCTCTCTCTCTCTCTCTCTCTCTCTCTCTCTCTCTCTCTCTCTCTCTCTTTTTCTTTCTCTCTCTCTTTATCTCTGTAATCTCTTTCACCCTTTTTTTTTATCTCTTTCCTTATCTCTCTGTCTAGCGATAGTTCGAAACACACTAAGCCTCATACGCAGGAGGCATGCGCTCAAACAAGTGACCACTGACCAGCTCAATCGTAACACTTAAGAAAACAAAGGGAGGTAATAAATGACTTGGTGCCAGGTCCAGTCAGATTAACTCCCCTGATCACTCTGCACTGACAAGATAAACACGCCTCTATCCACCTCCACACCTCCATCCCCCAGACACCAACCCTCCGAACTATCTCTTCTGTAGTACCCAGATAAAACCTGAAGGCGCCTGGCCTCAGACACCGCGACTCTGATGTCATTCAGGATCATCGAAGATCCATAAATCTCTCCCGTATTGCCGAGAGATAGATTTCAGTATGGGATTATTCTCTCCAACCCCAGCCTACACAAGAACGTCTACCATTTTTTTTTTCGTCTAAAAGCGAATCCGATTTCAAACCGTTTTTAATAGGTTTAGTTTTCAGTCCCTATGACTTCTCACTGTTATAACCTCTTAAAACATGAATACTTTATAATAAATCAAAGGACAATCAAGTCCGAGAGAAAATAAAAATAGTAAAGAATTTCGATTAAATATCCATTGTTGTTATTGTGGTTGTTGTCGTTTTTTGTTGTTTTTTTATTTTGTTTTTGTTGTTGTTGTTGTTGCTGTTGTTGTTGTTGTTGCTGTTGAAGATGATGATGATGATCATAATTTTGATGATTATGATGATGATTATAAATACGATGAATGATTATGATGATGATGATGATGATGATAATGATAATAAATACGATGAATGATTATGATGATAATGATGATGATGATGATGATGATGATGATGATGATGATGATGATGATGATGATGATGAATGATTATGAGGATGATGATGTTACTATTGTCGTTGTTGTTTGTAGCGATCCAGTTATCCGTCTCAATTTTTCTCCTATTTATTTGGTTTAACTTTTCATCCCAACTTTATTTAGTTAGGGAATTAATGAGCAGAAGAAGCCAGTCTACCACCAAGCTGTCTCGCGTGTCTAGACTGCGGACAAAAATTGATTTTTGTTTTTTCAAAAGCTCGAGGCACTCTTGACGTTGCTATGCTATACATCACAAGTTGCAACGACTTGGAAAGAGAAACTTTTTATAAAAAAAAAGTAGAAAGAGAAAGAAAAATTGAAATAAAACCGGCAGTAGAAAATTATAAAAGAACAAAAGTAGAAAGAGAGAGGAAAACTGTAAAAGAGGCATGAGAAACTTATGGTAGAGCAACAGTAGAAAGAGAAAAATAAACTATAAAACAGGCATGAGAAACTTACGATAGAGCAACAGTAGAAAGAAAAAAAAAAAACTATAAAACATGCATGAGAAACATTTGATATAACAAAAGCATGAGAAACTTATGATAGAACAAAGGAAGAAAGGAAAAGGAAAACTATAAAACTAACTTGAGAAACTTATGATAGAAGAAAGTAGAAAGATAAAGGAAAATAAAAAAAAACTGGCAAAAGAAAAAGAAAGAGAAAGAAAAACTAGAGAACCAACATGAGTAACTTATGATAGAGCATAAAGTAGAAAGAGAAAGAAAAAACTATTTAAAACAAACATGAGAATCTTATGTCTAAAGCACTAACTAAAGTAACGATGAATTGAATGATAAATTGAATAAATGATACTGTGAATAATTATATTTCAGTCATAAAACTGGGGGAAAAAAATAAACAAATACTTTACACAGCATAGTTACTGACGATAGAACCTAACCTGTGACGGCTAAGCACTGGTCCTATGAGGAAAAACCACTATCTTACTATTTATAACAAGATCTACAGCCGACTACCGACCATCATTCTACTAGCTGTGTGTTTGTCTAGTTGTCTTCAAGACACAGGGGAGACTATCTAAGTCTCACTGGATCTGGCGGTTTAACTCCCCATCAGTTCATGTCCTAGGAAAACGTGAGTCCTGATCATCTCCCCTTGAGTCAACATGGCTCGCACTAAGAGATAGTAGAATCTCCCCTTGTCAGGGCCGGAAACTCCGTAACTATCAGTAATAAAGACTACTCCCGTTTCTTCGTCATTAATCCCTACTCGTTTTCTCATACTAATTACCGCCCTTGTTTAGCTCTGATAGTCAAATAATAATTTGATACCCCTAGGAGTTTTGATTTAAAAACGAATTATTGTCTTTCGCAGATATCTCTTTTCCTCTCCTTGTCTTCCTCTGTGTCTCTCTGCCTGGTCTGTCTGTCTGTCTATCCCTCTCTCTTTTTCTCTCCCTGTCTTCCTCTGTGTCTCTCTGCCTGGTCTGTCTGTCTGTCTATCCCTCTCTCTTTTTCTCTCCCTGTCTTCCTCTGTGTCTCTCTGTCTAGTCTGTCTGTCTGCCTGTCTATCCCTCTCTCTGTCTCTCTCTGTCTCTCTCTGTCTCTCTGTCTCTCTCTGTCTCTCTCTGTCTCTCTGTCTCTCTCTGTCTCTCTCTGTCTCTCTCTGTCTCTCTGTCTCTCTCTGTCTCTCTCTGTCTCTCTCTGTCTCTCTCTCTCTCTCTCTCTCTCTCTCTCTCTCTCTCTCTTCTCCTTTTACCTTTCTTGATCCCTTAATCTCTGTCTCGTTAATTCTCTCTTTCTTGCTTTTTTCGTTCTTTATCTACCACAGACACAAAAGACGCAGATAAAAGACTCAAAATGTTTCAAACAAAGAAAAAGAGAAAGATTATATGTTTGTGCGTGCCTTAGAAAGAGAAAGACTGAGAGAGATAAAGAGAGAGACAGCGGATCGGAGAGAGATAATATTGAGGCTAAGAGGTTGAAGCCAGGAAAGAGATAGGTCATAAGGAGTTCATTTCAAGCAAATCATAGAGAAAATAAAATTGTAAAGAAGTACTAGATACAATGACACAACGAAACAGGAGAGGAAAAAAAAATACAAGGAGACGTTTTTCATCTCCTAGTTGTTGAATATATTCTCAGCCAAACAAAGATTTGTTCTTGGCTAAGGAAACTATATATATATTTCTTTCGGAGTTTTTTTTATTTATTTTTTTTTTTGTTGTTGTTTTTTGTTGTTTTCTGTTTTTTTTTTTTTTGGGGGGGGGGTGGGGGCACATTCTTTTTTTCACTCTAATCCTCTTTACTCGTACAACGAAGAATATTAAAAGGAAAAGTGTTTAGTCAAGTTACTTTAAAAGAGGTTTGAGAAGATGGAAGAATAACAAGTGGAGGACGGGACGTCCGGAATTATACATGAACGGACAAATTTAGATGATGCATCTCCAGAAGAAAGAAAATCCATAATTTTTTTTTTCAATTCTGAAAATCCCAAAAATTTCACTGGGTTTGAGAGAAATGGAAGCTTCTTGTCGGGTATTTCGAGTTCGACATCCTTACATGAATAAAGTTAGAGCTAATTCGCACAATGAAATAAAGATACCAGAAATATCTTGCTACATAGGTTAAGCTAGTTCTTCGATGGTATGTTATCATAATCCTGACAACCAAGAGAAAAACAACAAGTAGAGCACTAACATAATGACCAATAAAAGACACTCCATAGACCTATTTTTTCATCAAAAAAGCTAGTGATGTTAGTGTTTAGATAAAGGGCTGATTGATTTGTAATAAAAAAAAAAGTAGAAGTAGTAGAAGTAGTTACACTAGTAGCAGAAGTAGTTTAATTATTATCATCATCATTATTATTTTTTTATTACTATGATTATTATCATTATTTTTATTATTATTATTATTATTATTATTATTATTATTATTATTATTATTATTATTATTATTATTATTATTATTATTATTATTATTATTATTATTATTATTATTATTATTATTATTATTATTATTATTATTATTATTATTATTATTATTATTATTATCATTATTATTATCATTATTATTATTATTATTATTATTATTATTATTATTATTATTATTATTATTATTATTATTATTATTATTATTATTATTATTATTATTATTATTATTATCATCATTATTATTCTAACTTAGAAGTGAATAAAATCTCCCGAAGCCTGTAAGATTCACACGGATTTCTACGGTGACTTGAACCGCGGGTGATTTTAGTTTCAGAAGAAAGCGGTATCTCCTTCACCCGCTGCCACATCTAGTTGAACTATCGTAGTAGTCCGTGGTAGGAAAAAATGCTTTGCAAACAAACACTAGACATCTCTTAGGCTTAAGTAAGAACCTTAGGTGACAGAGAGACCATATGGTTATATCAAACAGAAATACTAATACAAAGCTAAGTAGAAAAGCAAAAACACCACACTTGGAGGACAAGTTGGTAATTATAAAGGACCCAAAAAGGACGCGCGTGTGTCTGATGAAGCCACAATAAAGGCGAAACGTTTTTATGTTTAATCTATACTTGTGTTGTTTCTTTTTTTTAGTCCCGTAGTTATAAAGTGGTGTGCATATCTCTTTTTAAACCTTAATGCACAGCTCGTCTCTCTACACTCTCCTCTTAGGCCCTAAACAAACACCCCATCTCCCCACCCCCCACCCCCACCCAAAATAAATAAATAAATAAATAAATAAATAAATTTCTCAGAAATACCAAACTTCTGAGGAAATTCTCAGCCTCGATCTGAAAGCTATTTCAGTAAACCAGCTGGAATCACCGAATGATTGTAAGAAGAAGTCATTGGGTGAGCTCTGTATCGATCCGAGCACTGGAAGTTACTATGGGAGGGAGAACTCTGGTCTTGGGTTGCACCCCTTAGCCCCCCTGAGAGCCTTGGTGGGGGAGAGGGGGGAGGGGGGGGGAGGTCAAACTACCCAAGGTCACTGCTGGAGTGAGGGATGAACAGAACGGAACTTTAGTCCTCAGGATGGGCGCCGTAACTTAGAGACACGAAAATTTTAATATCATCTCATTTATTGTTTTGTTTCTTACAATTTCTCTATTTGAGTTTTAGTTTCTTCTGGTTTTATCCTTACTTTTGTTTCGTTCTTTCTCTGAAACCTGATCTTTATGATTTTTAGTTTTCTCGGTTGTATTTGTTACTTTTTTATTATTATTCTTTTTTTTTATCATGCTGTTATTTTTTTCCACCTCTTCTGTTTGTTCTTGTATACCTCTCTATTATTCGTTCTGGGTTGTTTTAACAATTCTTTATGACGTTCATTTCTTGTGATTTGTTGTCGTTGACTTTGCTTTTAAAACCTTGAGAGATGTGATTCTTTGATTAAAAATAAATAAATAAGTCACCCAACATGATGATCGCTTCTTTTCAAAAAGAAAAAATTAAAAAAAAACGTTATTTAGAAAGTATGAGAAAGGTTTATCTCCCTTTACAAAAATCTATCAAATTAACCCCCTGCTTGTTTTGGTTTCTCGAACTAAAGGGTCTATTTTTTTATGTAACTGTGAAAGCTATCTCCATAATAAATCTTTTTTTTTTTTTTTTCGCAACAGAGATAGTAGATTGCGATGAACCAAGAAAAGTGTTACTATTATAAAAACTAAATCTGGGTGGTCGATATCATACTATTATAACGAGTCAATATACCTCGGATGTGCAATCTAGGTAACATTTACAGTATATTATGTTGAGATATAAAACCATTTCAGGCGGTTAAATATGAACAATAACGTCAATAGATGTTATAACCGCCTATTACCTCAGTAGAAGGACCGCCATAAGTAGGGACAAAGAATGGAGATCAATATTATCTCACTAAAATAGTGACTCTTATCCGCGTATAACAGAAAATACAGCTTCCGTTTCATGTAAAACAGATCAACTCATTTTCAATAGTTAAAAACTTATTTTTAGGACTTTATGTAAAACATATCAACTCATTTTCAATAGTTAAAAACTTATTCAAGGACTTTATGTAAAACAGATCAACTCATTTTCAATAGTTAAAAACTTATTTTTAGGACTTTATGTAAAACAAATCAACTCATTTTCAATAGTTAAAAACATTTTTTTCAGGACTTTATGTAATGTAATGGCAGTCTAGAGTAGAGTGTGTCAGTCTTGGAGTTATAACTCAGATAGGAAAGTGACCCTCTACACCGTGACTGTATTCTCACGACCATCTCGCCAAGCAGTACCCGCACACAGACGGTGGAGAGGAAAAGGTTTTACCGCAACGATTCTGTTTATTTTGATGAGGTCAAAATAATATTTCACAAGCTTCCTTCTTTAAACCTAAGTAAAAGCGCTGTCTGCTGATCCTAATACCGCCCGTATCTCAATAAGGAAATAGACTGAACACGCGTCACGCCAGCTCGGCGTAGCAATAACACTGGGACCCCCCCTCGTGACATCTCTAACTAGATCTAGATTCTTTGTACCCGTGGTGACCTCTCCCTTCCGCAACTATATCGAAATTCTCTTCACAACAGGTCTGAAAATATTTTTCAAGATGAAGGCATGAAATAAAGTTAAAAATCTGTACACTTCAAGGATGACTAACAACTTAACGGAAACAGCTGTAACTGGTTCCCTAGATGGTTGGAAAGAAATCTCATTATAAAAACGCAGTGCATGATTCAGGTTTACAAGAAAAGGCGTGAAGAGCCTGATCTGAGCGAGCTGTATCAATCAGTTTTAGGTTTGTCAATCGTTACGGATGGAGATCCCTGGTCTCTGGAGACACAGCGCCACAGCTGGGGGATCCAAGCCCTACAGAACTCTTTCTCTTAGTCCATCTCTTCATGGTGTTTGAGACTTTGTCCTGACTTGGGTGACATAATTATGATGACAATTATTATGGATTTCTATTGATAATCTCTCGGAGACTTGTTTGCACTTAACTCCATTGCCATGTTATTTATTTCCATTTGCATTCATTATTAGATTTCCTCAGTTTGATTTTCCTCCACAATGAATCCCGAAGTGCAAACATTGCTTTTTTTTCTAATTGATTTACCAACCTGGTTTTTTACAGATATTCCGGAGTCAGACCCAATACATTCAAGCTGGTTGTAACATTGTGGAACTGTCTATTTTAAACCATCAATACAGCGAGGAGAATTGTTTACCATTTGTCTTGATCAATTCCATTTCGCTTCTGATTCCGTTCTCTTATATTTTCCTATCAGGAGTTTTAACCTATGATGTGCTTGCAGCTCATTAGCAGTAAAAAAATTAATAGTTATGACTTATGATGTGCCGGCGGTTCCTTAGCAGTAAAGAATTAATAGTTATGACAGATAATGTGCCGGCTGTTCCTTAACAGTAAAAAATTAATAGTTATGACTGATAATGTGCCGGTGGTTCCTTAACAGTAAAGAATTAATAGTTATGACTAACGACGTGACGGCTGTTCCTTAGCAGTAAATAATTAATACTTATGACTGATAATGTGCCGGCGGTTCCTTAACAGTAAAGAATTAATAGTTATGACTAACGATGTGACGACTGTTCCTTAACAGCAAAGAATTAATAGTTATGACTAACGACGTGACGGCTGTTCCTTAGCAGTAAATAATTAATAGTTATGACTGATAATGTGCCGGCTGTTCCTTAGCAGTAAAGAATTAATAGTTATGACTGATAATGTGCCGGCTGTTCCTTAGCAGTAAAGAATTAATAGTTATGACTGATAATGTGCCGGCTGTTCCTTAGCAGTAAAGAATTAATAGTTATGACTGATAATGTGCCGGCTGTTCCTTAGCAGTAAAGAATTAATACTTATGACTCGTGACGTGACGGCTGTTCCTTAGCAGTAAAGAATTAATAGTTATGACTTGTGACGTGCCGGCTGTTCCTTAGCAGTAAAGAATTAATAGTCATGACTCATGACGTGACGGCTGTTCCTTAGCACTTAAGAATTAATAGTTATGACTGATAATGAGCCGGCGGTTCCTTAGCACTTAAGAATTAATAGTTCTGACGGATAATGTGCCGGCTGTTCTTCAACAGTAAAGAATTAATAGTTATGACAGTAAAAAATTAATAGTTATGACTTATGATGTGCCGGCTGTTTTTCAACATTAAAGAACTAATAGTTATGACTCATGATGTACCGGGTGTTCCTTAGCAGTAAAGAATTAATAGTTATGAATCATGATGTACCGGGTGTTCCTTAGCTGTAAAGAATTAATAGTTATGACTCATGATGTACCGGCTGTTCCTTAGCTGTAAAGTTAATAACTATGACTGATAATGTGCCGGATGTTCCTTAACAGTAAAGAATTAATAGTTATGACTAATAATGTGCCGGATGTTCTCAGCACTAAAGAATTGATAGTTATGACTTGTGATGTAGCGACAGTAGTT
This sequence comes from Elysia crispata, assembly GCA_033675545.1. NCBI lineage: Eukaryota > Metazoa > Mollusca > Gastropoda > Plakobranchidae > Elysia > Elysia crispata. The sequence goes on along the minus strand of JAWDGP010002178.1, from coordinate 120,259 downwards.
AGTCTAATCCTTGGCCATGGGTTTTCCTCTATAAAGCATCCTTTATATCAAATACTGTTGGGATATTTTTTTCTCCTTTCGGGAGTAACAAGAATCATCAGAAGTAATGTTTACAGGTGTTCAAGTAAAACCAGTATAGTCTTTTTCGGCGTGAGATTTTAAATCATAACAAATTCCTATTTTGAAACCTGAATTCATTTTCTCATTCAATAACAAAGGCAAAGTAGTGAAAAATATGAACCGAGCGTGGCAAAAAGAAATCTTCGTCTTGCCTGAGCCCCACACAGCGCAGATATTACTGACACCATCATACACCATAAGTCGGTAGAAAAACACGAAACAAGTTGGAGTAGAGGATCTTGTGGTAAAAGAAAGATCGATTTGGTTCCGCATAAACTTACGTTTGAAGTCACATGTGCTGTATGAACAGGTCTCCATGGTGCTATAATTTCGGTAGTCCAGTATTCCGTCCGTTATCTGGAAACAAGCAAGATACTTTGTCAAGTTCAAGGACTTATGTTTATATGATGCCGGAATTAAAATAAAGACAATCATGATTTATGATATATGTTGATGAAATCTACAAGACAATCTCACTTGTCCCGAAGGCTAGAAAACTAGTCATAGGACCTAAAATAATTTTGATCTCAAGTATGATCTTTTATGCTACGAACCTTACTCCCCATCAAAGGTGAGTACCTATTTCGCCAGAGTAGATGATTGAGCTTCTTGAAGGCTGTAACTGTTGAACATTGACAAAATATGGAGAAATATCAAAAGAGTGCATTGAGGGAGGGACCGACAAAGAGAAACAAAAGAGAGAGTGACAGAAAGATGTATATATATATATATATATATATATATATATATATATATATATATAGAGAGAGAGAGAGAGAGAGAGAGAGAGAGAGAGAGAGAGAGAGAGAGAGAGAAGGAGTCAGAGAAGGACAGACAGACAGACAGAGACATGAACAGAGAAACAGAGAAGTTGAGAGAGTGAGAGAGGAAGGCATTTAATGAAAGAAATATTTAGAGAGCGGTAGAAAGAGCTTTAGATTGAGAGATAGAAAGAGGATATAAAGTCCAGCAGCATAGAAAGCTCAATTTCTTGTGTTCTTCTCATAACAGTCTTAACATTCAAATTATACCTGACTGATATAGATATATGGGTTGTTTGAACATACATTAAACTGTATTCTTTCTTTTTTCAAGAATCTAAAATTGATTTTCCATAAAGCCACAACGCAGAAATGTAATCTATTGTTAACTAGAGGAGTTGCTAATTTGTTTTACAACAAGACAATTATCTTATATTGTCAGGTCTAGACATGCCAAGGTTGATTTAGTTATGTATTTTTACTGTTTTATCCTGATTAATTCCACTTCCATCTTCGAACAGCCAGAGGCATTTTATGTCTGGTCTGTCTAATAGTGATTAGATAAGAACCTAAACTATCTGATGGTGGTTAGATCAGAACCTGAACTATCTGGTGGTGGTTAGATGAGAACCTGAACTATCTGCTGGTGGTTAGATCAGAACCTGAACTATCTGATAGTGGTTAGATTAGAACCTGATCTATCTGATGGTGGTTAAATCAGAACCTGACCTATCTGGTGGTGGTTAGATCAGAACCTGACCTATCTGATGGTGGTTAAATCAGAACGTGACCTATCTTATGGTGGTTCGATCAAAACCTTGTCTGTCTGATGGTGGTTAGACAGAACCTGGTCTGTCTGATAGTGATAAGATCAGAACCTGAACTATCTGCTAGTGATTAGATCAGAACCTGAACTATCTGATGGTGGTTAGATCAGAACCTGGTCTGTCTGATAGTGATTAGATCAGAACCTGACCTATCTGATGGTGGTTAGATCAGAACCTGGTCTGTCTGATAGTGATTAGATCAGAACCTAAACTATCTGATGGTGGTTAGATCAGAACCTGAACTATCTGATGGTGGTTAGATGAGAACCTGAACTATCTGGTGGTGGTTAGATCAGAACCTGAACTATCTGATGGTGGTTAGATTAGAACCTGATCTATCTGATGGTGGTTAAATCAGAACCTGACCTATCTGGTGGTGGTTAGATCAGAACCTGAACTATGTAATGGTGGTTAAATCAGAACCTGACCTATCTTATGGTGGTTGGATCAGAACCTTGTCTGTCTGATAGTGATTAGATCAGAACCTGGTCTGTCTGATAGTGATAAGATCAGAACCTCAGCTATCTGATAGTGATTAGATCAGAACCTGGTCTGTCTGATGGTGGTTAGACAGAACCTGGTCTGTCTGATAGTGATAAGATCAGAACCTTAATTATCTGATGGTGGTTAGATCAGAACCTGGTCTGTCTGATAGTGATTAGATCAGAACCTAAACTATCTGATGGTGGTTAGATCAGAACCTGAACTATCTGGTGGTGGTTAGATGAGAACCTGAACTATCTGGTGGTGGTTAGATCAGAACCTGAACTATCTGATGGTGGTTAGATTAGAACCTGATCTATCTGATGGTGGTTAGATCAGAACCTAAACTATCTGATGGTGGTTAGATCAGAACCTGGTCTGTCTGATAGTGATTAGATCAGAACCTGGTCTATCTGATAGTGATTAGATCAGAACCTGGTCTATCTGATGGTGGTTAGATCAGAACCTGAACTATCTGATGGTGGTTAGATCAGAACCTGGTCTGTCTGATGGTGGTTAGATCAGAACCTGATCTATCTGATGGTGGTTAGATCAGAACCTGGTCTATCTGATGGTGGTTAGATCAGAACCTGGTCTATCTGATGGTGGTTAGATCAGAACCTGGTCTATCTGATGGTGGTTAGATCAGAACCTGGTCTATCTGATGGTGGTTAGATCAGAACCTGGTCTATCTGATGGTGGTTAGATCAGAACCTGATCTATCTGATGGTGGTTAGATCAGAACCTGGTCTATCTGATGGTGGTTAGATCAGAACCTGGTCTATCTGATGGTGGTTAGATCAGAACCTGGTCTATCTGATGGTGGTTAGATCAGAACCTGGTCTGTCTAACAGTGATTAGATCAGAACCTGACCTATCTGATGGTGGTTAGATCAGAACCTGGTCTATCTGATGGTGGTTAGATCAGAACCTGGTCTATCTGATGGTGGTTAGATCAGAACCTGGTCTATCTGATGGTGGTTAGATCAGAACCTGGTCTATCTGATGGTGGTTAGATCAGAACCTGGTCTATCTGATGGTGGTTAGATCAGAACCTGGTCTATCTGATGGTGGTTAGATCAGAACCTGGTCTATCTGATGGTGGTTAGATCAGAACCTGATCTATCTGATGGTGGTTAGATCAGAACCTGAACTATCTGATGGTGGTTAGATCAGAACCTGGTCTATCTGATGGTGGTTAGATCAGAACCTGATCTGTCTGATAATGGTTAGATCAGAACCTGGTCTATCTGATGGTGGTTAGATCAGAACCTGGTCTATCTGATGGTGGTTAGATCAGAACCTGGTCTATCTGATGGTGGTTAGATCAGAACCTGGTCTGTCTAACAGTGATTAGATCAGAACCTGACCTATCTGATGGTGGTTAGATCAGAACCTGATCTATCTGATGGTGGTTAGATCAGAACCTGATCTATCTGATGGTGGTTAGATCAGAACCTGGTCTATCTGATGGTGGTTAGATCAGAACCTGGTCTATCTGATGGTGGTTAGATCAGAACCTGGTCTATCTGATGGTGGTTAGATCAGAACCTGGTCTATCTGATGGTGGTTAGATCAGAACCTGGTCTATCTGATGGTGGTTAGATCAGAACCTGGTCTATCTGATGGTGGTTAGATCAGAACCTGGTCTATCTGATGGTGGTTAGATCAGAACCTGGTCTATCTGATGGTGGTTAGATCAGAACCTGGTCTATCTGATGGTGGTTAGATCAGAACCTGGTCTATCTGATGGTGGTTAGATCAGAACCTGATCTATCTGATGGTGGTTAGATCAGAACCTGGTCTATCTGATGGTGGTTAGATCAGAACCTGGTCTATCTGATGGTGGTTAGATCAGAACCTGATCTATCTGATGGTGGTTAGATCAGAACCTGGTCTATCTGATGGTGGTTAGATCAGAACCTGATCTATCTGATGGTGGTTAGATCAGAACCTGATCTATCTGATGGTGGTTAGATCAGAACCTGGTCTATCTGATGGTGGTTAGATCAGAACCTGGTCTATCTGATGGTGGTTAGATCAGAACCTGATCTATCTGATGGTGGTTAGATCAGAACCTGGTCTATCTGATGGTGGTTAGATCAGAACCTGGTCTATCTGATGGTGGTTAGATCAGAACCTGGTCTATCTGATGGTGGTTAGATCAGAACCTGAACTATCTGATGGTGGTTAGATCAGAACCTGAACTATCTGATGGTGGTTAGATCAGAACCTGGTCTATCTGATGGTGGTTAGATCAGAACCTGATCTATCTGATGGTGGTTAGATCAGAACCTGGTCTATCTGATGGTGGTTAGATCAGAACCTGATCTATCTGATGGTGGTTAGATCAGAACCTGGTCTATCTGATGGTGGTTAGATCAGAACCTGATCTATCTGATGGTGGTTAGATCAGAACCTGGTCTATCTGATGGTGGTTAGATCAGAACCTGATCTATCTGATGGTGGTTAGATCAGAACCTGGTCTATCTGATGGTGGTTAGATCAGAACCTGATCTATCTGATGGTGGTTAGATCAGAACCTGGTCTGTCTGATGGTGGTTAGATCAGAACCTGAACTATCTGATGGTGGTTAGATCAGAACCTGGTCTATCTGATGGTGGTTAGATCAGAACCTGGTCTATCTGATGGTGGTTAGATCAGAACCTGATCTATCTGATGGTGGTTAGATCAGAACCTGAACTATCTGATGGTGGTTAGATCAGAACCTGATCTATCTGATGGTGGTTAGATCAGAACCTGGTCTATCTGATGGTGGTTAGATCAGAACCTGGTCTATCTGATGGTGGTTAGATCAGAACCTGGTCTATCTGATGGTGGTTAGATCAGAACCTGGTCTATCTGATGGTGGTTAGATCAGAACCTGAACTATCTGATGGTGGTTAGATCAGAACCTGATCTATCTGATGGTGGTTAGATCAGAACCTGAACTATCTGATGGTGGTTAGATCAGAACCTGAACTATCTGATGGTGGTTAGATCAGAACCTGATCTATCTGATGGTGGTTAGATCAGAACCTGGTCTATCTGATGGTGGTTAGATCAGAACCTGAACTATCTGATGGTGGTTAGATCAGAACCTGATCTATCTGATGGTGGTTAGATCAGAACCTGATCTATCTGATGGTGGTTAGATCAGAACCTGGTCTGTCTGATGGTGGTTAGATCAGAACCTGATCTATCTGATGGTGGTTAGATCAGAACCTGGTCTATCTGATGGTGGTTAGATCAGAACCTGGTCTATCTGATGGTGGTTAGATCAGAACCTGGTCTATCTGATGGTGGTTAGATCAGAACCTGAACTATCTGATGGTGGTTAGATCAGAACCTGATCTATCTGATGGTGGTTAGATCAGAACCTGGTCTGTCTGATGGTGGTTAGATCAGAACCTGAACTATCTGATGGTGGTTAGATCAGAACCTGAACTATCTGATGGTGGTTAGATCAGAACCTGAACTATCTGATGGTGGTTAGATCAGAACCTGAACTATCTGATGGTGGTTAGATCAGAACCTGAACTATCTGATGGTGGTTAGATCAGAACCTGACCTATCTGATGGTGGTTAGATCAGAACCTGACCTATCTGATGGTGGTTAGATCAGAACCTGACCTATCTGATGGTGGTTAGATCAGAACCTGGTCTGTCTGATAGTGATTAGATCAGAACCTGGTCTGTCTGATGGTGGTTAGATCAGAACCTGGTCTGTCTGATGGTGGTTAGATCAGAACCTAAACTATCTGATGGTGGTTAGATCAGAACCTGGTCTGTCTGATAGTGATTAGATCAGAACCTGAACTATCTGATGGTGGTTAGATCAGAACCTGAACTATCTGATGGTGGTTAGATCAGAACCTGAACTATCTGATGGTGGTTAGATCAGAACCTGAACTATCTGATGGTGGTTAGATCAGAACCTTAACTATCTGATGGTGGTTAAATCAGAACCTGAACTATCTGATGGTGGTTAGATCAGAACCTGAACTATCTGATGGTGGTTAGATCAGAACCTGAACTATCTGATGGTGGTTAGATCAGAACCTGAACTATCTGATGGTGGTTAGATCAGAACCTGGTCTATCTGATGGTGGTTAGATCAGAACCTGACCTATCTGATGGTGGTTAGATCAGAACCTGGTCTGTCTGATGGTGGTTAGATCAGAACCTGAACTATCTGATGGTGGTTAGATCAGAACCTGAACTATCTGATGGTGGTTAGATCAGAACCTGACCTATCTGATGGTGGTTAGATCAGAACCTGGTCTATCTGATGGTGGTTAGATCAGAACATGGTCTATCTGATAGTGGTTAGATCAGAACCTGGTCTATCTGATAGTGATTAGATCAGAACCTGACCTATCTGATGGTGGTTAGATCAGAACCTGAACTATCTGATGGTGGTTAGATCAGAACCTGAACTATCTGATAGTGATTAGATCAGAACCTGAACTATCTGATGGTGGTTAGATCAGAACCTGATCTATCTGATGGTGGTTAGATAAGAACCTGGTCTGTCTGATGGTGGTTAGATCAGAACCTGATCTATCTGATGGTGGTTAGATCAGAACCTGAACTATCTGATGGTGGTTAGATCAGAACCTGAACTATCTGATGGTGGTTAGATCAGAACCTGAACTATCTGATGGTGGTTAGATCAGAACCTGATCTATCTGATGGTGGTTAGATAAGAACCTGACCTATCTGGTGGTGGTTAGATCAGAACCTGACCTATCTGATGGTGGTTAAATCAGAACCTGACCTATCTTATGGTGGTTGGATCAGAACCTTGTCTGTCTGATAGTGATTAGATCAGAACCTGGTCTGTCTGATAGTGATTAGATCAGAACCTCAGCTATCTGATAGTGATTAGATCAGAACCTGGTCTGTCTGATGGTGGTTAGACAGAACCTGGTCTGTCTGATAGTGATAAGATCAGAACCTGAACTATCTGCTAGTGATTAGATCAGAACCTGAACTATCTGCTAGTGATTAGATCAGAACCTGAACTATCTGATGGTGGTTAGATCAGAACCTGGTCTGTCTTATAGTGATTAGATCAGAATCTGATCTATCTGATGGTGGTTAGATCAGAACCTGAACTATCTGGATGTGGTTAGATGAGAACCTGAACTATCTGGATGTGGTTAGATGAGAACCTGAACTATCTGATGGTGGTTAGATCAGAACCTGGTCTGTCTGATAATGGTTAGATCAGAACCTGACCTATCTGATGATGGTTAAATCAGAACCTGGTCTGTCTGTTAGTGATTAGATCAGAACGTGACCTATCTGATGGTGGTTAGATCAGAACCTGGTCTGTCTAATAGTGATTAGACAGAACCTAAACTATCTGATGGTGTTTAGATCAGAACCTGAACTATCTGGTGGTGGTTAGATGAGAACTAGAACTATCTGGTGGTGGTTAGATCAGAACCCGAACTATCTGAAGGTGGTTAGATTAGAACCTGATCTATCTGATGGTGGTTAAATCAGAACCTGACCTATCTGGTGGTGGTTAGATCAGAACCTGACCTATCTTATGGTGGTTAAATCAGAACCTGACCTATCTTTTGGTGGTTGGATCAGAACCTTGTCTGTCTGATAGTGATTAGATCAGAACCTGGTCTGTCTGATAGTGATAAGATCAGAATCTCAGCTATCTGATAGTGATTAGATCAGAACCTGGTCTGTCTGATGGTGGTTAGACAGAACCTGGTCTGTCTGATAGTGATAAGATCAGAACCTGAACTATCTGCTAGTGATTAGATCAGAACCTGAACTATCTGCTAGTGATTAGATCAGAACCTGAACTATCTGATGGTGGTTAGATCAGAACCTGGTCTGTCTGATAGTTATTAGATCAGAACCTGACCTATCTGATGGTGGTTAGATCAGAACCTGGTCTGTCTAATAGTGATTAGATCAGAACCTAAACTATCTGATGGTGGTTAGATCAGAACCTGAACTAACTGGTGGTGGTTAGATGAGAACCTGAACTATCTGGTGGTGGTTAGATCAGAACCTGAACTATCTGATGGTGGTTAGATTAGAACCTGATCTATCTGATGTTGGTTAAATCAGAACCTGACCTATCTGGTGGTGGTTAGATCAGAACCTGACCTATCTGATGGTGGTTAAATCAGAAACTGACCTATCTTATGGTGGTTGGATCAGAACCTTGTCTGTCTGATAGTGATTAGATCAGAACCTGGTCTGTCTGATGGTGGTTAGATAGAACCTGGTCTGTCTAATAGTGATAAGATCAGAACCTGAACTATCTGATGGTGGTTAGATCAGAACCTGGTCTGTCTGATAGTGATTAGATCAGAACCTAAACTATCTGATGGTGGTTAGATCAGAACCTGAACTATCTGGTGGTGGTTAGATGAGAACCTGAACTATCTGGTGGTGGTTAGATCAGAACCTGAACTATCTGATGGTGGTTAGATTAGAACCTGATCTATCTGATGGTGGTTAAATCAGAACCTGACCTATCTGGTGGTGGTTAGATCAGAACCTGACCTATCTGATGGTGGTTAAATCAGAACCTGACCTATCTTATGGTGGTTGGATCAGAACCTTGTCTGTCTGATAGTGATTAGATCAGAACCTGGTCTGTCTGATAGTGATAAGATCAGAACCTCAGCTATCTGATAGTGATTAGATCAGAACCTGGTCTGTCTGATGGTGGTTAGACAGAACCTGGTCTGTCTGATAGTGATAAGATCAGAACCTGAACTATCTGCTAGTGATTAGATCAGAACCTGAACTATCTGATGGTGGTTAGATCAGAACCTGGTCTGTCTGATAGTGATTAGATCAGAACCTGAACTATCTGATGGTGGTTAGATCAGAACCTGGTCTGTCTGATGGTGGTTAGATCAGAACCTGAACTATCTTATGGTGGTTAGATGAGAACCTGAACTATCTGATGGTGGTTAAATCAGAACCTGACCTATCTGGTGGTGATTAGATCAGAACCTGACCTATCTGATGGTGGTTAAATCAGAACCTGACCTATCTTTTGGTGGTTGGATCAGAACCTTGTCTGTCTGATAGTGATTAGATCAGAACCTGGTCTGTCTGATAGTGATAAGATCAGAATCTCAGCTATCTGATAGTGATTAGATCAGAACCTGGTCTGTCTGATTGTGGTTAGACAGAACCTGGTCTGTCTGATAGTGATAAGATCAGAACCTGAACTATCTGCTAGTGATTAAATCAGAACCTGAACTATCTGCTAGTGATTAGATCAGAACCTGAACTATCTGATGGTGGTTAGATCAGAACCTGGTCTTCTGATAGTTATTAGATCAGAACCTGACCTATCTGATGGTGGTTAGATCAGAACCTGGTCTGTCTAATAGTGATTAGATCAGAACCTAAACTATCTGATGGTGGTTAGATCAGAACCTGAACTATCTGCTAGTGGTTAGATCAGAACCTGGTCTGTCTGATAGTGGTTAGATCAGAACCTGACCTATCTGATGGTGGTTAAATCTGAACCTGGTCTGTCTGATAGTGATTAGATCAGAACCTGACCTATCTGATGGTGGTTAGATCAGAACCTGGTCTGTCTGATAGTGATTTGATCAGAACCTAAACTATCTGATGGTGGTTAGATCAGAACCTGAACTATCTGGTGGTGATTAGATCAGAACCTGGTCTGTCTGATGGTGGTTACATCAGAACCTGAACTATCTGATGGTGGTTAGATCAGAACCTGACCTATCTGATGGTGGTTAGATCTGAACCTAAACTATCTGATGGTGGTTAGATCAGAACCTGAACTATCTGATAGTGATTAGATCAGAACCTGAACTATCTGATGGTGGTTAGATCAGAACCTAAACTTTCTGGTGGTGGTTAGATGAGAACCTGACCTATCTGGTGGTTATTAGATCAGAACCTGACCTATCTGATGGTGGTTAGATCAGAACCTGACCTATCTGATGGTGGTTTGATCAGAACCTGACCTATCTGATTGTGGTTAGATGAGAACCTAACCTATCTGATGGTGGTTAGATCAGAACCTGACCTATCTGGTGGTTATTAGATCAGAACCTGACCTATCTGATGGTGGTTAGATCAGAACCTGACCTATCTGGTGGTGGTTAGATCAGAACCTGACCTATCTGATGGTGGTTAGATAAAAACCTGACCTATCTGATGGTGGTTAGATGAGAACCTGACCTATCTGATGGTGGTTAGATCAGAACCTGACCTATCTGATGGTGGTTAGATCAGAACCTGATCTATCTGATGGTGGTTAGATCAGAACCTGACCTATCTGATGGTGGTTAGATCAGAACCTGGTCTGTCTGATAATGGTTAGATCAGAACCTGACCTAACTTATGGTGGTTAAATCAGAACCTGGTCTGTCTGATAGTGATTAGATCAGAACCTGAACTATCTGATGGTGGTTAGATCAGAACCTGAACTATCTGATGGTGGTTAGATCAGAACCTGAACTATCTGATAGTGATTAGATCAGAACCTGAACTATCTGATAGTGATTAGATCAGAACCTGAACTATCTGATAGTGATTAGATCAGAACCTGAACTATCTGATGGTGGTTAGATCAGAACCTGGTCTATCTGATAGTGATTAGATCAGAACCTGGTCTGTCTGATAGTGATTAGATCAGAACCTGGTCTGTCTGATAGTGATTAGATCAGAACCTGGTCTGTCTGATAGTGATTAGATCAGAACCTGGTCTATCTGATAGTGATTAGATCAGAACCTGGTCTGTCTGATAGTGATTAGATCAGAACCTGAACTATCTGATAGTGATTAGATCAGAACCTGAACTATCTGATGGTGGTTAGATCAGAACCTGGTCTGTCTGATGGTGGTTAGATCAGAACCTGAACTATCTGGTGGTGGTTAGATCAGAACATGGTCTATCTGATAGTGATTAGATCAGAACCTGACCTATCTGATGGTGGTTAGATCAGAACCTGATCTGTCTAATGGTGGTTAGATCAGAACCTGAACTATCTGATGGTGGTTAGATCAGAACCTGAACTATCTGATGGTGGTTAGATCAGAACCTGAACTATCTGATGGTGGTTAGATCAGAACCTGGTCTGTCTGATGGTGGTTAGATCAGAACCTGATCTATCTGATGGTGGTTAGATCAGAACCTGGTCTGTCTGATGGTGGTTAGATCAGAACCTGATCTATCTGATGGTGGTTAGATCAGAACCTGGTCTGTCTGATGGTGGTTAGATCAGAACCTGATCTATCTGATGGTGGTTAGATCAGAACCTGGTCTGTCTGATGGTGGTTAGATCAGAACCTGGTCTGTCTGATGGTGGTTAGATCAGAACCTGAACTATCTGATGGTGGTTAGATCAGAACCTGAACTATCTGATGGTGGTTAGATCAGAACCTGAACTATCTGGTGGTGGTTAGATCAGAACCTGAACTATCTGATGGTGGTTAGATTAGAACCTGATCTATCTGATGGTGGTTAAATCAGAACCTGACCTATCTTGTGGTGGTTAGATCAGAACCTGATCTATCTGATGGTGGTTAAATCAGAACCTGACCTATCTTTTGGTGGTTGGATCAGAACCTTGTCTGTCTGATAGTGATTAGATCAGAACCTGGTCTGTCTGATAGTGATAAGATCAGAATCTCAGCTATCTGATAGTGATTAGATCATAACCTGGTCTTTATGATGGTGGTTAGACAGAACCTGGTCTGTCTGATAGTGATAAGATCAGAACCTGAACTATCTGCTAGTGATTAGATCAGAACCTGAACTATCTGCTAGTTATTAGATCAGAACCTGAACTATCTGATGGTGGTTAGATCAGAACCTGAACTATCTGCTAGTGATAAGATCAGAACCTGAACTATCTGCTAGTGATTAGATCAGAACCTGAACTATTTGCTAGTGATTAGATCAGAACCTGGTCTGTCTGATGGTGGTTAGATCAGAACCTGGTCTGTCTGATAGTGATTAGATCAGAACCTGACCTATCTGATGGTGGTTAAATCAGAACCTGGTCTGTCTGATAGTGATTAGATCAGAACCTGATCTATCTGATGGTGGTTAGATCAGAACCTGGTCTGTCTAATAGTGATTAGATCAGAACCTAAACTATCTGATGGTGGTTAGATCAGAACCTGAACTATCTGGTGGTGGTTAGATCAGAACCTGTACTATCTGATGGTGGTTAGATTAGAACCTGATCTATCTGATGGTGGTTAAATCAGAACCTGACCTATCTGGTGGTGGTTAGATCAGAACCTGACCTATCTGATGGTGGTTAAATCAGAACCTGACCTATCTTATGGTGGTTGGATCAGAACCTTGTCTGTCTGATAGTGATTAGATCAGAACCTGGTCTGTCTGATAGTGATAAGATCAGAACCTCAGCTATATGATAGTGATTAGATCAGAACCTGGTCTGTCTGATGGTGGTTAGACAGAACCTGGTCTGTCTGATAGTGATAAGATCAGAACCTGAACTATTTGCTAGTGGTTAGATCAGAACCTGAACTATCTGATGGTGGTTAGATCAGAACCTGGTCTGTCTGATAGTGGTTAGATCAGAACCTGACCTATCTGATGGTGGTTAAATCAGAACCTGGACTGTCTGATAGTGGTTAGATCAGAACCTGACCTATCTGATGGTGGTTAAATCAGAACCTGGTCTGTCTGATAGTGATTAGATCAGAACCTGACCTATCTGATGGTGGTTAGATCAGAACCTGGTCTGTCTGATAGTGATTAGATCAGAACCTAAACTATCTGATGGTGGTTAGATCAGAACCTGAACTATCTGATGGTGGTTAGATCAGACCTGAGCTATCTGATGGTTGTTAGATCAGACCTGAGCTATCTGATGGTTGTTAGATCAGACCTGAGCTATCTGATGGTGGTTAGATCAGACTAGCCCAGCCTGCTGTTCGTCTGATGAGGCTGTACCCGGCACCAAGTTATTAAATTGTCAATTCTTTGCCTTCTGGACAGCTTGGCGCCCGCTGCTCCATCCATTATGTATCCAACGTGAGTGCTTTAAATTAAGAGGAATATGGATGAGCAGGCAGCGATGGATAACAATGCATAATAATAGCTTCGATATTTTGTTATCATGAAAGCTTGATCATTTGTGCATTGATTTTATTTCATTACAAGTCCTGCCAGCCAACCCTCAGGGTATTTCTCTCTGGTCAATACTACTAAAAAATGCACGAGTTCTACATGCAAACAAGCGATACATTATGCAGGTTTATCTTACAGGTCTCCATCATATGTTTTTTAAAACTGTATTTTGGCTTGCAGGAAAAAACTGAGAAATGTTTTGCACAAAATGCCAGGCCTTTGACATGAAAGATAAGAATTTCTATTGAGATAATGCCATACATAGATGATGCTGATGATTGCTTCAAGGTTTGTTTGAAAAGAGAACATCAAACAAGCACAGGGCGGAGTAATAACAAGAAATTGGTGCTGCTGTTGAAGCGCATTGAAATGTTCTTTCCCCATCTATATGAAGAGTATTGAGTCGGATCTGGGCAATGCAAAATGCACCATATTGCTCTATATTATTTATTATTTATTATGAATAGCATAAAACTGTTTGGAGACATATATATATATATATATATATATATATATATATATATATATATATATATATATATCTTGTTTAGGGAGTACAAAATTATAAAAGTGCTCAAGTTTAAGATTAAAGGAGCTTAAATAAATGAAAAACGTCTAAATCACTCACTGTGATTCGCTACAAATGTGTTTTGATGATTTACATCTGTTCAGGCCTGAAGAGATGTAAATCATCGAAAAATCTGTGTAGCGAATCATAGTAAGTGATCTAGACTTTGTTTAAATTTTCATTTATATATATATATATATATATATATATATATATATATATATATATATATATATATATATATATCAAAAGGGATTTATTATGAATAGCTCTTTATTTCTTTAGAGAGGGAACAACATGTCACACAAAATGTTAACTTACGAGAACAAAATACACAGTTTAAGGAAGATACCTGCATGGTTCACAACATTCACATAGGCATACAATTTGCTCTGGTGTTGAAGTTAATTGTATCTATTGTTCCTTTTGAAACGTTCATTATTATTTAGGTTTGAGGGAAGGAGCAGCTAGGAAGTCCTGAAAGGTAGTGTGACTTTAAGGAATTTCGGCTCGAATTTACAGCCTTTTAATTCTAAAAAAAAAGTCTCAAAGGGTCTTAAAATAGGTTTGACAAGTACAGAAGTACCGGTACCTGATTTTTCACATTTTCTCACATCACAGATAGAAAACTAAAGGAATGCCGTAAACTTTCCAATTTTTATCGAATAGGTTTGTTGCGTGTGTATTTTTGCCTCTGTAGTTCGCTGCTCCAAAGAAAGACCTTTTTAACAAGTTTTCCTTTTTAATTCAACTGTCTGCGTTTCTTTATTTGTTTCTTTGTCTGCCTGCCTGTCTGCCAGTTTGTTTTTTTCTTCTTCCCGCCACTTAATTTCTTTCTGTCCTCATTCTTTGTTCCTTTTCTCTGCTCGGTTTTCTCCCTCGCTTTCTATTTCCTCTATTTCTTCTGTCACTCATATTCCCTCTGAAGAACGATAGCTTTGTAAGAAATCAGTACCTTCTTGACGCTAAGATCACCAGGAGAAGCGGCCGTGTGACAGAGGTCAAGGCCAGATGAGGGAAACACGTCCAGTGCCTGTTGGCAAAGCTGTCCAGTGTCCGGAGAAACAGCCAGGTCCAGACGATGAATTATTCATCAAATCCGTGGCCTTATTTACTCTGTGAGCAGGAAAAATAAATAAAAATCTTCCATTCTTGACGAAAATAGTTTAATAATATAAAAGGACTTGGGGTTCACACGGCAAAGACCCAGCGATTAGTTAAAGATCACGTGATAAAAAGCAAGACGCCTTTGACTGTTCATTTTTCAAGTTAAGGGTGGATCTAGAAGCAAACTGATTTTCGATGAAAATGAAAACAAGTCAAGCGTAAAATGCAAGAGTGATGTCTGGTTATGTCA
>JAWDGP010002178.1:87500-100000 GCA_033675545.1 Elysia crispata | reverse complement strand
AATAGGAAGAAGAATAAGAAACAACAAAACGCTATAAAAAATAAAGCAATATAAAGACTGGCACGACACAAAGCGTCACAACGATTAAGTAAAACACTTCTTTTTTCTTAGCTTTGACAGAAAGGAAATGTACCGTTTAATTTTTTAGCAGTAAAAATGTAATATAAACAAGTATAAACAAGTCCAGATGTCGAGTGGAGAGGTTTTGGAGGAAGAGAGAGAGAGAGAGAGAGAGAGAGAGAGAGAGAGAGAGAGAGAGAGACAGAAGGAGAGAGCGAGAGAGAGAGAATCAGAGAGAGCGAGAGAGAGAGAGAGAATCAGAGAGAGAGAGACAGAAGGAGAGAGCGAGAGAGAGAGAATCAGAGAGAGCGAGAGAGAGAGAGAGAATCAGAGAGAGAGAGAGAGAGAGAGAGAGAGAGAATCAGAGAGAGAGAGACAGAAGGAGAGAGCGAGAGAGAGAGAGATAGGGGAGATGCGGATTCAAAAGAGAGTCGTAAAGCGAGATCAGTTCTGTTTTAAAATTCATGTTTGATCCCCGCGGGACCCTTCAGGACTGACAGTCCAGTGTCCAGCCAGCATCACTGCCCAGAGGCCTGGGGTCTGCTCTAATCCCGCCTGAGACAATTTGGACGCCCAGCGCCGCTTGGCCTGGAAGCGGCTACACTGCCGCGGCTTTTAATCCGCGCTGTTTGAATGACATAATCCGCGCGATATAAGTTGGCCAACTCCAGGAGGACTGGGATGTCCTGCTGGACCATCTGTCAGATAGTGGACAAAGTCCAGTTAACTTCTGATTAGAAAACATTTTGTTAACTGTTTTTTTTTTTTTTTAATATCCTTCTTTGTTCTCTATATGAATATCCAGCTATAAGAAAACTTTTCTGGGGAAATTCTGACAGATTTCCTCCTCCAAAAATATACTTTCATACCGAGTGTCGGAGAGATTTTTTTTTCATGACTTTGCGTTGTGTCTTGGTGTTAGTAGACTTGGATTCAGTAATTCCATTATGAATTTTTAACTTCAAGAATAAGTTTAGCCTTATTTTATTCCTTTATTTTTCAATATTCATGAATTTTTATATGCTTCTACTGATTACTTTATCTCTGGTGATGCTGAAATGCAGCGCTGTGGTCTTGCATTGCTGTTTGGTTGAATTTACGAGTATTATTATGGAAAAGCAAGTTAGATTTTAGTGCAACAATTTATGATCTGTTTAAAAAGCCGTCTGTTCATTGGCACTCTACATGCCTGACTTCTAACATTGAGACTACATTGAGTTTTTTCGTGTTTTTTTTTTCGCTTTAACGGGTTGTCTGATGCGGGTTGTCCATTTTCTTGTGACATTGGTCCTTCAGCCTACTGACAGATCTTAAACTTCGTGTGGAATTAAGGTTACTTCTAACTATAGTTTGAACAATACTTGAAAATGGCCTTTTTCGAAAATAGGCAAAGTTTTCCTTAAAAAAAAAAAAACAACAAAAAACAAGTTTTCTATCCATCTTACCGGTTGTTATTTTATATTCATTGTCTTTACAAGTACAAAAATTTATCTTTATGATCCATTTTTGTATGTGATACTTTTAAGATTGCTGAACCGAAATGTATCACCACTGAGCTTGACATTCACGTGATGGTCATGTTAATAAGTAGCTCCTCGTCTACTCCACGATTGTGTGTATTGACGGCAAAGCAAACCTCCTTGTTGACGATAAAAAATCTATAAACCTAAATATACCTCCTAAAACAATTGTCAAGTTAAGCTAAGATACACACAGACAAGATCAATTAGTTGAATGAATAGCAGTTAACCCCACAATAAAGCTGATATTGTATTATTGTACCAACTCCAGGTTGTGATATGAAATCTGTGGAGTTCCCAATCACCCTGTCTCACACAGAAACAGTTAATATAGCGTGTGTTAACCCGAGCGCCACGACACAGTCACACCCACAGCACTCCTGCTTCTAGTGATCAGTGAAGCCAGCATTGCTTCAGCTCTCTGGCCAACATCCAGACCAATGAATCAGTAAGATGTCCAGGGGCCGGACCGTGGTCACTATCTCAGCGACAATAGCTGGACAGGAAGTGGTCAGTGGTTAGGGCGTCGGTAATGAGGATTTGTTTGACTCATTGTTATCTCAGGTGAGCTTGAGGTCTCGTCTTATCAGCCCTGCCCTGTCTGAAGGGCCCATACGGAGAATTGAAAAAGTTTTACTCGGAATTGTAAGTTAAATAATTTATCAAGCAGTGATCCGTTCCATCGATTTATCAAACAATCAATCAGACAACTAAGCAAGTAATATGAGAAAAGCAAAGCAAATGTCTTTTCGTAAGAATAATCAGAAGAAAACGGTTTGTGTGACGTCAGCAGATGTCCCATACCCGGTGAAGAGAAAAATAAAGGAAGAAAGAACGAGAGAGCGAGAGAGAGAGAGAGACAGAGAGACAGAGAGAGACAGAAAGAGAGAGATAGAGAGAGACACAGAGAGAGACAGAGAGAGAGAGAAAGACAGAGAGAGATAGAGAGAGACAGGGAGAGAGACAGAGAGAAAGAGAGAAGGACATATACAGAGACAGAGAGAGACAGAGAGAAAGAGAGAAGGATAGACACAGAGACAGAGAGAGACAGAGAGACAGATAGAGAGAGAGAGAGAGTGAGAAGGAAAGAAAGGATCTTGCAAATCCTGTCAGAATGTATTGAGTAACTTCCTCTAGACCTGGCAAAGATTTCGTTGTTACTCGCAAGACTAACATTCGTTGAAGTGAATTAAGAAGCAGATGAGAGAGGATAGGTGAAGACACATGGAAAATAAACATGCGGATGTAAAGCAGAATAAATAAGAGAAAAATAGTGAGAGAATGAGGTACAAGTTGAGAAAAAAAATGTGAAATCAAAAATAAAATAAAAGGGTTAGACAGATAGTAGCCAGAAAGAAAATGGAATTTGATGACAGAGGGGGGTGGTGACCAGGAGAGAAGAAAATACAACGTGGAAAGAGGGAAATAATGGTGGTGAGAGGGAGTACCTGTAATAGCTGCTAACTTGATTACTGGTTCAGTTAAGTTCCATTCAGGATTAAAGATAAACTGTTGAGGAGAGTGGAGGGGGGAGCAGTATGGTAGAAGTAAAGAAAATGGTATAAAGAGAGAGAAATAGGGAGATAAAAATTGAAAGAGAGAGAGAGAGAGAGAGAGAGAGAAGGAGGGTGGGAGGCTTTATAAAAGGGGAAAGATTAAACATAGAAATAAACCATAGGAAGGAAAACGGGAAAAAAATCATTTCCTTAGACATCTCTGTTTGCACATTCACTCTTCCACTTCACATACACACACACTCTGATATCTAACCAGGACAAAAGTTTTGTGAGCTGTGTGTGTGAGATTTCCTTGAGCCAATAAATTATCACTCATCCATTTTATCCCAGAGGGCTCCACTGCTCACGCTCCCCGCAGATTGGATAGAGTTGATCTTCAGAATTCGATTCCGTTCATTTCCTCCTCTTCTTCCTGCCACACCCCATACTGTGCCCACTTCGTTTTGTTGTTCTCTCTCTCTCTCTCTCTCTCTCTCTCTCTCTCTCTATATATATATATATATATATATATATATATATATATATATATATATATATATATATATATATATATATAACTTTCAGTCTATCTCTCCCCCTCTCTCCCTCTTTCATTTACACACACTCTCTCTCTCTCCCTCCCTCTTTCTTCCACCCTCTCTTCGACAATGCTCTTCTTTTCCAAGCACTCTTTCTCTCTCTCTCTCTCTCTCTCTCTCTCTCTCTCTCTCTCTCTCTCTCTCTCTCTCTCTCTCTCTCTCTCTCTCTCTCTTTTACTCCCACTCTCTTTCTCCCCCCCCCCACCTCGCCCCTTCCACATCCCTGTCTTAACTCGTCCCACCCCCTCAAATCTCCTTTAGTAATTAACTTTACCAGTAATCAGCTTAGCAGCAGGTTTTGCTTCCGTCTTGTTTGTCCCCCTTGCAGGGTTGAAAGCGGAAGAGGAATAGGGCACATCCTATCCTCCCCCCTCCCCCTCTACCCCCTCCCCTTTTCTCCCTTACAGAGTACTGTTTATTTTGCAATGGTTATAGAGTTATTATTTGATATAGCCTGTCTACAACCCACAGCAACATTCTCTATTTGGTTCCGTGGGTACACTGGGTACACGAAGCAAGCCTCCGTCAGGTAGAGAGATGTTGGTGAAGCTTAAAGACAACCTGTCAGTATTTTCTGGAGAGAAAAAGTTTTTTTTAATGCTGCCTGTTAACATAGATATATTTTTAACTGTTGTGGATACACAAGGAACATGGTAGAAATAAAAGTTTTAAAAAATTTTAAAAATAACTTTACAAGATCTTTGATCGAGAGAAACATGCTAGAGTGGTCATGTTAGATAATACAAAAAAAAAGAGTTTTCTGATATTGATCGGGGGAAACAGTATGATGTCACGGTTGGTTCTAGAGTATCTGTGAACAGATATGGACCAGGCTACCTGTGATCCGCTGCAAACGGCTGTTCATGTTGTGAAATTTGTTCACAATAATGTGACGTTCGTTCAGACCCAGGAACTGCCTCAAGTCGTTCCTCAGTTACGCCACTCTGGTGAGTGAGGACAGTCATCTGACGACAGTTTCAGACCAGGAGGTCAGCGTTGGTACTGGTAATGATATCATGGCTTTCCTGCCAGTAGATAAATGGAAATAAACCCAAAATAATAGGTGACTAAAGGGGGAAAACAGGAAATGGAGCGAGTTAAAGAGAGAGAGAGAGAGAGAGAGAGAGAGAGAGAGAGAGAGAGAGAGAGAGAGAGAGAAAGAAAGAAAGAGACAGACAGACAGAGAGAGAAACAGAGAGTCAGACAGACAGACAGACAGACAGACAGACAGAAGGAGAGAGAGAAATGAGAGAGAGAGAGAACGAGAGAGAGAACGAGAGAGAGAGAGAATAACTATATTGGGGGTTGGGAAACGCATGGGCTGGATAAAGTAACTAAATATTTGATTTTAAGAACTTAAGGCGTGAGTTCCGGTCACATTAATAATTCACCGGTCACGATCCAGGCGTGGAGAGAGAGAGAGAGAGAGAGAGAGAGAGAGAGAGTGTTAAGACAGTACCTTATCTTGACCTGTGGTCAATTTATCTAAGATTAGCCCCTCGCGGTGCCCGGAGACTGGTCAAGCAAGACTAACGTTGAGAGATCAGACCGCTTCAACAGCAAAATATAGACACACAAGAAAATAAAGTTCACAGAACCACAAAACAATTGTACCATACTTGATCCAAAGCCCAAGAAAAGATGACCAGAGCTAGGTATTTAACTAATGAAGACTGTGAAATCCAGCAATGTGAGATATCAACATTCTAACATCTCCCAAGGTTTGCCAAACCTTTCTCCGTGCTCCAGCTCTTGGTATTTGAACCTGGAATAATTACCGCTTGCGATTATAGGCCACAGCGCTTCTCGTTCCTCACAGACACGCCCATGTTTGCCCCATTCTCAACAAACTTGTCCGTAACACCTGATGTAATATCAGCTGTATCTCGGTATTGTTCTGTGTGCAGTTTCCATGGAAACGCGCACGATTATAGAACAAACATTATTGTCAGCTGATTCGACATACTGAGAAATCTGGTGTCTGCTTGTTGGAGCAGGCTTGCTTGCTTGCTTGAAAATAAACATTTATAAATAATAATAAAAATAATAATATATGAATAGAAATAAGAAATAAAACAATGAAAGGCCGAAAAGAAAATAAAGGAATTTTTTGTTTAGACGAGCATTCGATTCCACGGCATTTCTAATTTGTATTTTGGCATTTCTGACATGGAGAGCATAATTTAAAGAGAAGAAACCGTGTTATCATGTCAAAAGGGTAAATCTGTCATTTGCATATATTGTATGAAGGACTTGGGGAAAACAGGTATAAATTTGGAGCAGTGCCAATAGTGGGTGATGGCTTTCAAGTTGGTTAGCGGTATGATATAATTTTATGCATCTAAAAAAATTGTTTTATTTTTTGTGTTACTTATTTCTCCATCGCTAGTTCCTTTATGATTGCATAGAGAACAGTAATAAGTATTTCGTGCCTATAAAAACACTTTTTCTTGTCGTAATTTTTTGCGAAGATATAACCACAGATACCCGGCATCTGAACTTTGCGTATTTTCTACACCTCTCTCTACACAAAAAAATCGAACAGTTATTTTCTTCATTTAAAACACAAGCGAGAACAATATTACTGGGTTTTTTTCCTGCTGTGAGTTCGAACTAAGATGCATTTTTTTTTTTAATAATGAGAAACGGATTCTGCCTAGCTTTGCTTTTCTTTTCCTTTCGATATTGACGGAATGCTTCAACTCTCTCTCTCTCTCTCTCTCTCTCTCTCTCTCTCTCTCTCTCTCTCTCTCTCTCTCTCTCTCTCTCTCTCTCTCTCTCTCTCTCTCTCTCTCTCTCTCTCTCTCTCTCTCTCTCTCTCACTCTCTCTCAATCAACTCTCTCTTTCCCTCTCTCAGGTTTTATCATAAATCAGGGTAAGGACTGGTGTTCTGAAATATTTTTCTTCCATTCCTTTTATTTTACACCAAACGTCTCCTTCTTCGAATTATTTCACGTTCTTAAAATTCTTAATGGAGACTATAAATCTTAGCTCTTCAGCAATGGAAGTAATACACACTAAAATAACATGTTAATTTTCTTTCATAACCCAACAAGAACCAGCATTGTTTAGTCATGCATTAATAGACCACTAGCTACATGTTTTCTCTCATGTTGACTCATTAGGTTTAATACAGTCTCAAAGATCATTGGTTATTTTGAAATATTTTTTCACACAGGAAGCGCCCCCCCCCCCCAGTTCATATTGCATGGTGTTGCTAGGCAGCTAAGGTTTCTTGCTAAAGTGCTAAAGTACAATAGCTATTAAATTGCGTAATGGCTTGATCGATACCGCAAAAGCCCTTATCTTTCTCATACCGTTTTTTTCTAATCTTGGTGAGGCTGTTTTGTCTGTGAAGTTTACAACACTGAGTGAAATCAAAAGCTTACAATTGTCACAAGAGTTATATATCTGGCAGAGAAGAATCTTGAATCGTTTCTCAATAACTGAGCTGGCGTATTCTTACTGTCATAAACAATCTGGCCCATTGAATCGAGTGTCTGAAGTTTTAGCTCTCATCTAGCACAGATTTAGCTCATTTTTGACTTTCTTTCTGCACCTTAGAAACTCATTTGTTTGACGTCTGAATAGCAATAAAACTGGAGATTTCATAAAAAAACACCATTAACCTAAAACCTAACTGATGTTGTTAGACAATTCTAACAGTCAGCACAATTGGGTAATGAGGATAATATGAGTGCGTTAAGTCAATCAGAGAGGCTATAGTTCTCGATATAAACAGCGCTATTTTATAAACCTAGCTAGATCTTAATCTATATAATCATACTTAGTAAAGAAATCATTACATGTACAATGACTTATTATCGCCTTTTGTTATGCTTCATTTATAAATAATTATACTAATTGTTCTCTTCTTGGCCTGTGTAGTTTAAGTTATCTCTTCATTACATGAGGACTGATATAGGCCTAAAGGAGGATACTTAACAAATAGACTACTTTACTATACAGATTTCCTTATCTTCGCATCCAGAATTGTTTCAAGTCTTAACTGATCACTTAGGTGAGAGTAGAACACGAGTGTAACATCCAAATTGTTCTCTGGTCGACGACTTGGTCTGGAGGGTGCTCAGAGATGCCGGCACACCAAACATGTGACCAGGTAGAGTTTACCAGAAACAGGTTCCAACCAGTTTTGTTTGAGCGAGATTTCGTTCTGCTCAGAAGGTTTTATAGTTTCTGTCTCGGCAGTTGAAGTGAATAAATGACCACACTTTGATACAGGCTCACGAAGATCTATAAACTGTGACACTTATCTTAACATCTATTTTGCCTGACGGAGGCCAGTTTTGGAAATGGTTGAGCTGGAAAAATCAAAGTATTAGAAAGAAAGGGTCGAGATCGTAAAGATTCTAAAGCGTCATGTGCTGAAACTATTTTTTGCAAAAATCTTTTCCTTTCCTTCTAAATATCGGAAAGAAGGGATCCTGATCAATAACTCTATAGATCTGATTTATTCGTAGAGCTAGTAACGATCACGCAGTAAAGATGCCTTTAGATGACGATCACGCGCAGTAGAGACACCTTTAGATGACGATCACGCAGTAGAGACACCTTTATATGACGATCACGCAGTAGAGATACCTTTAGATGATGATCATGCAGTGGAGATACCTTTATATGACGATCACGCAGTAGAGATACCTTTAGATGACGATCACGCAGTAGAGACACCTTTAGATGACGATCACGCAGAAGAGACACCTTTAGATGACGATCACGCAGTAGAGATACCTTTAGATGATGATCGTGCAGTGGAGATACCTTTATATGACGATCACGCAGTAGAGACACCTTTAGATGATGATCTTGCAGTGGAGATACCTTTAGATGACGATCACGCAGTAGAGACACCTTTAGATAACGATCACGCAGTAGAGATACCTTTAGATGACGATCACGCAGTAGAGACACCTTTAGATAACGATCACGCAGTAGAGATACCTTTAGATGACGATCACGCAGTAGAGATACCTTTAGATGATGATCGTGCAGTGGAGATACCTTTAGATGACGATCACGCAGTAGAGACACCTTTAGATAACGATCACGCAGTAGAGATACCTTTAGATGACGATCACGCAGTAGAGACACCTTTAGATAACGATCACGCAGTAGAGATACCTTTAGATGACGATCACGCAGTAGAGATACCTTTAGATGACGATCACGCAGTAGAGACACCTTTAGATAACGATCACGCAGTAGAGATACCTTTATATGACGATCACGCAGTAGAGATACCTTTAGATAACGATCACGCAGTAGAGATACCTTTAGATGACGATCACGCAGTAGAGATACCTTTAGATGACGATCACGCAGTAGAGACACCTTTAGATGACCCTAAAGACTGTTTCTCGCCGATTTGTACTTCGGTTGTGGCAGGTTGAGATGTAGGTCTTATCTCTAAAACCGCCCCTTGCTTGTCGGGGAGTCTTTAGGTGTGCAATAAAGACTTGGCTCTATTTCTCTTAGGAATTCTGCTTGATTAACTCTGTCGTGGTTTTTTAGCGTCACCACCGTCCTGGTTGTCAGACAGGCTGTTTCGTGAGGAGGTGCGGTGGCATCGTCAAGAATTTCAGAGCTTTTACCGTGACCTTGATTTCTGACCTTCCATGACTTTTCTTGACATTTCAGTACCCCTTAGTTGAGGTTCCTGACGCGTTTACAACTGATGATATTTCTCCCAGTGCTTCTGAAGGGTGTGGATCGATATGTTAATAGAACTTTTCCCCCTCTACTACAGGGAATGCCTCATTTTGTAGTGTATTACAATCATTATTTTATACAATACTGGGCCTGTTAATACAATAATTTATACAATATTTGATCTTTTGTTACAATCTTTTAATTTAATAGTATTGCAATACTCGATCTGTTATTGCAATCATTACAATACTCAGTCTATAATTACAGTCACTTATACAATAACTAAATTTTGAGACATTCCGAGAGATTCTTTGATACAAAACAACCATCACACGTAGATAGAACAGAAACTAAAGGACAAACCTAAAGCTTCGCCACAGGACCTAAAGGTATTAACTGGGGAAGACGCAGCTTTAACCTATTTGAAAAGTCTCACCATATCCGAGGCGAGCGTTTCACGCCCCCTAGATCACTGCCGTTTGTGGCTCTGGATATTAAATAGCTCCATAGCTGTAACAGCAGGGGTTGAATTTCACAGGAATTGTGGGTAAAATGTAAAAGGGAAAGAAGTCTTACCCTCTACCAAAATAACTTAACGAACATTTGTTATTTTTCTAAAAGGACGTAGATTCAAGACCACTGCCATCTCCGACTGTGGTTAGTGAGATTTGTAGGGGTATTGATCTGAAAGGCTGGCAGTAAAGGGCTTGGTCTGTTCAGTTCATGGCAGAGATTGTAGCATATAGCATGTAGGTTATCCTTCACAATCATGAAGTCTCTATACTACCTCCACATGTAGCCTCTATGCTACCTTCACAATCGATGTCTCCATGCTACCTTTCCATAACCAAACATTTCTGAAGATGATAGTTTTTCTTTAGAACGACTTCTCAGTGGAGAAAACCTGAGCACTACAGGTTTAGTGATTTCTAGGTGACTTAAAAATCAACCAGTGTAGTCCTCATCAAGCTATTGATGAGACAACGTGAAAACGCTCCGTTCTCTATATGGTACGTAGCTTCGATATTTTTCTGTGGTCTCAGTGTATTCTATACAACATGAATCTGTCCTATGCTCAGAGACAAACGTGTCCACACCCTTGACCAATCACGTGACCTAAACGTGACACCGACGTCCAGAGCAGGGGAAGATTGCCCTAATCAGAGAGAGATGCCGGAAGTAATGTTCTAAAACTGGACCAATCCCTTGATGTGGAGATCGTTACAAACCACTCGTACTAGATCTAGTCTGTAATTATCGACACACTGGAAGTCGCGTAGCCTCCATGGTTCACACGGTGACTCAGCTCGCTTTAATAGGTGAGTAGAAACTTTACGATATATCGTGGACCAGGCCAAACGCTTTGACGTACAATCGTCATAGAGCTGTTTTTCGTGATGTTATTGTGTTTTTGGTGAGACTGACGCCACTCGAGACTTTGTTGACGACTAAACGAGTAAAACCCAAGGTGTTCGTTATAATATCAACATGTGAATTATTGGTGGTTGTTTTGTCTAAGAAACTATTTGCGTCGGGCACTCACTAGAATGGAATGTAAAATAGATGGTGATGAAGAGAAAAGACAGAAGGAAAAGGAAGTGAAGGAAGGGAGAGAGGGACAGGGAAGAGACTATGGTGCTGGAGGAAAGAATGAACAGCAGAAGTGAAGGTGGTAGAGTCAAATAGGTTAAAAAAAACTCTTAGAAAAGAGGTGGAGAGGAGAGAGAAAGAGAGAGAAAGAGAAAGAGAGAGAGAGAGAGAGAAAGAGAAAGAGAGGGAGAGAGAGAAGAAGAAGAAGAAGAAGAAGAAGAAGAAGAAGAAGAAGAAGAAGAAGAAGAAGAAGAAGAAGAAGAAGAAGAAGAAGAAGAAGAAGAAGAAGAAGAAGAAGAAATAGAGAAAGAGGGCAAAAGAGGAAAGCTAACATGAAAAAAAAAATATAGAAATGGGACGAAAAGATAAAAAAAAAATAATTTAAACTGAATAGAAAGAAGGAATGCTATATTAAAGAGGAACAAAATTAAACGAGAGAGAGAGAGAGAGAGAGAGAGAGAGAGAGAGAGAGAGAGAGAGAGAGAGAGAGAGAGAGAGACAGCGAGAGAGAGAGACAGACAGACACACAGACAGACAGACAGAATGTTTTAGGGATCTAAAAAAAATATTCTTGAATAAATTACTAGTTTAATCCCAAACTTTGCAAATAATTTTGAAGATCGATAAAAGTTTCAAAATGTCAAACTAAGGGATTGAGTAATGTTCAAAAATCTTTCAAAAGGTCAAAGCTAGAACAATTTACACAACCATAAGGACAACAACTCGATGAGACTTAGTGACACACACTGAACTCGAAACACATTTTTCATGACTATAAAATTAATACTCTAAAGTGACTTGCCTTGCGAGATCAAACAAACATGACAACCTATTACAATGTTGAAAAACTCTCTCTGAGTGCCTGAGAGCAGGAGCCAGTCCACTGCTGTTAATATTTCATCACCCTATAATAGCGGAGAGATATTGAAAAAAAAAAGAGGGCCAATCACTGCGGATCCCATTTCACTTTGGTTTGCGTGGGGAGCATCAAGGTCAGCTGGCCGCTTTAGACAACTAAATCTGTGCTGGAGAAATGGCAACAAGTTAATGCCCGGATGAAAGCAAAGGGGAGGCAACCAGGGTGAAAATCGATGGTTTTATTACAGCAGTGATGGCCGAGATGTTCTTCCCGCACACAGAGTTTACACGGAGATTCCAAGGCCGCGGGAAGCTGTGGCTACAGCTTGATTGAGGCTTCAAGCTGGCGTTTAGTCTGTACAGTTTTAATGCTTGCTTTTTTTTTATAATACTCTCTCTCTTTCTCTCTCTGACTCTCTGTCTCTCTGTCTCTCTCTATGTCTTTCTATCTTTGTCTCTCTCTGTCTCTCACTATGTCTCTCTTTTTGTCTCTCTGTCTTTCTCTCTGTCTCTCTCTTTGCCTCTCTGTCTCTATGTCTCTCTCTATATCTGTCTTTCTCTGCATGTCTGTCTGTCTCTCTCTCTCTCTCTGTCCCTCTGTCTCTCTCTCTGTCTCTCTCTGTCTCTGTCTCTCTCTCTGTCTCTGTCTCTCTCTCTGTCTCTCTGTCTCTCTCTCTGTCTCTGTCTCTCTCTCTGTCTCTCTGTC
>JAWDGP010002178.1:22500-80000 GCA_033675545.1 Elysia crispata | reverse complement strand
TTTACATTGGCAAGCAGCTAATTCCAAACTCGAATATTTGCTGTAAACAATTTTTTTTAATTCGATTTATAAAATAATATTTGGGCAATGACACGAGTGAGAGAAATAGTAATATACCACTTCAGGCAAGCGCTTGAAAAACTCAAAAGAGAATCTCACGTTATGACTGTATTCTTAGCTCCATTTGTGGATAGTTTATATCTGAAACGATAGCGAGCAGTTTCGCTTTGTTTTATCTTGTTCATACGCATAAAAAGAAATTCAATTAATTTTGGCAGCTTCAATACATGTAGAAAAACAATAGAAGCTGCCTAAACTTACGAGAGAAAGAGGGAATAAGACACGAATGCATATCAAATTAGACACAAGAAACCAAAATATCACCTTAGAACAGCCACCCCACCCCAGCCTCCACCAAGGTGGGATTATATCCATGCGTGATCATACTAGCAGTTTTTTGTTTCTGTAATTAAAGCATGCGGGTATGCAAGTCTTATTTTCCATCCCTATTCCCTCGTTTCTTTATGTATTAAGCACATGATTATCCTGAAATAGGGTCAGTCGTTTTGGTGGAATTCCCCAGGTTTATGTAAAACTCTTTGAATTTATGTGAAGTTTATTACATTACATTAACTTCTTGCAAGTTCTAGAAATACGTTATGTTATGTATAGTTTTATAATAGCATCCTTTAAAACTCGGTCATAGTGCGAGTAAATAACTTTGAATTCAAAATCCTGGATTAAAGTAAGAACAATAATGTTGGGGGCATAATCAGACCGGGTTGGTTCCAACAAAAGCAACAATAGCAGGAAGGAAAACTCAGGCTTGGGAGGACTTGGAGAGAAAGAACAGAGCGCGAACAAAATTTGATAGACACTCATATTATTGCATTGATCTCATAGAGCAGAACGACAATATTCTAGAATTAAGTTGGCTTCCGTTTGATTTCTCGATTATTTCTCGTTGTTTAGTTGCTTTTGATTTTTGTTTTTTTTATCATTATTTTAAATAATAAAATACAAAAAAAAAGTGTTCATGTAATTTTAATTTTTTTTTGGAGGGGGTAGGGGGATTCAAATGTGAATATTTTTTTTTTCTAATAAAATACAGTATTCCTACTGCTAATTTCCTGTCTTACATGGTGTGCATTCTTCAACTATTTGTATAGATTTGTATATCAGATCATCAGCGGTTTGGTTTCAAACTAGAACTACACCAATCATTTGACACAGAATCAACAAATGCACAATCCAACCATTCGGATGTTGAGACAAGCGATATTAGTTTGTGTGTGCCATAGTTTTTTCTCCTATGACGCTAAGTGAAAGGCTCTAGTTTCGATACTGTGAACCACGGGAGGTAATCTAGAGGTTCGTAAGTACCGCGCCTCTATGAAAGGCCTACTGTGTATCAGTAACCACAAATCTAGCATGTATTGATTATTCCCCTTGGTGGCCCCACGTTCTAGAGTTCTAGACCAGCCAGTTAGCCTCAGGCTCAGAATCTACTGGTCCAGTTTATATGCGGATGTGTGAGTCTCTCACGCCAACCCCAGTAAAAACGTGCCCTGCTTTGTGGACTCATAAAAGGTTACAATTATAAACGAGGCCAAGGCTATCCGTGAAATAAAATAATGTTATAACGTGCATATATTCCCAAGTGACGCCAGCAGATATAGTATAGGCAAAAATCCAATAGGACTAAATTCTGGCTCTGCCGACATGCAAATTGTCCACTGATACTGATCTATCTGGCAAGTTCCGCCACGGTGAAAGCTGTGCTTGACGCCGCACTTTTAGGCGGAATCAGTAAACATCAAAACAGAATTATCCGCAAGCTAGTTTTACCTTTTAATTACACTGCTGTTTGGATTCAATTATTCCAATAGCTTACTGTTCCGTTTCCAGCAGTCTGGCTGATACCTTTGTTAAGACGATAACACAAAGTTTTAATCCCCGAAACAACATCTACAGCGTCAAGTGTTCTCGACCCTTGTCAGTAGAAAAACAGAAAGCTATCCGACACAGCCATTTTTCTTTTATTTCAAACGACAGGACAATTATTTGTAGACTATAAGCCCTCATGTCCTCAAAGATTGTTTTAATATAATCCAGCATTTCTTCTATTTAAAACTTTCAGTCATTTACTGTGGACTCAAACTTTTGGTAAAAAAGACCACCGTAAGACGTACCTAGATTTTAGTTCTTTCCATCTTTTTATAACACGGATAGTTTATCATACTCCAACTTTTTATCTTCAGAGAGACATCACAATTTCTCGTAATGCTGAAATAACTATGGGTCTTATAACACTTCAAAAATACAACAGCTTATAAGATAGAGGAAGGTGCCACCCTTTTTATCTCTGGACAGACTAATCACTACCCACAGACTCTTGAGTGGAAAGACTACTCTCTACACACTGACTGTTGAGTGGAAAGACTACTCTCTACACACTGACTGTTGAGTGGAAAGACTACTCTCTACACACTGACTCTTGAGTGGAAAGACTACTCTCTACACACTGACTCTTGAGTGGAAAGACTACTCTCTACACACTGACTGTTGAGTGGAAAGACTACTCTCTACACACTGACTGTTGAGTGGAAAGACTACTCTCTACACACTGACTGTTGAGTGGAAAGACTACTCTCTACACACTGACTGTTGAGTGGAAAGACTACTCTCTACACACTGACTCTTGAGTGGAAAGACTACTCTCTACACACTGACTGTTGAGTGGAAAGACTACTCTCTACCCACAGACTGTTGAGTGGAAAGACTACTCTCTACCCACTGACTCTTGAGTGGAAAGACTACTTTCTACACACTGACTCTTGAGTGGAAAGACTACTCTCTACACACTGACTCTTGAGTTGAAAGACTACTCTCTACTCACTGACTCTTGAGTTGAAAGACTACTCTCTACACACTGACTCTTGAGTGGAAAGACTACTCTCTACCCACAGACTGTTGAGTGGAAAGACTACTCTCTACCCACAGACTGTTGAGTGGAAAGACTACTCTCTACCCACAGACTGTTGAGTGGAAAGACTACTCTCTACCCACAGACTGTTGAGTGGAAAGACTACTCTCTACCCACAGACTGTTGAGTGGAAAGACTACTCTCTACCCACAGACTGTTGAGTGGAAAGACTACTCTCTACTCACTGACTCTTGAGTTGAAAGACTACTCTCTACACACTGACTCTTGAGTGGAAAGACTACTCTCTACCCACAGACTGTTGAGTGGAAAGACTACTCTCTACCCACTGACTGTTGAGTGGAAAGACTACTCTCTACCCACTGACTGTTGAGCTAAAGACTACTCTCTACCCACTGACTGTTGAGTGGAAAGACTACTCTCTACCCACTGACTGTTGAGTGGAAAGACTACTCTCTACCCACAGACTGTTGAGTGGAAAGACTACGCCCTGCCCATTTTCACGTAATGGGACCAATAATTTTTTTAAAGCACACTTATTTTCACTTGACAATCAACGCAACTGAAAATTTTTCGGTAGGAAATCTAGTAATATTTTGTAAAAAATACACAGGTATAGTAACTTTTACAAAAACTTATAAAGAAGATGAACACTTTGAAATGACCTAGTTCTTCCTTTTTATCTCCATTTCAAATATAGAAACCGGTAAATCTTCCGCTTATCCATGAATATATTATTTTGCCTTTTGTCGTTTTTTTTTTCTATTTTTCCAGGAAAGTCTCCCTATAATCATGAACCATGGCGCTCAATTCCAGGCTGTACAAACTGTTGGCCAGGGAGTAGGGAGCAGCAGGGAACAGCAGGGAGCAGGGGAGCAGCAGGGAACAGGGACCGAGGCACTATCTCCTCGCCTGTCTCCTGGCTTAGAGTGGCAGACAGGGACTGATCTGAGGGTCTATCGAGACGACCAGGTGTCGCCTCAGATCTCTCCAGGGACCCGGATCTGATGGAAATATAAACACGGCTGTCAGGCTGGAGACAACCCACACACGGTTGTCAGACCGGAGACAACCCACACACGGTTGTCAGACCGGAGATAACCCACACACGGTTGTCAAACCGAAGACAACCCACACACGGCTGTCAGGCTGGAGACAACCCACACACGGCTGTCAGGCTGGAGACAACCTACACACGGCTACACTGACTCTCTCAGAATAGACGCTCCACTAGGGGACAACCTTGACACAGATTCTTAGTTCAATACTTCTGGAGATTGTCCGGGGCGATAGTTGAACACTTTTCCGGAGTTTTCCGCTCTTGTCACAGGCTTAATGACGAACGGGGATTTCCCCCCATTTGATACTATGTCACCGTTAAAATAAGGGGTTGGTTAAGAAAAAATTGAGTTGAATTTATGATCTGCCTTTTAACTTATCGCTTTATGACATAAAATTTTAAAATATATACATATACATATATATATATATATATATATATATATATATATATATATATATATATATATATATATATATAAAAGTTTTGTTTTTTATCTTTTAAATTCTTATGGGAAAAGTCGCAAAGTAACTTTGAAATAACAAAGCTAAAATGCATTTTGTAGTAGAAGATATATAGCACTATTACATTTATTTTCATTTTGAGTGTGAATCCAGTCGTTGCGATTGAAAGTATAAACCTCGTCCTATATATCTAAGAGGACAAGGAGAAAAATACTGGTCTCCACAGCGGTTACACCCAGCTCCCTACTGCCCGCAATAATACACCGTGATGTGACCAGATGTGGATCAATAACTAATAGAGGCTAGCGGCTACCAGTGTTCAGACAAACCTTGGCCCTGGTCACCTGCGTGGTCAACATCTGAATGATCGGAGGGTAATGCTTCGTGTAATGTTCACACATGACCATTTGTCATCAGGCCATGAGATTTTTAAGAACTATCTCATCAGAGACAGTTTAAGAAATCTCGCTGTACTGATCTGCCTCTTCTCAACAAATTTCGCATGTTGATTTTGGCATGAGGTTAAAATATTTAACGCGCAAGACAGATTCTTCCAATGAAGAAAATCTGTAGCCCATGACTCAGGAGAGATTCCGATTTTATCTCCAACGTGATCGATGTTTGAGTTGGCTGCTTCATAGCTTTTGTTTTTCTCTGCAGGATTCTTTTCTCCATAAACAATTAGAGCAACCAACATGGTCAGGAGAAAGAGAGAGAGAGAGAGAGAGAGAGAGAGAGAGAGAGAGAGAGAGAGAGACAGAGACAGAGACAGACAGACAGACAGACAGACAGACAGACAGAGAT
This sequence comes from Elysia crispata, assembly GCA_033675545.1. Classification (NCBI taxonomy): domain Eukaryota; kingdom Metazoa; phylum Mollusca; class Gastropoda; family Plakobranchidae; genus Elysia; species Elysia crispata. The sequence goes on along the minus strand of JAWDGP010002178.1, from coordinate 74,728 downwards.
AGAGAGAAAGAGACAGACAGGTAGATAGGCAGACAGACACACAGACAGACAGATAGAGAGATAGATAAACTTATAAACTTACAGATAGGCAGGCAGGCAGATATAAAGTATTTAAACAGTAACCAGTAACAGTATTGCAAAACAGAAACCAAGTCTTCGCCTCAGATTCGAACCAAACCGACACCGAAATATCAACATCAAACTTTGCTTGTCTCATTTCCAATGAAAAACATTGGAGTGAGCTTGAAATGAATGTTCTATACTAAAAAATCAACCACAAAAATCAACCAGACTTCATATTTATTCGGATCGCAGAATTTATCACATAAATCAACCAGACCACATATTTATTCGAATGGTAGAATGTATCACATAAATCAACCAGACCACATATTTATTCGAATGGTAGAATGTATCACATAAATCAACCAGACCACATATTTATTCGAATGGTAGAATGTATCACATAAATCAACCAGATCACATATTTATTCGAATGGTAGAATGTATCACATAAATCAACCAGATCACATATTTATTCGAATGGTAGAATGTATCACATAAATCAACCAGATCACATATTTATTCGAATGGTAGAATGTATCACATAAATCAACCAGACCACATATTTATTCGAATGGTAGAATGTATCACATAAATCAACCAGACCACATATTTATTCGAATGGTAGAATGTATCACATAAATCAACCAGACCACATATTTATTCGGATGGCAGAATTTATCACATAAATCAACCAGACCACATATTTATTCGAATGGTAGAATGTATCACATAAATCAACCAGACCACATATTTATTCGAATGGTAGAATGTATCACATAAATCAACCAGACCACATATTTATTCGGATGGCAGAATTTATCACATAAATCAACCAGACCACATATTTATTCGGATGGCAGAATTTATCACATAAATCAACCAGACCACATATTTATTCGGATGGCAGAATTTATCACATAAATCAACCAGACCACATATTTATTCGGATGGCAGAATTTATCACATAAATCAACCAGACCACATATTTATTCGGATGGCAGAATTTATCACATAAATCAACCAGACCACATATTTATTCGGATCGCAGAATTTATCACATAAATCAACCAGACCACATATTTATTCGGATGGCAGAATTTACCACATAAATCAACCAGACCACATATTTATTCGAATGGTAGAATGTATCACATAAATCAACCAGATCACATATTTATTCGAATGGTAGAATGTATCACATAAATCAACCAGACCACATATTTATTTGGATGGCAAAATTTATCATATAAATCAACCAGACCACATATTTATTCGGATGGCAGAATTTATCACATAAATCAACCAGACCACATATTTATTCGGATGGCAGAATTTACCACATAAATCAACCAGACCACATATTTATTCGGATCGCAGAATTTATCACATAAATCAACCAGACCACATATTTATTCGGATCGCAGAATTTATCACATAAATCAACGAGACCACATATTCATTCGGATGGCAGAATTTGTACGAGTTGAGCTTTAGCCGTATAATGCTCAGAGACTCGAACCCACGTAGTTTTCCTGTGAGGCGTGATGCCACACTATCGGGGCACCATGTCAGGATATTGTGTATCTGCCCCGTGAAACACGAGATAATCTCTGGCGCGGACTGGTAGAGCAGGAAACACGACCTAAAGTAATCTCCGATTAATTTACATTTAAACAAAGTCATCACCAACGATGTGTTTCGATCTCCATCGGGAATCGGAAAAAATGGACGCAAGGAGCGAAATATAACGCTAGATTGGTGCATTTAATAGCTTTTCAATTTTATAATGTGGGTTTTTTTTCGTTACCGCTACTCCCGTGGGTTTTTTACCCTGGTGTCTACTTATTCTTTTCATCGTATTGTATATTTTTCCAAAAGTTATATTTGATAGATTAAAAATGAGCAGGAAGTGGTTGGCTGTGGTTCGGTTCTAGAGAATTGGTTTTATTTTCCCTGCCTAATGCTCGATTGTCGTGTAAGAATGACATTATTTCTCTCTGGTTTCTTGTACTGCAACAGGATAAATAGATAAGCATTTTCTCATTTTCTAAAATGTTCTAATTGCCTTATTAGCCACAAAACATAAATGAAAAATTAGAAAAATGAAAACGGGGGGAGGGGGAATAACAACCTGAAGTTTAATCAGTTTCCATAAAACTGAATGGGTGGATGGTTGGGTACGTTGGAGTGTGGTAGTAGTGAAATTGGTTGGTTGGAAGGAGGGATGTGGAAGGGAATTTCGTGTGAGTGTGTGTGTGTGTGTTGGGAGAGGGCGGAGAGTCCTTATGTTTACTAAAAAGCGCTAAAGTGCTAAAAAGAGTTAGCTTCACTATAAAAATGGTTGTTTGATATAGCTCGCCTACATGTTACTTCTGGTTGATTGGGTAAACCCGGCTGGGCAGAGCAGGTCTTCCATGCCGAGACCTTAACCTCATTGCTAGACTCTGATGAGATCTGAACCATGGCAGTGCAGTACGAGCAGATCTTAGTGCATGTTGTTTGCCAGAGGGCCACCAATTTTTGAATTCCTCAGTCGCCAAGTCGTTAGTCTGGCGGGTGAATTAATATCAATACAAATCTCAAAGTTAGCATCAAAGATGGGATGTGAACTACTGCATCCAGGGCATACGTTGGTGTGGTCTACCACTGGGACCAGCTTAATAATCGGAACATTAGAAATGCAACAACAACAACAACAACAGCAAAAATTGAATTATTCAAGAAAGGTAACTCCTGGAAGAGAGCTTCAGAAAAGAGATTAATTTTGTGTCTGTCAAATAAATTAAACTGATCTTTGTAAAGTTTTTTGCTAAAATGAGGAATTTTGGAAAAATTGTTTGCCCACCGTTAAAAATCCAGACAGAGTTTTCTTCGGAAAATTCTATTACATTCTCTTAATGTTCCTGTGGGAGAATTACTGTTTTGATAGGATGCTTCACCATTTTGTACGTTATAATGAATACCAGCCCAAGTTGTTGCTTTCTGTCCTAGAACCCAGTGTACAGTAATGACAGGCCTGGAACTTTCTTCACCAGAAAGTCATTACTGTGTTTGTGTTTGAGACCGATATTGCTTCTTTCCTTACCACAGTTATAATTATTCTATTAGTTTGAATAACTGGGTTAATCAATGTTTATCATGATAACTAGTGATTGACGTTGCAAATATTCCAGTAGTTGCGCTAAATCTCTGAAGTTGAAATTTGATTCTTAGCCTGATCATGTCCATGTCCTAGACCCTGTCTTGCCTGAGAAGATTCTATCAATACTGTGACCTCTAGAGGCAGAGATCTCATCGAGAACATTAACTCTCTTTGTGATTTAATAACGAAATACATCCCGAAAAGAGAAGACGGTCTATACATCTCTAGACAAAAAAAAAAATCATTGTTGGCTCGTTTTCTTTTTTTTTTTACGATAAAAAATGGCGTCCAAGATTTTTCGCAATGGTTACCAATGATTTACCAGTTCTGTTTGTTTGTTTTTTTCCATGGAACATCTAGACGCGCAGAACATAGAGACAACATTATTTTTTTAAATGTTTTAAAAGTGAAAAAAAAAAAATAAACACAATAGAGCTGTGTTTTCGGCGAACTTTATGAGTCAGTGGCGCCACTATAGACAGGACCCGACCTGGAACAGTAGGACTCCTGATAAAGATTGTTTTTCTACACCCTGCAGGCTACCATGTGGCCCACGGACGACAAGTTTGTCAAGGAAGAACTACTTGCCATTCTCATCAGTTTTGTGTTACTCTGTCTCACTTTTTGTAATGGAATATCTGCAACTGTCTTTACATTAGTTCTTCATTATTTTTCTTCGCCTACGTCTTTTAAAGCTTTGTCCTGTGAGGAAATATTTCTTTCTGGAACTTGTTTCCTTTAGATCTACATCTGATTTGCAAGAGGCCGTGCTGACTTGATTAGGTTTCCATCATCAACAATCAAGAACCGATATTTTTTTTATCTTATCAGAGTAGACATCAGCCTGTTTTGTTAACCTCAGTGGACGTGTCCTTGATTGAGACTGACATTGTTTATTTTGATATATTCATTGTTTACATTCCGACCTGTCTCTGTCTCTGTCTCGGCTGGGTTGGCATGACTATCAATCAGATGTGGTGTTATAAAGTTTTATAATATACTAGTTGCAAAAGGAATAAAATATAAAAGGCTCCATCATAAAACTGGTTTCTTACTATTGAACTTGCTAACCTGCGACCAAGTGAAGTCACTCCAATTTAACATGAGGTTGGTGTGTTAGATATCTTAAACTGTCTTAGTATTAGAGAAATAACAGTTTTCTTATACTTTTTTGTGCATAAAATGACGTTTTTCCGATCTCGCAAAAAACATACTTTTTCACCAGAGTCTAATGTTGAAAATTAATTATTTCATGAGAGAGAAAGTGAAGAAAAAAGTGACAGAGAGAGAGAGAGAGAGAGAGAGAGAGAGAGAGAGAGAGAGTGAGAGAGAGAGAGAGAGGTATACAGACACACCCAGAGACTGAAAGAGAAACATAGTCAGACATATCCACATAGAGCCACAAAGAGAGACAGAGAGAGAGACAGAGAGAGGCAGAGAGAGACACAGACAGACAGAGAGACAGAGATAAAGAGAGACATACAAAGTAAATAGAAGAAGTACTTCCCTCTAATTCGCTCGGTTCTTATTGTTTTTGATAACCATGTAAACTCATTACGCTTTTCACCAATGTTGATATAATTCATCCTGCCTGGCGAATCATCCGCTGTTAAATGAGTTTTACAGAATGATGAAGAGCTTAATAGCTGGCATCTCACCAGCTTTAGGACAAGACCTCATCAATTTCCGATTCATTCTATCTGTCTATCTCTGAGCGGTTTATTCATTTCTATCTGTTTATGGCGTCTATTGATCCCAGTGACAGTGATGTATGTGTGAGCATTCTGTGGGTTATCACTCCTGATGGTACAGTTTCGGGGAGACGCTCAGAGAGTGATTGGGTTGGCCGTAGGTTTCTGTATGTAGGGAAACAGAGAGAGAGAGAGAGAGAGAGAGAGAGAGGGGGGGGGGGGTGGGGAGAGATATATAGAGAGAGAAAGAGAAAGGGAGGGGAGAGGTACAGAGTGAGACAAAGAGACAAAGAGAGAGATACAGAGAAAAAGAAAGAGAAAGAGAGAGAGACAGAGACAGAGAGAGAGAGAGAGAGAGAAAGAGAGAGAGAGAAAGGGAGGGGGAAGAGAGATACGGAGATACAGAGAGAGAGAGAGAAAGAGACAAAAAGACAGAGAGAGACAGACAGAAAGAGATGAAGAGAGAGAGACAGAGAGAAAGCGAGAAAGAGAGAGAGAAAGAGAGAGATAGAGAGAAAGAAAGGGAGGGGGAAGAGAGATACAGAGAGAAAGAGGCAAAGAGAGAGATACAAAAAGAAAGAGAGACAGAGACAGAGACAGACAGACAGACAGACAGACCGACAGACAGAAAGAGAGAGACAGGAGAGAGACGAGCAAAAAAAAAAAAAAACTCTACATAATGCATGAGCCTCCATAGGCGATGTTAGTCTTGATATTGGTTCATGGTAAATTGAAATCTGAAATTAAAAAAAAAAGAAATCGTTTCTGAATTTAACCTATGGCGTTGTTCCAAACTAAGTTTGGTGTCCAATCCTTTGGGCTCTGTCATATGTGACGTGAACTTGATAAACTTGGAGGTAAAAATACCTGTGATGAGCGAGCTATATTAAACTAATATGGAAGCTTTTAAACTCTGGAGCAAATTTCATGGCGTTTCAGACCTTGTTTCACTTGTACATGATGCTGCAACCGATGTTTGCATTTTTGTTCTTAAATTTGACATCAAGGAGATGTAAATTCTCTCTAGTATCTTTCCGCCTTAGAAAGCTCGGCTTTATATCTCGAAATAATATTTCATGTAGATAAATCTCCCTTCCTATCCCCTCCTCCATACAGACATACCGTGTTACACTGTTTCCTATCTGTATTGTTTCTAACAAACACAAAGAATGAGTTACAGGTTATGGACCTGGACGCTTCTGGCTCCATGGATCTCGAGTCCGCCAAACATGATGTCATGACCACCCACCTCCACTACATTTATGTAAAAAAGAAAGTTCAATTTCGCTTTAGAAAAGCAAGTCAATTTGACTTGGAATGAGACAAAATATAAGAAAATTATTCTGTCTTGAGGGACCGCGGAAGACAGAATGTTATCTGATGACATCAAAGCCCAGTTGACTCCAGCAGCAACAAGAAGAACCTGTCTTGATCAAAGCCACAGCTTCCCTGTCCTCATCAGATTCCGCGGAAACTCTACAACAACTAGAGGATCAAAGATAGCATTGTGTATCTCATTTCTCCATCTCTCGCATCTCTGTATCTCTGTATCTCTCCATCTCTCACATCTCTGTATCTCTGTATCTCTCCATCTCTCACATCTCTTTATATCTCCATCTCTGCATCTCTGGCATCTCTCACGTCTCTTTACCTCTCCATGTCTCCATCTATGGCATCTCTCACGTCTCTTTACCTCTCCATGTCTCCATCTATGGCATCTCACACGTTTCTTTATCTCTCAATCTCCCGCATGTCTCACGTCTCTTTGTATCTATATTTCCATTCTCTCCAACCCTAACGCGCCGTAATGAGTTCCAGGAAAGCAAGGAAACATTATTTCTGGAGGAAGTTTAACCTGTTGGGTGTCCTTCACCGTGGGACAGATGGAGGTCAAAGAGGTAAAACACCTCTACTATGTTCAGATTCAAAACTGAAGTCTTTGCTTCATGTGTTTGAAACATCACTCTTTATGATCAGTTCCACCAGCCAGGCTTGGTTAAAGCTTTTTTTGCTGAAATAATCATTATACACCAGTTTTGTATTTATAAGTAAACTATTTTTAGACTTGGAATAACCTGCCGGTCGTGTCCACCTCATTCGCCCCCTCCCCCCATGCGCCACTGTCGCCAAATGGACGCCATACGCCATCGAATCTTCCTAAAATCAAAAGAAACCCAGCTTTTATACACAGCATACAGCAATGAAGACCAATGAAGAAAGTTATTTATAGCACACAGCAGTCGGCTGATGAATGTTTACGTACTGGCTCACTTACGCCTCCTAAATACTGGTAGATCTAGATTTATCTATCCAGTCATTCAGGTTCTCAAAATAACTTCAATCCAAAGATTAAATGATAGATCACAGATGAGAAAAATGAAAAAGTTTATGCAGACAGGAGCATCGTCTAAATCGTTCCTGGTTGTGAAATTTACAATTTGTGAAGTGAGACTTTCAACATCAGCCAGTCAGTTTCAGTCTCTTGACACTTCTGTCTTCGAACAAAACACCGAGACCCAAGTCAGTTTTGAAGATCCTCTTTTTTTAGAATTACTTGTAGAAACAACAATACTTTTCCAAAATTTAGCAAATAAACAACATTCTTCTGATCAAAATTCATGCCTGAACCACAGCTTGTTGTGAAGGAAAACAGCGCGAGGCGTCCCCTCGTTATAAATAGTTACAGGTGGTTTCCCAAAATCGTTAAAGAAAGCACGTCTATTGACTCTGGGGTCCTTGGTGTGGACTGTCAACGTCTAACAGTCAACCGTTATTTTTGCAATAAGAGGCCTGGCCTATATTATTTGAAATACTTCCTCGGTTAGGGTGTAGACCACAAAGAAAACCAAGGACTGGTATTCTAAATATCTTCAGTTTGAGCGTATTCTCTACGTGACTTCTACGATCATTATTTGGGTCAATGTTATCTTCTTACCTTGTCATTGAGATATGGTGTGGTTTTTTGTTTTGTTTTGTTTTTTGTATTTTTTGTTTATTTTCTTTTTTGTGTGTGTGCAACCGTATATCTCAAACAGTGACGATGTCTGAAAAATAACTGTTTGGAAGCTGCTCTTGCCATGGTTACGTCGATACAATTTATGTCCTTGTTTCCTGTATCTCTTTTTTTTTCCTCACACATAAAACGTTTCTTTCTCTTGCTTCTTCTTTCATCATCATCTCTCTCTCTCTCTTCATCCCTTTTTTTCTCTCTCTGTCTGTCTGCCTGTCTATCTCTCTCGATCTTCTCTTTACACTTTCCAGCTCTCCTTCTCTTCCGCATTTCCCGTCTCGTTCTCTTTCTCCTTATTTCTCTTTTTTTTCCTTTTTTTATCACTTCCCCTTCTCTTCATCTCTGACTTCCATCTTCACCCTTCTTTCTCTCATCCTCAGATTGGTCATATCTTTCACGTCAGCCCACTAGAGCTGCCCAATCCTCTGAGCTGCTGTGTCCATGTCAGTATTTATCACTCTGCTTGTTGCCTGCTTCAACAGCCGTCTTTAATCTGAGCTGAAACACGCAGTTCTTGGTATTGATGGGTGTTTTTTTCCTATTTTGGATTTAGTCTATTATTAAGTCACAAGAATTCTGGTGTTATCTTTTTCTAGTTTTTCCCTATCTTTTCTTACATCATTTCTTCCTCAGCTGTCTTTTTCCTCCTGTCTATAAAATGCTAAGTTCAAATAAATTGTTTATCTATATATCACTGCTGCATATAAAGCACAAAAATGTCAAAAAAGCGATAGTTCTATGAGTTGAGCTGATTTCTCGCCAACGCATTTCCCACTATAGACCTATAAAAAAAAGTTACTAAACTTTTTCAGAAAAACAAATTAACAGTCCATGGACTCGATAATTTTTTTCCCCTTTTGCTTGTCCTGGGTAAACATCTAAGAGAGCCAAGATCACTGGGCGGACGAGGTCGATCTATTCATACTGATATAGTTGATACCGGTATTTAGCGAAAACAAATAGGAGAAATCGCTTGTTACTCTGAATGGGGACTGACAAACTAGGCTGTATCTTGTTCATCGAAAACATAGTTATTTTCAAGGGTTAAAATTGGAATCATTAAACTTTCAAATACATACAAAATACAGAATTACTCCGAGCGAAGCGATCGTGGGCCAATAGTTTGACGGTGTGTAGCGACCAAACAATATGACTGACTGATCCATTATTAATGTTAAATCTTAAAGAACCGTGGGTGTTCAAACTTTACTTTATTTTGTTTTAACTTCGATGTGAAAATCGGGATTTTTTTTTTTTTTTTTTTTGGGGGCGGGGGAGAAAGAGAATGACCACCAAGCAGACTTGCTCTGCAGCTGGCCGACGGAGGCTCAGTTCTCCCACACTCCGATCAGCCAGATTCGGCTCACTGCTATAGCCAGGACCAGTTCTCAAACATGTCCACATCACCTCAGAGTTGGCCCTGAATTCGGTCGTCACATGGAGATTTCCACAGGCTCTGAGTCGCGGGTTCGAGTCTCTTAATGTTGCTGTCGTTTTGTTTAGTTTGTTTTGTTTTGTTCTTCATAAATTATTTTCGCTTTTGTTTTCAGCAATGCCAAAAAAGACTCATTATTGTTTTATTTCATAAAAAAATATGTTGTGACATGTTTCTGTAGACACTTTATCTCAAATTATTAATTTCAACTCAACTATAACAAATTTTCTTACCTAGTTTATTATGGAACGTCAAGAGCCACTCTGTTTCCTTTATTACCCACGTGCTGACCTGAAGTCCCCTGTGCCCCAGTGTAAACCTCAACATAATCCGGAGTAAGGACATCGTGTTTGTGGACAGTAGCAGCAATGTGTAGACCAGCCCTGCTACAAGCTCTAGAAGGTTCTGGTCTGGCATCCACAAACCGGCACGTTTTACCATCTCGGGTAGACCCAGGGTCGGAAGTTCTCTACGGAATGGCGACCAGCCCTGCTACAAGCTCTAGAAGGTTCTGGTCAGGCATGCTGGCTGTCTACAGCATCCACAAACCGGCACGTTTTACCATCTCGGGTAGACCCAGGGTCGGAAGTTCTCTACGGAATGGCGACCAGCCCTGCTACAAGCTCTAGAAGGCTCTGGTCAGGCATGCTGGCTATCCACAGCATCCACAAACCGGCACGTTTTACCATCTCGGGTAGACCCAGGGTCGGAAGTTCTCTACGGAATGGCGACCAGCCCTGCTACAAGCTCTAGAAGGCTCTGGTCAGGCATCCACAAACCGGCACGTTTTACCATCTCGGGTAGACCTAGGGGCGGAAGTTCTCTACGGAATGGCGACCAGCCTTGCTACAAGCTCTAGAAGGTTCTGGTCAGGCATGCAGGCTGTCTACAGCATCCACAAACCGGCACGTTTTACCATCTCGGGTAGACCTAGGGGCGGAAGTTCTCTACGGAATGGCGACCAGCCCTGCTACAAGCTCTAGAAGGCTCTGGTCAGGCATCCACAAACCGGCACGTTTTACCATCTCGGGTAGACCTAGGGGCGGAAGTTCTCTACGGAATGGCGACCAGCCCTGCTACAAGCTCTAGAAGGCTCTGGTCAGGCATGCTGGCTATCCACAGCATCCACAAACCGGCACGTTTTACCATCTCGGGTAGACCTAGGGGCGGAAGTTCTCTACGGAATGGCGAACAAAAGGATGGCAAAACAGTCGCAAAGACGTGAAGAATTAGAAAAAAAAAAAGAGGAGTGTTGTATTTCCCGAAACAAATTATTTTTATCTCCTTCCCTAATTCATCTTTTTTTCTTCCTATTCGTCAGTGTCTTTCATTCATAGACCCCCTTCTGGCCGCCTCCCACGAATCTTTTCTTCCCACCCATCTCTTTCTTTTCACCCTGCTCCTTCTCTCATCTATTTTATCTTTCTCTCAACTTCGAAAAATACATTGCTCCACTGTGTTTTCCACTCTTTTGTCTGAGGACCTTCGCTTAATAAGAGCAAAACATCGAGGGAGCCAGAATGTTGTTTTGTTTTGTTCTTTTGTTTTTTTTTAGAAATCGACAGAAACTACAAACAGACATGAGATGGCTATTTTTCAAGCATTAAAAAAAAACCAGAATGTAGAACTGATCCCGATTGGTTTGTTTCTCAAACCTCGAGCGAGCATAGGAGATTAAACATTGTCTGTCACGGTTTGGCGTGGTAGCTAAACACGAGGTTCACTAACCCAGGCACGTACGGACAAAACACAACTTCTGCTCACTGGAACCTAGAGCAGCTAAGATACCCGTAGAGCACGGCATAGCAGACCAGGACGCTGAAATCAAATACAGGTCTGGAGCTTTTTACCAGATTAACATCTCTGGTTGGGTTGGGGAATTCTAAACTGTTCTTCTTTTTGCTATCACATAAAACACCAAGGGAGTAATATAAAACGTGAGTCGCTGATATAGCCTGTACTCTACAGGAATAGGACGCAGGATGTAAACACTCGGTTTGGAATTGTCGCACGGCAGAGTTCTGCTGAGAACAGGGTGAGACCCAAACTTAACTACTGACATGAGTTTAGGTCGACTCGGCTGCTGAAGAGTTGGCGAGCTCAAGGATTCCGTAAGATTAAAAAAGCTAAGGTCAAGATTTTAAAAATATTTTTTTTTGGCTAAAGTCAGGTGTCTGGTGAGGATTTCCTGCTATAATTTTTTGTTTGGGTGTTTAGACTTTTTTTTTTGTTTTTGTGCCTTTTTTTTCTTTGGTTTTAGGTTGGGGGAGCGGGGGATGTTTTTCTTTTTTTTTTTTTTTTCTTTGTCTTTGTTTTGTTTTTTTTTTGTTCGTACGTTTGATTTTCCTTGTTATCTCTTCAATTGCTTTATGGCTAGTATATTTTGCTCATTATCTTAAGTGCGTGTCTGTGTGTTTGGGAGAGTCGCTGTTTTCTGTACTGTCGCCTGCACTGAGTGCCTCTGCACGTGCAAAAAAAACCACATAGAGCCGCTCTCAAACTAAAAGTGAGTTTAGATTCTTACATTCTGCCCCCTCCCTGACCAATACATGCCGTGCCTGTAGAGATTATATAGCGACCGATGGTTACATCTCACTCTAACGTAAACAGTTTACAGCAAACACAGAGAGCGCGTCTCACGAAAACCAAGCATCAAAGTTATTGTCTCACCTGGGCGTAGAGAAAGAAAAAATCCAAGGATAATGCCACAAACCCACTGGCAGGAAAACTCTATCACTCACAGCCCGCTAGATCCATCCGACTGGACTCGCTACAACTGATGAATGGTGGAGGCGCGCTCCGCACGATGTATTAAACTCGCCAACCCTCCGTCAGTGCCTCGCTCCCTCACTTCCCCCCACCCCCCTCCCACAAAACATTGCGTAGAAGGGAGGCTACTACTGGCTGCATCTTATGACACTAAAGCCAATGAAGAGTTACAGTTCGTGCGCGTGGACTGGACAGTGTGGGGGGTGAGCCACTATGTCACCGGAGGGAGGGGGGAGAGAGAGAGAGAGAGAGAGAGAGAGAGAGAGAGAGAGAGAGATAGCGGGAGAGGGGGAGAGATAGAGAAAGCGGGAGAGAGAGAGAGAGAGAGAGAGAGAGAGAGAGAGAGAGAGGGGGAGAGATAGAGAAAGCGGGAGAGAGAGAGAGAGAGAGAGAGAGAGAGAGTCGGTCAGGACAGGGAAAACGAGAGAATGGGCGATGGATAGAACATGCATTTTTTGCTTGGTTGTTTTTTTTTTCCTACTAACTTAAGAGTCAAAGAGATAGATATGCAGACAGACATTAAGATAGATAGACAGATAGATAGATGGGTAAATGGATAAGATATATGTATATTGAGAGAAAGAGAGGGAGAGAGAAGGAGAACGATTTTTATGAATAGCAATATATAAACAAGGAGAAAAAGATGAGAGAAAGGAAGATTGGGAGGGAAGTGCCCTAACATCCGAGATGAGGGAGAGCTAGAGAGAAATCGAAGATCTGACGAAGAGAGTAGGAGGGAAAGTGGCGAGAATGTCGAAAGAATGGAGGAGGTGGGGAAGCAAATATTTAATAACTGAGGCGAAGGGCACCTGACTAAAAGGAAACAATAGAGAAAATAAAACAATTCGTCAATGAAAGAAAATAGGTTGAAAGAAAACATGGAGGAGGAAGAATAAGATGGAAGGAGCGATGCTAAACTGAGCTGGTAATCACAATGATAATCAATAAACAGATCGGATTAATGCGATAAAATATGGTAAAAACTGAAATAACAGATCTGTGATGGTCGGATTTTGAGGATTCAAAAAATCTTTATGAATTTCCCTCCCCCATATCAAAACAAATCCTTACAGTATATAGTAAACTTTTCTCCCCCCCCCCCCCCCTCTTGCCTTATTTTCCGAAAGAAAAATGTTTCCATTTCTCTTTGTGTTGGGTTGCAGTGTAAAAATGAAAATATGAATTAAGCAACTAAAAAATTAAAAAAAAAAATTCCTTACCTCATAATAATATTAAACAGCACGTTCAGTCAAGTTTAGAACAGACATCGCTGTTTTCAAAATGAGGAAACAATAATTTTAAGTGAGCCACAGAGCCAAGAATGGACCAGACACGAGAGGGTTACAAGATCTCAGGCGTGAGGGTCAGCTGGTCCAGTGCGCCAAGGTGAGGCCACAGACCGTGACGTCTGCTGCATCTGGAGCCAGATCAGATCGTGGGAGAACATGTTCTGTCTTCCCTGTCCAACCTAACAGGTTGTTTGGGGTCATGGGGTTTTAAAACATGAAGTAAAAACAGCGGGGCATCGCTTGTTCGTCAAAATCTATTTTTGCTTCATTTATATTATTTTCATTCTTACACTGTTTATATTTTATTTTCACCATCACCACCATCTTCACTATTATTATTTCTGTGGGTAATATTTTTCTAATTATCATTATCTTTAATATTTTAATTATTATTAATATGTCTAAAGTTATCATTATTATTATTATTATTATTATTATTATTATTATTATTATTATTATTATTATTATTATTATTATTATTATTATTATTATTATTATTATTATTACTATTGTTGTTGTTGTTGTTGTTGTTGTTGTTGTTGTTGTTGTTGTTGTTGTTGTTGTTGTTGTTGTTGTTGTTAAAAACAGAAAAATTGATACAAATGTAAATTCTCAGACATCAGTCCGGCTTTGACACAAAAAATTACAAGAAAATTAAACAAACCAAAAGAATAAATGTATAACCTATGTCCTAAATCATCATTGTTTTCTTAGAAACACCTTCTAGAGGAAAGAAAGAGAAAGATGGAGAGAGAGAGAGAGAGAGAGAGAGAGAGAGAGAGAGAGAGAGGAGAAATAGAAAGACAGGTATACCGTACAGAGAGAAACAGAGACAGAGAGGAGACAGAGACAGAGAGAGGGAGACAGAGAGGGAGACAGACAGAGACAGAGACAGAGAAAGAGAGAGAGGGGAAGAGAGAGGGGGGCAGAGAGAGAGGGGGTGACAGAGTGAGAGGGAGACAGCGACAGAGACAGAGAGGGGTAGGGGGAGGGGAGATAGAGACAAAGAGGGAGTCAGAGAGAGAGAGGGGGGGGGACAGAGAGAGAGGGAGACAGAGATAGAGACGGAGAGAGAGACAGAGACAGAGAGAATAAAAGAGACATGCAGAAAAAATAGAGAAGAGAGATAGAAAGACAGGTATACCGCACAGAAAGAAACAGAGACAGAGACAGAGACAGAGAAAGAGGGAGACAGAGAGAGAGGGTGAAACACAGAGAGGTAGAGAGAGAGAGACAGAGAGATAGAGAGAGAGAGAGAGAGAGAGAGAGAGAGAGAGAGAGAGAGATGATTTAGGAAGGTTGACACAGTGTACCAGAAGATCACACGTTTTCCCAATTAGCGCACTAGTCCAGCTCTGCTCACGATCACAAATGTCACCTCTAGCCGCCCGCGCTATGCTCACTGCACTGCGGTTCCTACGGCCTGTAAGTTTGGTGGGGTTTAGTTTACTTCGCTCAATTCGGGTAGTTATTCATCTTCTATCTTTCCTTTGTCCCTGTCTCTCTATCTTCATCTGTTTCTCCAACTTCCCGAAATGTTGTTTCTCTCAGTCTCTCTATTTCTCTCCGCTTTTCTAGAAATCATCGAATTTAGTATTTCTACCTGTCTATCTATCTATTTGCCTCCCTGGTTATTATCTATCTATCTATCTACCTATTTATCTTTCTCTTTAGCTAACTCTCTATCTTAGTGTACGCCACCATTATTCTATGTAAATAACAATATTACGAGTGTATCTACCTGATTTTAAATCTAAAAATCAAACAAAAATGTTTCAGCTAAGGTTGAGTTGTTTTATTTCTGAGTTCCTATGCTTTAAAACTAAAGGTCTAGATATAACTACTGTAAGAATTATTTTGTCGAATAACTTAACATCATAATTCTTGGTTGCACGCTCTGCAGTTTTAATCTAAAGTTTGAGGGGGAAGGGTGTGTGTGTCTGTGATTATAGGTGAGTGGGCAGCTTTCATTCTTTAAGTGTTGTGCTTATCTCGTGGTTTGAGAGGGGTGGGGTGGGGCTGTGATCTAAGGCAATTAAACACCAATATATATCTGTGTATCGTGAGCAATTCTTGTGTTTTAGCCTTTTGAAGGCGTGCGTAAAGTTTTTTTTTTTTTTTTTTTTCTGGATTTGCATTGGTTTTTTTTTTCTCTTTAGCTGAACCTTATCTCTTTTCATTTTCTATCTATGTATGTATCGATGTATTTCTCTATTTATTGTTCTGAAAAAATCAACTTTGTGTCCTTCTGTCAATTAAGCTCTTTCAATTAATCTGTCTAATTTCTTTTGTCTTTCCTTACTTACACTTCGTTTTCTTTTACATCCCTCATTGTCTCTGTCTCTCTATCTCTGTCTTTCTGTCTACCTATCCATCTATTTCTCTGTCTTTCTCTGTTTGTCTCTCTGTCTCTCTCTGTTTGTCTCTCTGTCTCTATATCTCTTTCCATCTTATACCCACTCACTCCGTCATTGTAATTCTGCCTCTTTTTTTACTCTCTCTCTCTCTCTGTCTATCTCTCTATCTCTCTCTCTGTCTATCTCTCTCTCTCTATCTCTCTCTCTTTCTCTCTTTCTCTCTCTCTCTGTCTATATCTCTCCACATCCCAGCTCTCTCCATCCCGTGTTCCCACCACAGTCACAGCGTCTACCCACAATGTCCGTGGTTGCCTAGCAACAGCAGTCACGGAACACCCGCTAAACACAAGGATAACTATTGTTTGATCAGCTATGATGCTCCATTGACTTCTGTCTATGGGTCCTCCTCATCAGATGAGTAACACTGATTGGGAAAATTTGAGCCGGAAAACGTTTTTTTTTTTTTTTTAAATATTCCTATCTTTCCGTTGTTTTCTCTTTTCTCTGCCTGTTCTTATAACGTGGATATCAGAAAGAGCTGATAAGACAGGGTCTAACAACGAACTGTTTCTACTCCTTGTTTTACAACAACCAGCCTTGTATACTCTGGTGAGGAAAGTTGATCTCCCAAAGCACGTTCTCCCATCGCTGTGAAAATCCTCTCAACTAGTTCTATTATTCTAACAAAATTGATGGAAGCTAAGCAAAATGAACTGAAGCTTTCAGTGATCAAGTTTGTGGACGCAAAGAGAATAGAAAAATCAATATTTTTATACCCAGATTTTTTGTTGATGTTGTCTTTGTTTTTTTATGCTTTTTTTATTCTTTAATTTATTCTTCATTTTACTTATTTTTTTTATTTGTGTGCATAAAAGGAGGAGAGGGGGGGTTGTTCGAACTAAAGTAAATGACAGCAGACATGGCACGAAAGATAATAAAAGTTTTTAATAGCTTGCAGTCATATTGAAAATCTGTAAAGTTTTTTTGTTTTTCGTTTTTTTTTCCCTTCGACACTAAACTTTCTTTTGCTGTCAGTATACCTAGTAAATTTTAGTTGTGTAAACCTCTCTAGTGATCCGTCTAGTCTCTTCACCGATTGGTTTATCTCTTGGTACAAACTTTCTTTACCGGCGTCATCTCCCATTCTTTCTTTTGCCTTTTTATTACATACTTATAATTATACTGACTCCCTCTTTCTATCTATCTCTCTCTGTGTATCTATCTATCTATCTATCTATCTATCTATCTATCTATCTATCTATCTATCCATCTATCTACCTACCTCTATCTTTGTCTGTGTCTCCTTCTGTCTCTCTCTCTATCACTCGGTATCGATTTATCTATCTCTGTCTCTCTCTCTCTCTCTGTCTCTCTCTCTTTCTCTCTCTCTCTGTCTCTCTCTCTCTCTCTCTCTCTCTCTCTCTCTCTCTCTCTCTCTCTCTCTCTCTCTCTCTCTCTCTCTCTCTCTCTCTCTCTGGATCACCCGTGCTATCGCTTTTTTCATCTGTCTTACCGTCTTTCTATCTCGTTTTTGTTCTCTCCATGCTTTCTTCTTCTCCCTACCATCTACCTATATCTATACCACACACCTGTCAGTCTATTTATCTATCTATCTATTAATCACGTCCTATACAAAAAAAAAAAGTGTATGTACACTTTGCCTGGAAGAAAAATACTAAATTTGACTGAAACGCCCTCACTAAACAGAAGGAAGGGGATCTTCTCTCACTGCGTCCACAAAAAGAAAAATGAATAAATAAACGTTTCCTGCTGTCCAATGGCAACACCGGTTACCGCTAATTCTTCACAACCATTTGACGAGAGGAGCACAGGCTTGAAACTCTGGAATATCTAGTCATCAATTTTAGTATTATTATCAATATATATATATATTCATATTCTACCTCAGTCTGTATTTCTCTGCTCTCGTTCTTTCTCCAACCTTCTTTTTCACTCTCTTCTCCCAACATCCAGAGATTGTGCAAATCTTGGCATTAACTTTTGAAAGTTATTTTTGTGGTGTAGGCCTACTATTGAAGGGCATAAAATAAATGCTATTTTTTATTTATACTGCACTAACTATATCAGCAGAGAACCCAAAGGAAGAGGATTTTCTAACGATTGTATGTCATTATTCCAGGAAGAAGAGTTACTGGTAGTCGGTCTCCAGCTAGCTAGAACTAAAGCATCAATGGACAATGGATAGAAGAAGCACCAGTTGATCGCTGTTGGTCAAACTACGATCTAATCAGCTTGTTCTACCTCAGCTCCAGGAGAAACGGGTGATGTCTGGTGTGCAAGATCTTCCAAGTCGCCAGCAGACACTGTGCAGTGACAGCAGCTGTGTAAAGCTGGAAGCAACCCCGCCATCATTACCACCGTCACCAGTAGCGGCATCACCATCATGTTGATCGTCATTATCACAGAAAGCTTCCGTGAGAGCCATGGTGAAGGCGGGCGTATTCACACACACACACACATACACACACATATACACTCACATGCACACATAGAGCGTGAAAACGCTTGGATCTCGGAGGAAAAATACACTCGGACATACACACCTTCAGATTCTGTAGTACATAAGTGGGAGGTATTTTTATGTTAAGTTAAAAATTTTAAATGTCACCATTGTGCAGAATATTATTTTTATGATCATGCTAGTGAATTGAGTAAAAACAAGTACAATAAAATAGTGCCTCAATAAGAAAAATTGTTGATTCGGTGTAGGTATAATAGGATTAAGTTCTGGTGGACTAGGCGTATAAAAATTGTCATTCGAACAATAATTATACATGTAATAACAAGATTTAATTGTATATGCATTTTTTTTTTGTTTGAGTTGAAACTAAAGGAAGATCTCACATCTATAGAAGGTAAGTCCTATTTGATGTCCATCCAAGCACGTTAAAAAAAAGTTTGATTTACTTCAGTGTGGTCTGGGTAAGACAAACGAAAGACAGACGTAACAAATCTATATTCATGGCATTACATAGTCCACAAAAATCACCATCTAGATCCATGGAGCAAGCAAATACGTTTTGAAAAGAAAAATTCTATAAATGAACAGGAGAGATAAGCGCAATGGTGTTGGTGTTGTGAAATGATAGGTCTGAGTTTTGTTCGTCCGATATAGATCTGCCACAACAAGATGATTTCAAGTTATTCGGCAAAACAAACAAGTCACCGTCATGCAACTAAAAAGATGGAGACCTCAACTACATTCATTGCTGATGTGGAGGTCAAACTCACGGTGAGTGTCTCTAGCAGATCAGGGCGGGTGTTCTAACCCCACCGCCCCCGGCGCTCCATAAATCAATCAGACAAACTAACTGTTCCAAATTCATTGGTTGATGAACAAATTGCACAGATCCAGCCCACCATAACCGGTGATATTGAGATAAGCATTATTCTTAATAATCACCCCAAAAATTGAACCCATTTTTTTTTTTTTTTTTTTTTTGTAAACAATTCCTGTTCATGAAATTCATTCAAGTGAATTCCCTTTTTAAATAATTTTGATTGCTGTTGTCAATGTCAAAAGAAATCAGATAATGACTTCTTTTCACTTTAATATGTATGATGTATTTTACCTGATAGATCGCGACTGACAAACACTCTAAAAATCTATTGTTTTGATTCAGGAATATTTTGTTCTGCAATACTTAAAAAAAAAAAAATCATGTGTGAACTGGCAAGCTTACTGATATCGAGTTCAGGATCAGGTGATACAGTAATAAAGCTTCTGTCGTGAGCTCTACAGGGTTCCACAAAGACTGCCCTAATTTAATTCATCAGTTCCTAGTGTAAGTTCTTGTCATTATGTCAGTGTTTTTACTTGTCTGTCTACGTGTTGGATGTCAACCCTCGGGCTGGTGTCACACTACAGACAGTCCAGGCAGGCAGTGCGGCTCTCTCTCTCTCTCTCTCTGTCTCTCTCTCTCTCTCTCTCTCTCTCTCTCTCTCTCTCTCTCTCTCTCTCTCTCTCTCTCTCTCTTTCTCACGTCCAACAAGTGATTGTGTCAAATGGTCCAGTAAACTGGTTAAGGCCTCACCATTCCAGCTTCATACTGCCTGACGGAGGCTTAAGATTGGTATCCTAAAGTTTTAAACCAGCATGCTGTGAAACAAACTGCACCAAACAAACAAATTAAAGGGAAAAAAAAGAAATCACACAATTGTATACCGTGTGAACATGTTATAATGAAAACATTCTGAAAAATCGGCTTAAAGCCAAACTTTTTCATATTTATTTTGTTCCAAAAGATTGTTTTTATAAACCTACAACTACTATTAAAATTATGTTTTAAAAAAAAAGATTTAAATAAGCCTTTGTTCCAAATAATAACAATAATAATAATAATAATAATAATAATAAGAAGAAGAAGAAGAAGAAGAAGAAGAAGAAGAAGAAGAAGAAGAAGAAGAAGAAGAAGAAGAAGAAGAAGAAGAAGAAGAAGAAGAAGAAGAAGAAGAAGAAGAACAATAATAATAATAATAATAATAATAATAATAATAATAATAATAATAATAATAATAATAATAATAATAATAATAATAATAATAACTGTCACCATTCATAATATACCATGCTTAGTGTTAGTCATCTAGAGGCACTATTGAACCAGCACCACAGCCCCACGCCGAGCTAAAGAGAAGGAGAGAGAGAGGGGAGAGAGAGAGAGAGAGAGAGAGAGAGAGAGAGAAAAGGAAAGAGAGAGAGAGTAAGAGAGAGAGAGAGAGAGATGTAGCAAATAAGGGTTTGGTTGTAACGAATAAGACAGAACGAGGCACTGCAAAGGAAATAATGACGTGTAGAATCGAGCTTTAAGAAAGATAGCTAAAGGAAGAGAGTGAAACACAGAATAAGAGAGCAATTAACAACATAATCATCGTAGCTGCTGTATATATATATATATATATATATATATATATATATATATACGCACAATTCCATCATGTTTGTTAGTAATATTTCTCTCCACCTACGTGAGAATTTGGATATTTCTTTGGTCTTTCAATCGCCATCCCCGCCTACAGTACCACCTATATTTATTAGAGACCTTCTACATCTCGCCCTGTAACGTATCAACTATCATTCTTCTACACGCGCATTCCCATTTGAATCAGGTGTAAAACCCAAAAAACCTTTTCCCAATTTTTGAATTTTGATTTCTCTACAGACACTAACCAGCCCTAATATTTTATTCCAAACTCGCGCTCCAGCCTTATCTTACCCTCATATCAACGAGGTCACGCCCTCTGCCATCACCATCCCTAGCCATTGCACTGAACCTTGAAGCATTCTGCGCACTGCCCCTCCCCCAACCAATCATTTGTCCCGTCTGAGTCCAGCTCCCCCAATGTTTTGTATAACTTGTTGAAGTCAATTTTTTCCTACACACTCTGATGAAGCCACAATAAAGGCGAAACGTTTTTATGTTTAATCTATACTTGTGTTGTTTCTTTTTTTAGTCCCGTAGTTATAAAGTGGTGTGCCTGTCTCTTTTTAAACCCTGTCAAGGGGAATGATTCAGTAAACCATTTTAGCGAGATGAATAATAATATTAAATTGCTCCCTTTCTTAGATGTATCAACGCCGTGTATGAGAAAATTTTAAAGTAAAATTCAGACTTTTTTGGCTTTTTTACACACCGTTACAGAAGCATTTTATGTTTCCTTTTTTCCATGATGTGTTCAAATTGTTCTCTTTTTTATTGACTTAATACATACGCAACTGGTGGAAACAGGCAACAAATCATCAACTTGTATGGGCTGCAAACTTTTTTTTAATGTGTAAGGCATTGCAAAGTTGGGGCACCACAAAACCTTACAGTGTAGCTTCATTACTAATAAGCGAATCGGGCACATCACTCGAATTCACATTTTTTTTTTTAATTTAATTTATAGTCTATAATTTAATGACGATTTAGTAAAGACACCATTCAGCTCATCTCGTTGTTGACAAAAATAGTAACGATTTTATAATAATGACACACCCTCATTTTATTTCTCTTTCTTTCATAACTGTGATATATTTGGAGTTAAAAATTTGCTTCCAAAGCATGTATTTATTAAAACTTTTTAATCAGCTTATTTTTTAAAGCACTGCAGTGATGAGATTTCAAGGCTGCAAAATATGTCTTTAATAATTTTGACAGCAATTAATTTTAATACGGACTCCACAGGAAGTGTTTGGTAAGACAAAGGCAGAGGATTCTGTTCAAGTCTGGTCAGGTCACGTGAGTCTGGTCACGTCACGTGAGTCAACACTCCATCTAGGATAGAACCCCACGGGATCATAGGGAATCCTGGGAAACAAGTGGACATCTTTACAGTGGTTCGAGCCCAATTAAAATCATTGAAATAGTGGGTTTTAATCTCGTTATGCTCTAGGCTTTTAGATAAAATTAGACTGTTAAGGTCACAATAATATAAAATCATTGAAATAGTGGGTTTTAATCTCGTTATGCTCTAGGCTTTTAGATAAAATTAGACTGTTAAGGTCACAATAATATAAAATCATTGAAATTGTGTGTTTTTATCTCGGTATGTTCTTTGCTTTTAGATAAAATTAGACTGTTAAGGTCACAATAATATAAAATCATTGAAATTGTGTGTTTTTATCTCGGTATGTTCTTTGCTTTTAGATGGAACAAGATTGTTAAAGTCATATTGATATAATGTCATTGAAATAGTGCGTTTTTACCCCATTTATTCCATGCTTTTAGATAGAACAAGTCTATTGAGGTCTAATTGATATAAAGACATTAAGACTTCAATAAAATAATTTACCTCAGAGTTTACACAGGCAGTAGATATAAAGTTACATAGAAATACGGATAATATATTTCTACCCTAAACATGAAGACAGGTCAGATATATAAATAAACACAAAATTCTAGCAAGTCTAGGATTCGATCGACTCAGTATTGTTGATCCAGCTTCGAGATCGTTCTGATTATGAATACTGAACCTGTGCGTACGATATATTTCTACAACAGAATATATTTCCATTCTTGATGCAGACATTCTTTAGTATTACATGTCAGCATGTAGAACAGTAGATATTGCTTAATATCATTATCTGAAAAAAAATTAAGACTTTCAAATCTATCAACTAGCCTAGAACTGAATAAAAAATATTTCTTAAATATATATAATGTCGATTGTAAAGAGATTATTATATTCTCATATTAAAATCAAATGTTTTTTTTTTTTCTCGTTTTTTTTTTTTTTTTTGTGTTATTCTTATTTGTGTGGTTTTCTTTGTTTTGTTTTGTTTTGTTTTTTTTTAATAAAATTACGTCACAACCAGTGCCACTTTCCTGAACTTTTTCGTCTCTATCTTAGCGAAAAACGATCGACTATAAACAAAACGTCTGCCTGCCCGCCTCCCCCGGCCTCTTGCTCTGTCCATATCATACAACAGTCTAGTGGTCAGCCCCCTAGAGCAGCTGGTGACCAGTGTGCCAGTGGTATTGAACAGGTTAGAGACTGGTACTGACGGGCAGGGACATCACCACAGATTAGGAATTCGTTCCAACCAGCCTCTCACACAAAGCGGAGAAATCTCCCTGTCCAACTGCGGAGCATGGCGCCGTCCGGAAATACACGGCAACTTCCGTCTTTTGTAGGTAACCACACAACGTTGTCTCGTCGTCGTCGTCGTCGTCGTCGTCCTTCTCCCCTTCCACCTCGTCTTCCACCTCGTCTTCCCCGTCACCTGGTGAAACTGTCCCGTTCAGGAAGCTGGGGTTCACCGGAAGTGAGTGTGTGACCCACACCAGGTTGTGCTCGTCATCGTCCGACTGTCCCCTCGCCCCGAGCCACAGGTTCCCGGCTTGGACTGAGGACAGCACGAGATATCAACACAAGTAAGAAGCGTGCAGGTCCAGATGGTAAACTGCGTGTTTTATTTCTGTACTAATCGAAACAAACATGGACGAAATTCTAATCCCAATCACTATCTCGCCATAAATAGAACAAAAGATATTGCGTCTCGTCTTTTGTCTGTGTAAGAGATTCTCAGTTTCGGCTCAGAGCCAAACTTTTATAACTGGCATGAGTTTAAAAACTATCTCAATAACCTTAACTGTGCTCCAGTTAGATTTCTTTCAAAGTTTGAGCGATTAAAATCTTGGTTTCCCAATGCACAGGGTATAATACGAAAATAATCTTTAAAAATTTGAAACAATCTATCAATATTTTGCACATTTATTCAGATATTTAATTTCTTATTTAGCAGAGTTTTTAATTTTACGTTACCTTTCCCGGTAGGTGTTGCAGCGCTTCATGTAGCTTAAAACTTTCCGGTATTTTTGTTTTACTCTTTTACATTAGTTTCTGCTTAGTTAGTAATGGATAAAGTATATCACTTCTGACCTGACGTCTATGATCACATCAATTTGAAATGTTTGTTTTGATCAAGCTGTGGTTATACCGTGAACAGACGATAAAAAAGGGTTTCTAGATATGAAACTGTTGAGAATATTTTCCACGAGGAAGGATCTTTCTTGCTGCTATCAGAGTTCTACACCTGTCTTCAGCATCTAGACCAACTAGTGACGAGCATAACTGGGAGAACAAGTCATTTCATAGTATAATGTAAAGTTGGGAATCAAAGGGAAGAAACCCCGTTACCAAAGGTTCTGAATAAAATTAAAAAAGATCTGTCTCACAGCCGTAATGGTAGAGTTCATAATATTACAATTATTTCCAACGACCTTTCCCAAGGTTCGAAGACACAGACAAAAGAGAAACAGCCCGGAAAGCAACCCAAAACATGAATGAATCTAAATGAATAATCGGAAAATGTTATGCTTCCATTAATCTCAATTGTGCATGTTAAAATAAACTAATTAAAGATAATTATAATAAATGCATCTGTTTGAAAGAATTAATAAAATTAAAATACACCTGGCCAATAATTGCACAAAAACTATGACTGACTAATTCTCTGAGCCAAAAAAAGTATATATATATATATATATATATATATATATATATATATATATATATATATATATATATATATATATATATATATATATATATATATATATTTAATTATTCCCAGACAGACATGGTTCAATCCACCTCAACTCACAGAAGTCTGAAGCAAACACAGCAGACAAGGTGTAGTGGAACTCAGCAGGGGCAGACAACTCCAGTAATCTGCTTCCAGGGTCACGTGACATGCAGACAGCCTTGTAGGTGTTCCAATCATTTGACGTCAAAGACAGCTTTTCTACACACTTGCTAATTGATTCGAAATAAACCAAATCTTGCCCCACACATCCTGGGGCAGGAAAAAAATGAATTACAAAAGTTTGTTGCACAATTTGTCTTTGTTTTTATTGGAACATTTTCTTATCTTGGATGCACTCTTTTGAGCAAACGTTGAACACTCGCTTTTCTCCTCCTCCTATTTCTGAGCTATGAGATAATACGTAACTTCTTTTGTAAAAGTTTATACGAAGTTAAAGTAACAATAGGTCTGAAGATGTTACATTTACAACTGTTTGCTTCATAAGTTCGTGTGTTTTTATTCTATAACCGCGACCGCAAATTGACTAAATTAATAACTTTCCTTATACATGCACAATGCAATCTAACTTTAACTTTTTACCAAAAAAAAACAAAAAAAAACAAACAAGCACCTATCGATAAGATGTGAAAGAAAACGAAAAGTGACTCAGTCAATACAAAAAGTTACCTACCTTAGTATAATCCAAATCTACTAATAGATATTTTATAAACATTTCTCATTATAATGTCTTAAATAAATGCCCAGGTATAAATTCTCGCACAGCAGTACTAAGCTTTTAAAATAAATCTTTAAATTTTACTGGGAAGAACAGACTGAAATGGTTTACCTTATCGTAGCTCATCTTGGAATAATGTGATTTTCAAAATGACATTGCTTCAATGAAACATTAAGAGTTAAAGAACGAACTTTTCAAAGAAATCCAAACCTTAAAGAAACAAAACGTGAATGGGGTTTTCTCTATATTGCTGGTCGGAAAAAAAACCTTGGAATCGAGAGGCAAGTGCTGCTATTTACTGATCGAAGTGTGTATTGACTGAACCATTCTCTTCACATGATCCAATATTTTTCTGTCTCATTTTCCTGCCCACCTGCCGGGAACTTGACGCCTCAAAGGAATCGCGATGATTTCGGTCTGGGATCTTCTTGCAAAATAGAGATAACCTTAAAAATTCAACTTATTCAACTAATTCCTTTCAAAAATTTCCTAACACATTGACAAATATATGTTGTTTGTTTTCTCCTTTGAAAAGGAAACGGATTTTGTGGCCCATTTATGAATTTTATTGTGAAATACAAAAGCAGAAGGGCCAAGATCTATTGTTAGATTTCAAGTTCTTCTAACCTAGAAAGATGCTTGTTCTAAGATATAAATTACATTGTCTTTGGTCATATTTTAACAGATTTTCATGACAAAATAAAACTGTATAGCCACTAACTGTGTGACTCAACTTTATCGTGAGCCATCACGCACCCACAAGGCTATGTTTGAGACAAACCACCCAATCCATCAGGATCCACACCGTTTACAAGTGTGAGGTTTTGATGTCTTCCAATCTTAGAGCGTCTTTATTTCCAACGCTATCAGATTTTTTAAGAGCAGGAACTAAGTTCTGGTTCTAACACGTGAAAAAGATATAAGAATTCCCTCTAGCTTTGCATCAACACAATCATGCCGCAATCAAAGTGGTAAAATTTGAAGTTTCACTTAATCAGTTAAGGTGAGCTTAATGCATCAAACTAGCCCGTATCTTGGATTTAATGGTTGTGCTTTTCCTGAGAGAAACATCGAGCTCGAGAAACAAGTTTTTTCTTTTTTTTTTTTTTTTTTTTTAGTATTTTCCATCTTATGGCATTGATATTTTCATACCGTAATCCGCCTGGTATAAGATCGCGTCTGTTCTGACGGTGTGTGGACTGGGCGGAGTGGGGGGCAGCCCCGCTAGCGTGCATTCTTTATACTGGTCAGAGTATCCGAACAGTACACAGTGCTGGTCTGTGGTACAGTGGGCTGCACACTCTACCTCAGATGTCACCAATGACATGGGAGCACTCACGGGTGAATAAGGCCTGACGCTACTCAAACTCGTGTAGGAGTTGCTCCTTGAAAAAAAAATGAATGAGTTAGAAATTTATAGAGACACACTCAATATGCGTCAGTGAAGAGTGAGTGTTAGGCGAAAATCAGATTCGCTCCCTTTAGTGTCACGCCATACGTGTAACACTTTGTTCAGAAAATACAAGAAACAGAATATTGGCGGTAGAGATATGAGTAAAAAAAAATCGAACATATCGTAGCAAATGGTATAGAGGAAATTGTATTTGTGGTAGTTATAGTAGTGGTAGTAGTAGTAGTAGTAGTAGTAGTAGTAGTAGTAGCAGCAGCAGCAGCAGCAGCAGCAGTAGTAGTAGTAGTAGTAATAGTAGTAGTAGTAGTAGTAGTAGTAGTAGTAGTAGTAGTAGTAGTAGTAGTAGTAGTAGTAGTAGTAGTAGCAGCAGCAGCAGCAGCAGCAACATTAGTAATATTAGTGGTCATAGTAATTATAGTATTAGAATTAGTAGCAGCAGTAGTGGTGGTCTCCTAATTACAAAAGAAAAACGAATGATATTTCAATTTATTTTTTTGTTAGAAATGGGACCTTCCTTTACCCAGCCTAGTATAGAATTTGCAATAGACGAACAGAGCAGCTGGTGTCTTTTACCTGACTTGATATCCTCGGCACAGAAAGACATCCAAGAAAATTACAATAGGAATGTAAAGACGAAGCATGACTTCAGTGAAACTTTGGAGTTCCTCTATTACAGATGTTGAACGACACCAAACAGAGAAACTGTAACGAGATTTGTACTCGGGCAAAAGCAGATCGCGGACTGACTAGTTGCTATGCGCCAGAATGAAGACAAGACATCACAGCCATGAAAAGCAGATTAAGGTAGAGTTTCCATATGAACCAAACCGCCAAGGTTTCTGTAGCCTAGAAGAATGAGTAGTGAAGCTATATATATATACATTGATTACATTGATTGTTAGACCTAAGGTATTGATCTACACCAGCAGACCCCCTCAGACACAACCTCACGTTCCTATTTTGCTCTTCACAAAACAATACATGTAATTTTTTTACGAAAACCATGGCGTATCTCTATATCTAGGTGTAAAAGAGATTGGAGTTAATTTTCTTCTACTTCGAAGAAAAAAAGCCATATGTTTTCCTTTGATTCTCTGTCCATCTGTCTCTCTAAGTCTTATGTCAGTATGGCGTGTCTGTGTGACAGTTTGGAGTGTCATGGCAGACAATATATCAGACCCCGTCTGCGTCCACTAGCAGAGCGCAGAGGCTGACAAACATCTCAGATTCTAGTCAGGAGAGCGGAAAACCACTTTACTCGTGACTCACCCGGTCTCCCATCATGGACGCAGCCACTCGGGATAGGGTTAGCAATCTTAGAGATACCGCCGCCATCTTTAAGGAACCTGGAATTCACTTCATCTTTAATCTTGAGGAAACCGAAACTCCAAGTGTACTGATCAAAGCCTTTTATAAACTAGATCTATATCAGAAGGATCAAATTCAACTTGTCAAGTAGAAAAAGATATTTCCAAAATGAAAATGACATGGTGTTTATTCAACCGGCAATATAGCTGGCATAATCTGGTTAATTGACAAACTTAGCAGGTGCTTAACTTATCAAGCTTACTGTATATGAGTTGACACAATCTGAACGCCAGTTTTTCCAGATAGCTTTAGCTGGCAGATTTAACTGCTGTGGCTATACCATTGCTGTAAGAATCTCACTTTCTGTCTTTATCTTCAGTTTTACTTTACCAGGTTCAGTAAAGTGCTGGATCTGTCAGCATTCTGTGTTCTTCAGGTAACGTTCTGTGGTTTGTACCTTGGATAAAAATTGGAGCGGTTCCGTATAAGATTTATGGAAATATTAACTGATCTTTTAAAACGGAAATTCTTGTCCGAATTCAAACCAGAGAGAATATGAAGTTCAGCGTTCCGAAAGCTTGCTTATAACCAACATCTAGCAGCTGCTTCATCTTACTAAAGCTTTGTTCCTCAGTCCTCGACCGCGTCGCAGATTACACTATGGAAACAGGCACTTACAGTCCTGGAACTAACATAGTGCAAGAAGCATAACTATCAAAACAAAAGAAACATTAGGAAAGGTAGGCTAAAGTATTCAATCTAACCGGCAGGCAAGCGCCATGTCGCGTCCTTCCATCAAAGATGGGGAGCAGGTCAGAGAAGGCAAGAGTTGCACTGAATAATTTCTAGGACATGCTCTTCTGTGGGTGGGCGAGATGTGAAAGGGTTCCATTGTGCCACATTATACGGTGTTCGAGTTCATTTGTTATAATATCAGGACCAAGTACCACAATGATGAGATTTCTTTCTCTCTAATTCTCTCTTTCTGTTGTATGTTTTTTGTCACGTATTTTCACATACTGTCTATTTCTCTAGGTTTCTCTTTTTAGTTTCTTATTTTTAGTGCTTCTATCTTTTCTACTCACCCCCCCCCCTCTCTCTCTCTCTCTCTCTCTCTCTCTCTCTCTCTCTCTCTCCCTTTCTCTCTCTCTTTCTCTCTCTCCCTCCCTCTCTCTCTCTCTCTCGCTCTCTCTCTCTCTCTCTCTCCCTCCCTATCTATCTATCTATCTTTCTATCTCTCTCTTTCTCTGTAAAATGATATAAATTAATGACAAATGAAACAGATTTGCCTGTTTAGTGGCGGCGTCCTCCCTCACGGCTCCACTAGGGGTTGCGGTTTTTTCTGTCCTCAGGCAGCAACCGCTAACAGTACGTTATACATTGTCTGTAGCGTCGCTGTAGCCATTCAGCTGGCTCGGAAGATCTTTTTATCGTCACGTTGCTACAACACCTCCAGCCAAATAATACAACACTTGGCCATTTGCTGTGTCAATGTCATGTTTCAAACTCGTAAATGCCAATTATGCCTCGGTTATATGTTTAAACAAATTGTCATCGATCTAACAAGTAGCAAATCTGTACAAACTCGCCCCGTCCTCTTGTGACGAGCTCTGTGTTTACACGTGACCTTCTTATTTCGAATGGTTGCTCGATAGTACCAAAAAATAAAGTGACGAAAAAGTAAGGTATTAAGCGTCTGTAAGTGTGTACAAAAATATTTTAAATGCGGTAGATCAAGATTCCTGAGGATTAATTTTAATTTTAGAGCTCTGTCACGTAAAAAGTTTAAGTCCTTGAAATACCTGAGTTTCGCTTGCTTTTTTTTTTTTTTGCTTCTGCCCCAGCCCTTTCGCACACAGAGACACGTACGTGCGCATGCATACAGATACAGGCTCGTCATCTCAGCCACTGCACAACAGCATTTATTTTTTTCGTCACTTTTTTTTTTTAATTACTATGGAACGAAAATTCGAAAAAAAAAATCGTGACGTGTAAACAGAGCTGTCACAAAAGAACGGAGCAAATTTGTACTGGTTTTCTTGTTCGTAGATCGATATCAAACGCCGTACATTCTCAAAAGCATTGTCACTTTCAATGTGGTGTCGAGAGTATTAACATTTTGTTTGAATGTTGAAATAATTTGGTTTGAGAGTATCAAGTACAAAGTTTGCTGCTCTTTTATCATTATATTATGATCCAGGGTAAGGGAGAACCACGTGACCTGAATATCTTTCAAAAGATAGACTATTTTGATATTCTGGGTTTTCATTTTTTATTTTCTTTTACAGTCACAGGCTCTTTGACTTCTTTTTAGTTCAATACTGGAACGTTCTACAAATTCTTTTAACATGATTATACGTATGTTTGTTTTATTCCTTCATTTCGATATGTAATTCTTTTCTTTCTTTCTTTTTTTTTTCTTTTGGATGAAGTGGGTGGGGTTGGGGGAGAGGATTGTCTTGTTTTGATATTAAGAGTACTTTAAAAAGTCTTCCCTCTTTTTTGAAATAAAAAGATTTCTTTCACTATTTTTATAAGCTCATTAACGTCTGAAGTTTTTCCGTGGAAAGCCAAGAGAAGCGAACGCGCTAGGGCCGTGCGCATGGTATCCTGACCAGCCATGTATCACAGCACCCGACGTGCGTCTCAAGCTTCAAGATCAGCGAGTGATGGGAAGAACCAAAACCAAAATATAAATAAATATCCAAATAAAGTGATGCCACCCCAGTCTGAAAATTTTGCATGAACTTTTTTCACCACTCTCCCCGTCCCCTCACACACACACACACACATACCCACACACACACGCGCGCGCACACACACCTACACGCATATGCCGGAAAATTTTAAAATTGCCTGAATTCCGGCAATTACAGGAAAAGTGGCGTCTCTGCAAAAAAACTTGTTTTCTCAATGCCTACAAGTTTATTGATGGTTGCAGTCTTATGTCGGACTTTTTCCCCCAATAAATTTCTAAGAACTTGTGCAATTCGCAATGTCGGAACCGAGCGTGTGCTGCTCCGTGCCGCTGTGGAGTTTTCTTTGACTGCCCAGTGGTCAGTTTGACGCATATTGCTCGTTAACTGACCGATCAGGTGGGCGATATCTCATGGCGAGGCTGTTCGGAATTGTGTGAAACAAAATCTATCAAGGGAGATAATTTAAAAGAAAAGGTTGGCTAGAAGAGAAGAATGCTATGACGTTTTTCTAATCTCTTTGTTAATAAGAGCTGAATTTAAAAAAAGGAGGGAGAAAAAGATGAAGAAAGAGAGAAAGTCCATATAGATAGGTAGATAGCTTAAATATAGAAGGGGGAAAATCTAATGAAACTATCATTGATAGATAGATAGATATATAGATAGACAGATCCATACATACATACATACATACATACATACATACATACATACATACATACATACATACATACATACATACATACATACATACATACATACATACATACATACATACATACATACATACATACATACATACATACATACATACATACATACATACATACATACATACATACATACATACATACATACATACATACATACATACATACATACATACATACATACATACATACATACATGCATGCATGCATGCATACATACATACATACATACATACATACATACATACATATATACATACATACATACATATATACGAACAGACACACATAAATAGACTTAGTACACAGATAGATGGATAGATAGATAGATAGATAGATAGATAGATAGATAGATAGATAGATAGATAGATAGATAGATTGATAGATAGATAGATAGATAGATAGATAGATAGATTGATGGATAAGTAAATGAATACAGAGATAGGTATTGTTACAAGTCCCACAAAGAAGTAAAAGTCGTTGGAGAACAGGAGTATTAATACATCGGTTGCATGTCATGAATGAGTTAATCCCACGGCCGAGCAAACTCAATCAATATAATGAACACGGTTTGTTTGTTTTTAACCATGAGCTAAACCAAACACAAAACAAGCACTTGTCAAGTGTAAACATTAAATGAAACTGACAGATTCATAGAACTTCCAGGAAGAGCCTGGTTATACTGTGTATTAAAGTGTGCATTATGTGTCTGTAATCCATGGGCACTGCTCCCTGGTTCGGATTATGGATTATAATCACGCATACAGCGCATAGTGGAGTGGACAGTGTAGTTGGTCACTCTATCACCCTTAATAGAACATTCAGTTTGGTTACTTGCAATAAATGTTTATTTGCTTAGGATTTCCGGCGTTTGCATGTGTTCGATTAGAGTCACCTTTATGTTCAACTTCTTATTTATATTATTTGTCTATGTTTTCTCTCTCTTTCTCTCTCTTTCTCTCTCTCTCTCTCTCTCTCTCTCTCTCTCTCTCTCTCTCTCTCTCTGACTCTCTGTCTCTCTCTCTGACTCGCTGTCTGTCTATTTGTCTCTCTATCTATCTCTCTCTCTCTCTCTCTCTCTCTCTCTCTCTCTCTCTCTCTCTCTCTCTGTCTCTGTCTCTCTCTCCCTCTCTCTTCTCCTTCTTTTTCTTTCTCTATCTCTCATCATTTTCCCCACCATGGAGTTTTACCTCATATATTCTTTTGACCACCAATACAAATAATAATGCATATCCTGACAGCAGGTATAAGTAACCCTAATTGCCTTAATTATAAATTCGTCAAGTGCAATAACTTACCACAAGGTATTGAAATTTCTCAGTGTCTACACCGAACCTTTCCTTCCCAATATAGCCTGACACTGACCAATGACTCGGTGACCAACCTCCATGTAACTATCTTATACCGACCTGGACACAGAGGTGGCTCTAATCCTGGTCCCCCTAGTGACTGGTCAGCTCTGCAGTGACCACAGCTGTCAAGAGCCTGAAGATTAACTCATTAGCAATTTGGACCAGGGTCTCTCCCTCAGCTTAGCCTAGCCACTTCACAACCCAGGGAGAAAATTAAGTTCTGTGGTACTTGAACAATCTTCAGGTTTCTGGCAACAGCCAAGAAGTTATGAGTATTGATCTCTGTGCAAATATTGGTTATCTCAAACTTTAGAATGTGGATAAAGCCAAGGTTGTAAATAGATCAAGCTCTACGGTGAGTACCATCTTTGGTTGGTCTGTATTCCTCGTCTTTCCTTTCACTTATTTATTGTTCTTTTGGGTGAGGTGAGGGGTGCTAAGCAAATGTTAGTAGAAGACTGTTGGATTTCTCCCGTTTCAAATTATCTTTCCATTGACGGTGTTAAAATATTAAAGTGTTTCTGAGGTTTGATCAGCAAAAAAAACTAACCTCCAAATAATGTTGATAAGTCCTTGATCTATTGTCTTTATTGCATATGTTTACATCGGTTTTTTTTTTTAAAAAGAAGTAATTTAGCTGGAAACAATCAGAAAAACACGACTAGCATTTTTTTCTGTCGTAAGTGTTGTTGTCGTTGTTGTTGTTGTCCTTCTCTTTCACTCTCTTTATATCTCTTTCTCTCCTTGTCACTCTTTTTTTCTCAAGCTTTTTGTTATATTTTTTCTCTCTCTCAATTATACTATCTAACTAAAAACCTCGCGGTTTTTTTAATCCTTCTCCTTCTCTGTTATTTAATCTGGATATTTTGCACTTTTTCTCTTTCTCTCTCTCTCCTTCTCTCTCTCTCTCTCTCTCTCTCTCTCTCTCTCTCTCTCTCTCTCTCTCTCTCTCTCTCTTCCCCTTTCTTTCTCTCTCTCTCTCTTTTTCTCTTTCTCTTTTTCTCTCTCTGTCTTTTTCTCTCTTTCTCTCTCTTTCTCTCTCTCTCTCTCTCTCTCTCTCTCTCTCTCTCTCTCTCTCTCTCTCTCTCTTCCTCCCTTCGTACCACACTCTGTCTTCCGTTTCGTCTGTTTTTTCTGTATGTATCTCTGTATTCTTCTCTCTTTCTCTTTCATCCTTTCTCTGTATTTCTTTCTCTCTTCTCTCTTTCGTCTCTCCCCCACTCTCTCTTTCTCTTACTCTCTCTCTATCTCTCTTTATCTCTCTTTTTCTCTCTGCCTCTCTCTTTCCCTTATTTCTTTTTCCCTATCTCCCTCTCTCTTGGTTTCTCTCTTTACCTCTCTCTCTCTCTCTCTCTTTGCCTCTGTCGCACTGTCTCTATCAATCTTTTTCTGTCTCTCTGTCTCTTTTTGTCTCACTCTGTCTCTCTTTCTTTGTTTGTCTCTGTCTTTCTCTCTCTCTCTCTCTCTCTCTCTCTCTCTCTCTCTCTCTCTCTCTCTCTCTCTCTCTCTCTCTCTCTCTCTCTCTCTCTCTCTGTCTTTTTCTTCTCTCTCTTTCTTCTTTCTCTGCCTCGCTAACTTTCTCCGCCTCTGTCTCTCTCTTTCTCTCTCTACTCTATTTCTCTCTCTCCATCTCTCTCTATTTCTCTATATTTCTCTCTCTTTCTTTCTGTCTCCATTTTCCTCTCTCTCAGTCATCTCTTTGTCGCTCTCTTTGTCTCTCTCCTCTCTATCCGTCTCTCTCTCGTTCTCTCTCTTTCTCTTCTCGCTCTGTCTCTCTTTCTCCCTCTCTTTTTCTTTCTCTCTCTTCCTTCTTTATTTCTCTCTCTATCTCTCCATCTGTCTTTTTCTTTCTCTGTCTTGCTTCATCTTTTTTCTCTTCCTCTCTTTTTATGCCTCTCTCGTTCTCTATTTTACTCTTTCTTTCTATCTCTTTTTGTCTCTATCTCTATCTTCCTCTCTCTCTTTCTCTCTCCTTATCATTTTTATCTCTCGCTCTTCTCTCTTTCTGTTTCTCTTCCTTTCCCTTTCTCTGTCTCTGTCTTTTTCTCTCTCTTTCCTTATCTTTTTTTTTTATTTCTGTTTCTCTCCTACCTCTGTCTGTCTCTTTTCTTTGTTTTTCTTCCTCTCTCTTTCTCTCACTGTCTCTCTTTCTCTTTCTCTCTCTTTCTCTCACTGTCTCTCTGTCTCTTTCTCTCTCTTTCTCTCACTGTCTCTCTTCCTCTTTCTGTATCTCTCTCTTTCTCTCTCTCTCCTTCTCTCTCTCTCTTTCTCTCGGTCTCTCTGTCTTTCTCTCTCTTTTTCTCACTGTCTATCTGTCTCTCTTTCTCTCTCTTTCTCTCACTGTCTCTCTGCCTCTCTCTGTCTCTCTCTCTTTCTCTCTTTTTCTCTCACTGTCTCTCTCTCTCTCTCTCTCTCTCTCCTTCTCTCTCTCTCTTTCTCTCGGTCTAGCAGATACCTGGCTGGCGACTGAAGCATGACCCGCCACCAATCACGGCAACTCTACCCAGATCGATTGCTTATTTACTGCAGCATAATGATAGATTATTGATCTGTCTGATCCGCTGCATGTGTCACTGCAAACACCAGACTCAGCCAAATCGCTAGTTTACCTCACCGAGCGTTTAACCTGCAATAAACAGTTAGATAAGCACGGCGAATCTATTATTAGAAACTCCGTGAATTTTGTCTACTAAACCGGAAAAGAGTGGATTATCGTAATCCCTGACCGCTGTCATCAGAGACTGGGTCTCTTGTAACGGGTTGATGGTGACGCGCCGATGTTTCCTGTTCCACTTGAAGGACAGCTGGTCCGGATTAGAGTTACTTGACGTCGGTCTCTTGCCGTGGAGACTCGGGAATGGAATAAAACAGCTAGATTCAGATTGCTTGCTGCGGGATTTACTCGTGTTAACG
The DNA here is from genome assembly GCA_033675545.1 of Elysia crispata. NCBI lineage: Eukaryota > Metazoa > Mollusca > Gastropoda > Plakobranchidae > Elysia > Elysia crispata. The sequence goes on along the minus strand of JAWDGP010002178.1, from coordinate 38,812 downwards.
ACTTGCTTGATCTTAATTAGAGACAATTGGACACTATGGGGTTAAGGAGAGGGGCCAGGAGGGCGATGAGGGTTTGAAGGGAAGGAATAGAATAGAATTGTCAGGTATTAAAGACAAACTGACTTAAAAAGAGAAAGAAATAAAAGTAATGAGGAAAACAGGAGAGTAAATAAGTGAACTGTAGAGAAACAAATTTGCCAACTAGAAAATTCCCTTAGTTTGAGTTCTTCGAAGGAATAATAATGAAAAATGCAATCGAAATCAACCCTGGCATGTGTCCATCTTGGCCGTCCTGTGGACACAGCCACAGGACGCTGAGAGAGTCTCACCAACTCATTTATAAATAGTAAGCCTGTTACACGTTAGAATAGCCTCCTTAGCAGGTGGGTCGGCTGGCTAGAATTAAGGCGCTATATTCAGAATGGTACTACATGCACAGGGTTCATTAGGTCTGGAAGAATTAGTCTATGTGAAATGGACGGAACTTTAGTTCTACCGTAACACTGCAGCCGTTGTCAAGCATCAGTTTCAGGTTATCTTGTAGGTGTCTTTTTTTTCCTTTGTTTTTAAACGTCTAGATTCAGGCGTTAAATGATGTGTGTGTGTGTGTGTCGGAGGGAAACACAGAATGGGTTGGTGCTTGAAGAGATGGCGAGGGGGAAAAGGGGCAGGGGTAGGGGGGGGGGGGGGAGGAGGCATAGTATTAATAATTTGCCAAGATTTTCTGTGGTAGATAGACACACTACTTACACCACTAGATGTTACTTGTTCTAATTCGAACTATTTAAGGTGCAAAGTTGGGTTCATGGGAACTTTCTTACACATAGATCATCATATTATTATATTCACTTGACACTTACACAATTTCCTTCCATTTATAAATCCTACCTAACTCACAAGTCGCAACCAGATAGAACGGAGTTCTGAGGAGACAGATACTCCCATCCGATTAGAGGGATGAGTGAACATCCGACACAACTCGGGATGGGCCATTTGTAGCAGCCACTGTGTCATGGATCTTAAGACATTAGAAAAATCCAAGGAGGTCGTCACGTGATCTGACGAGACGGTACATTTAGTCACTTCAGGTGTGAAACGACTAGGAAAATTGCTAGGGCAACGTCGTCACGCGATAAACCTTGTGTGTGTGTGTGTGTGTGTGTGTTTTCAACTCTTTCAACGGCAAGTCAAAATCTTCAAATTTCTTGTTTGCTTCAATTTCAATATTTGTCCAAATTCAACAAACCCAATGTGTTAAGCATGAAAAACCAGAAAACGGACTAAACATAGATCTGTATGAAAAAAAAAATTGAGAAGATATAAAACATTCATTCAATGCTTAATGGCAGTCATAAAAAAAGAAGTTTTAGTGTCGTAAGGTTGACATGAAAGAGACTAATGGCCACCAAGCTCTTCAGGAACGATATCAGGCGATAGCGGCGAATAATCTTCTTGAAGAGTCTTTGAAGACAATCCGGGAAAAAGAACCAAACCACACAGACACCGGGTAACCCGTTTGGTTTGATTATCCGGATAGCTGGCCGGTTCAGTTATAAAGAGAAATACCGCTTGGAAAATAAATAAATGAATAAATGAATATTCGAATAAATAAACACAACACTTAGAAGACTATTGTTCTGGTTCAATTCTCTTCTTCATATTATAATTATAAATGACATGTATAATGATTTTAGCTAAACACAGGATAAATTAGTTTGTCTTTCTTTGTCGCCATATCTGCCCGTTAGTTTTCAATTCAGTTGTTGATTCTGTTTTTGTAACTCAGAAGATTTTTAATGCATAAAGCGAGATTCCTGAACTACCAGCAAACCCCACAAGCCTCCCAGGTCTTGAGATTAAAAAAATATGTTGCTGTAGCCCATCCATTATAACATGGTGTCACATGTTCCCTGGTTATGGTGTCACATGTTCCCTGGTTATGGTGTCACATGTTCCCTGGTTATGGTGTCACATGTTCCCTGGTTATGGTGTCACATGTTCTCTGGTTATGTTGTCACATGTTCCCTGGTTATGGTGTCACATGTTCCCTGGTTATGATGTCACATGTTCCCTGGTTATGGTGTCACATGTTCCCTGGTTATGGTGTCACATGTTCTCTGATTATGGTGTCATATGTTCCCTTGTTATGGTGTCACATGTTCCCTGGTTATGGTGTCACATGTCCCCTGGTAACGGTGTCACATGTTCCCTGGTTATGGTGTCACATGTTCCCTGATTATGGTGTCACATGTTCCCTGGTTATGTGTCACATGTTCCCTGGTTATGGTGTCACATGTTCCCTGGCCTATCCTACACACCCGCGCTCGGCATGTTAGGGTTAAGAACGTCAAGACCCAAAGTCATAACTCCACGACAACAGCTCGGGCCAGAGGCTGAAGGTTTTCACTGAGACGTGACAAGACGCGCGGTCTATCCCACGACCACCCAGGCCGCCGCGACCAACTGACCCAGAACCAGTGGGTCTGCCAGTGTGACCCCGACCCCTGCTCAGGGATCAGTCGTTCTAGTCATACCAAACCCGAAGCCTTCTATCCGATTGCTTTCTCGAGAGAAAAACGACGGAGTGTATCTCTAGTCCCCATTCTCGCTTTCTCTCGTATCGTTTTTTCTAACAGCTCTTCCCACAGCTCTTTTTGGTTTTTATTTTCACCACTCGTGCCATAAAGCCATAAATTACCGTCCCTGGCTGCTATGTCCTGGTCCTTGAGGGACCCACCGAGTCCCGGCCTTCTGTCCCATACACTCACCACACACACACAAGGCAGTCCTGCAACCCACTCTAACTTCACAGCGATTATCGCGATGCACGGAAGTAAGTCACATTATTTTTAGAAACAAATCAGTCTTCAGTCTACATGGTATCAAAGAGAAGCTCCTTGGGTGATTTTCACACATGCCGTCACGCTCTTTATCTGGCGAAACTCCCATGTTTGTAATACTCGTATCAGCTACGTTGAGTCGGGTTCTTAGATTAAAGTCTTTCTGTAGAGCCAGGTATTGTCTCAGGCTTCAAAAGTTAGTTCAGTCTTAAAGTGATATGGGAGCTAAAACGTCTTTCCTCGCACAAAAGAGTTCTCCATATCTCTGCAGCTAAACCTTGTGTATCAATATTGATAACCTCTGTGAAGAAGCTTTCACTTTTTCTGATGTGGCAATCGCTGGATTGTGCTAAGGAGTTTTGTTTCTAAAGATAATGCACGCAATTCTTGGATATCACCAGTACTGAAAGATGTGAAAAGGTAAATTTAAAATCGGCCAGTTTAGTTCAGGAAAAAAATTGTAAAAACGAAGTTTTGTTACTCTCAATGCGTTTTGTAAAGTCATGTATGAAAAGTCACTACTTTTGAAAAAGACAAAGGGTGGAAAGATTTTGTTCTGAGACTTAGGATAAATATTATAAATCCCTTTAAAGAGTCGCTCTTCTTTGTTCCCTTTGATGAGAATAATAGAAATATTTTATTACTAAAAGGCAATAAACAAAGGATTAAAGGAGAGGATTAGGCTCTTTATAAAACATTTTTTGTTAGTGAAAAGATTTCTCAAACTCGTATCAGCGTGGACCTGTGGTGAAGCTAAACATATCCCTAAAAATTTTCAGAGAGAGAGACAGAGACAGAGACAGACAGACAGAGAGTCAGATAGAGACAAAAAAACAGAGGGACAGAGAGAGATTGATACAGGCAGAGACTGAAAGAGAGACAGACAGAGAGACAGAGAGACAAGTGATGCAGACAGCCAGACAGACAAAAAGAGACAGAGTGAGAGTGATACAGACAGACAAAGAGAGACAGAGAGAGAGAGAGTGATACAGAAAGACAGAGAGTGATGCAGACAGACAGACAGACCTAGCCGATGTGTGGAGAGGTTCACTGTGACAGCTCTCCACATCTTAAGGTCGAGAACAAAGTAAAAACTTATTGTTATTCTGATAGGTCGAAATAAATGTGTCAGGAAACAGTTATTAATAGGCGACTGATCGCGTAAAAGAAATCAACGCAACTAGGCCTGATAATAGGCTATTCAACACCAGTCTTCTCGAACAATGGAGGATACTCAACAGCGAGGATTTCTTTCAATAATTAATAATTGCGTAGCAAAACTAGGAATGCCACACCTCACTCAGAAATCAAACGGCTTTTGAAACGAGATTCATCATTGAGAAATGTGTAGAAAAACCTGACTCAAATCTCACTGGCTCAATTGTTGTTTTTCTGCATTGATTTTAGTTTTTTATTTTTCTTGGGCAGGGTAGTGAAAACCTATCTGTAACGGTAGGCTGTGCCGGTCTGTGTAACAAAAACATCACAGATCTTAAGAAACAGCGATAGTATAGCACAGCAAGAGGGCGATGGGTTTTATACGTCCAAAACATTTACCATCTCTTGCTGGGTGCTTAACACAGAATGTCAATTTTAATTGAATGACAAGTTTGGCGGCTTTTGGTGGACACAGCATCGTTAGAGATCTACGTCATATGTCAAGGTCATTGACGATTAATTGTTGACAGGATGCGATGAATGTTTTTGAATCATTATCGATCCATCAGCACGAGATATGTTAAACAAAATTTTTGTTCAAACGAAAACAAAAGGTTAATTTGTTCTATGGAAAAGTTTGAGATCTTGCCAAGCTGCTTTTTTTTTTTTTTTTTTTGTTATAATTGACTTGGCCTAAGTGATCACAAGTCATGTGTCCACCCTTTTCATTATCCTTACTTCTCTCAAGGTTTCACTGGCTCTACAGCTAACAGTTCCACTGTTGAAAGATGAAGGTTTGAAGCCATCAGTTTAACAGAAAGATAGCAGGTGATGGGTACAGGGCCAACTAAGCAGTTCGGGACAACTCTGGAAGGCTGGAGCGGGCAAGAATTCTATGGCTGTCCAGAGGTGTTCGGATTTAAAAACAAATAAAAAGTGCGGTGTTCTACTACCTTACATCCTGGATGGGAATCCCACAGTCTTGGGGGAAATAGTTAGCAGGTGGCTCAGTAGATAGCATTCAGACTTGCTATTGGCAAGGTAGAGAGAGGCCAACCAGCTAGGGAGCTACATGCGAGGTTTCATTCAATATGAGAAAAAGTGGACGTGGAGAGAGGGGGGGGGGGGGGACTTTGAATCTAAAGATGCTGATATCCGTAATCTGTCTGTCATGTGGCGTCTAGAAATCTGAGAAAAGATGTGAAGTTCTTGGTAGCCGATATTTTTTTTTCTTAATTATCAAAATTGACAAAACAAAGATTTGGGTCCATGGTAAGGGATGAGATTTCTAAACTTCGACCTCTTTTCGTTTAGCAGCAAGGTCTGGAAACTAAGAGAATCTGGACTCGTCTGGTTTCTATATGAGTTGATAGCAAGTCAAGACATAATTTTATCTTAAGGGAATCGTCGACACATTGATCTTTCTTAAGTGAAGGTTAAAATGCGAGCTGAATTCGTTCCTTCCTCTAATAAACTCACATGCTCTTTTAAGAAATGTTTTTTTATCAACCATAAAGAATAAGAATTGATCCCACTACAAGAAGACCAGACAACAATGGGCGTGAGATCTAACCATTGAGTCATGTTAAGAGCCCACTCTGCTAACCCTGCCCCTCCCCACCACCACCCCCACCCCCCTCTCACCCAAATAATTTCTTTCTGTCCTCATCCAACTGCTCCAGATCGAACCTCTTCAGTCCTCGAGGACCAGGTTTGAAAAACCGACAATGCTATTTAAACTGCCTCAGTTTTTATCTTTTAGCGAAACTTATTCAAGCGGCAAGTGTTCTTTCAGTGCGGCTTGGGTGTATACAGGCTGTCAAGTTACAAACCCCAAGTGTTTAGCGAAGAGTTCAAACATTTTATTGCAACAAGAGAGAGAGAGAGAGAGAGAGAGAGAGAGAGAGAGAGAGAGAGAGAGAGAGAGAGAGAGAGAGAGCAGTATTAGGAAACGTCGCCAGGACTAACCTCTACAGCGGTCTGAGCTAACAGTATTAACCTCTATTGATTGAACTTTAGGCACCGCTTTATACAATCTCTCCTGAGTTAAAACCGCAGGAGTTAAAACCGACACTCTTTAGAACTGCAAAAAAAAGTAACATAACAAAATAAAAAGAAGTTGTAGTTACGACACACGCCGGACTCAATGCGTCTCTCCTCATGGGACTTAGGGAAGATTGAGTATACCGCTGCCTTAATTTAACTTCAAGTTTTATAAAAAAAAAAAAAAAAATAGCAGTGCAGTCGAAACTTAAGATTTAATCAAAATCATTTCCAGAGTTTTTGTGGAGATTAATTTTATGACATGTTAAGTGTGTTTTTCAAATGTTAAAGCTTCTTAAAAAAAACAGACATCGTGTAATGCTTAACGTAATTCGGAAGTTTAACGATCGAGGTAAGGTTTATATTATATCTCGTGCAATACATAAGCTCTTCGAAGTTTTATCCATGAAAAGCTATTATTCTGAGTGGTTCACTACAAGATAATGTCCATTGACCTGTTCTAGTTCATTATATAATCAAAGATACCTTCGTTAGGTAAATCATTTATAGTTTCTAAAAGCCAATTCTTAGTGTCATAGTACTCTCTCTCTCTCTCTCTCTCTCTCTCTCTCTCTCTCTCTCTCTCTCTCTCTCTCTCTCTCTCTCTCTCTCTCTCTCTCTCTCTCTCTCTCTCTCTCTCTCTCTCTCTCTCTCTCTCTCTCTCTCTCTCTCTCTCTCTCTTTCATTAAAAAGGTGTTGCATGCTTCATTTTCACTTTTCATCTTTTAGATACATTTCAGTATAATTGAGTACAAATAATGGCATATCCGAGGTCACCAGACCTCTACTTGAATAGGTTCTCGCATTTCACTATGAAGCTCTTCATGAACTTGCAATATTTACAATTGGTAAAATTTTCAACCTTTTTTTCAACAGGTACTTCTCCATATTTCAACCAATGGCAAGAGATCTTTGCATGTCGCTGGAGACTTAACAACACCCAATATAGTATCTAATCACAGGTCTGAAGGAGCTGAGGACACTCACAACACTAATCACCAAAATCCGTCATTATATCGTCACCTGCAAGGCTTCATGTAAATGACGTCACGTTGAACTTCACAACAAAAATGTAATAACCTTAACTGTGAAGATTCCCTAAACTCGAGGCAAATTGATAAAATGTCACGTTTCTTTGCAACAAAAATTGTTCTCACCTTCGGTAAGAGTAGATTATTGTGATATCTAGTGTACAAGCAAAGAGAGGAAAGGGTTTCGCCTCGACATTAATTTTATGCTCGAGCCCATGTTTTTGAAAGTTCAAGTAACATTTTGACCACAACAGGGTTAAGCAGTTAATTTCTTGCAAATGGTAGTAGTGACCGTGTCTAGAGTAAAACCCAGCATGGCGTTGATGCTAAACCTTCGTCCTTGACGGATAGCATGGGTGTCACAACAAAATATCTCGTGGCCTGACAATGGCTGGCACGGATGTCGTCAGAGGCAGGGAGGGAGTCAAGATGGAGTCTCACACAACCAGACCCTTCTCCCGAGGCCAGCCTAACAGGCGATCTGTGTCAGGTGGTGGTGGGGATGATGGCGCAGCTGGGCTTGGTCAGAACACACGGAGCCACACCCTTGACACCATATCTGGTCTTGGAAACCACGGGAAGAGCAGAAACCGTAATGGACGCGTTGTCAACAACAGCAACAACATCGGAAATAACAACAACATTAACAGGAACAACACCAACAACAACATCAGCAGCAGCACCACTAACCACCATGCCCAGAACCGGCAGCACTATCACCATAAACACAGCCGGGCGATCGCAAACAACACGAAGAGTTTTTCTTCCTCTCCAAACAAATCCAGCAACAACAACAACAACAGCAACAGCAACCCAAGTGGCAACTCTGAGGTACTCCATGGTGACCAGACACCAACACTGGACGCTAACCACAGTAACAAAAACATTATCAGAAGCAACAAGAAGTCTTCTAGGGTAACCTTTTTTGTTTTTCTCTTTTGTTTTGTTTTACTATTATCATTATTATTATTATTATTATTTTTTATTTTTTTATTTTTTTTATTTTTTTTTTTTGTGCTTCTTTGTCTCGTTACTGTCAAAACTGGTGAAAGTACTCTTAGTGCTCTTGTTAGTACCAGTATAGGGCCTGGGTGGAGGTTCAATCTATGCTATGATTGAGTTTGAGTCAGAGTTTTGGTTTCTGTAACACGTCTAGTAGGCTTGTTTAAAACACATACGCAGAGCGTCACTTGAGGTATACTGTCTTACACTCAGCCGCTATAGATATGTATTCTATCCACTCGACCACATATTCTCTAACTCGTTGTAATCATAGCTTAAATATTTCATTGCTTGACTCCAAAAAAAAAATCTCAACAAGAGTTTTTTCGTTCTGCCTTTGATGGAATCATATACTGGTAAAAAAAACTCTTAAGTGTGCAAGTGAGAGAAAGAGAGAAAGTCAAAGGTAATATCATAGTGAAACGATGAAGCTAACATAGAGAGATAGGGACAGAGAAACAGAGAGGCCCGTCATGACAGCGTGCGCTCCTACTTATTCTGTAATAAAAAAAAAAAGACTCCAACTATTTTAACTTTTTTTTTCTTAGAATTGATAATTTTCAAGCCAACATAAAGGCATTTTCATCATAACTAGCAGCAATATAACCATCATCATCATCATCATCATCATCATCGTCATCATCATCCTCATCCTCATCATCATCATCATCATCATCATCATCATCATCATCCTCATCATCATCATCATCATCATCATCATCATTATTATTATTATTATTATTATTATTATTATTATTATTATTATTATTATTATTATTATTATTATTATTATTATTATAATTATTATTATTATTATTATTATTATTATTATTATTATTATTATTATTATTATTATTATTATTATTATTATTATTATTATTATTATTATTATTATTATTATTAGTAGTAGTAGTAGTAGTAGTAGTAGTAGTAGTAGTAGTAGTAGTAGTAGTAGTAGTAGTAGTAGTAGTAGTAGTAGTAGTAGTAGTAGTAGTAATAGTAGTAGTAGTAGAAGTAGTAGTAGTAGTAGTAGTAGTAGTAGTAGTAGTAGTAGTAGTAGTAGTAGTAGTAGTAGTAGTAGTAGTAGTAGTAGTAGTAGTAGTAGTAGTAGTAGTAGTAGTAGTAGTAGTAGTAGTAGTAGTAGTAGTAGTAGTAGTAGTAGTAGTAGTAGTAGTAGTAGTAGTAGTAGTAGTAGTAGTAGTAGTAGCAGCATTATTAGCAGTAATAAAATTTATACTTATTTTGAATAATTATTTCTGCAGCGGACTGTCTCCTTGCCCAAGGCAGGCTCCAGACTATTGGGCCACGCCCACCATCCAACCGCCGTGAGCTCCAGTGCCGATGGTATCCATAGAAACAACAACAACAGCAACAATAACAGTAACGCCAAGACATTGATCAGCAGTGCCACGACACACAGCCACCACCTCTCAGACAGTTTCACAGTCAACGGCAACAACTGCAACGACAACAACAACAACGTGTTCCCACCCATAGGTACCGGCGGCCAAGTTCTCACAACGAGGCTGGAGTCAGGGGGCGGGGCCACGAATCTCGAGGGAGGAGTCAAAGGTGAACAGACAAGTCTTTCTCCGAGAAACCTCGCGGGCGTTGCCAACTCGAGAATGATCACTAGAGGCGGCGGGGGAGTTAACGCCCCTTCCAGCCCGCCGGAAGTACCACTGTCAAGACTCCACTTCCTGACGGAACCGACATTTGAGAGCCTCCACCCACGCACTCCACCAATTCATCCTCATCATGGATTGGTCAATGGTTCTGCTGGGGGAGGGGTAATGGGTGGAGTCGAGGGTGGAGCTAAGGTCAGTAGTGTAGCACAGGCTAATGGAATCGCGAGTAGAACCAACGGAACTTCTTTAGGTGGCGCTTTGAGGGTCTCCACCCTGTCACCAGACGTAGTTTGCTCCCAACAACAACAGCCATTCTCGCCATCTAGCTCATCGGAGAAAGCAAAAGGAAAGTTCGAGAAGAAAGTCCAACTCTCTGCTCTGACAGAGGGCAGCACGACACCACAACAAGGGCTCTCATCTCCCAGAGCGAGGATGAGTGGAGCGGCTGAAGGTCAAGGTGGCTCAACAGTCGCAAACAACATAAACAACAACAACACTTCAAAACATGCTGCTAGAGAAACTGGTAGCAAAAGTCGGCCGAAAAAAGATTCCATTACCACCGCCAAATCTTTGCCAAAGATCGCTCCGCCCGAAGAGCCATTCTCCATCCGCCGGAAGATCGAGCAGTTCCGGAAGTGGCACGAGGAGCAGTACATGGACAAGCTGGTCAGGTTTGAGGTCGACGCCATGGGTGGCGCCGCGAGCAAGGAAGGTCTTCGGGGCGTCAGTTACGGGACTCCCCAGAATGGCGGTATCGGCCTGGTGGACTACACCAAAGTTCTGGAGGGTAAGATTGCTGGAGGTGACACCGCCGACGACGCCGTGAAGTTAGGACGTGACGTCTCACCCAAGCCGCATTTACAACATTTCGGTCGCGGTCCCGAGCAGACGTGGAACGGAAGAAGTCATCCTGTCACGACTATAGTAAACGGCACATGTGGTGGAGACATGGCTTCCAGGACTGTCCACGACGCTCAACATAAAGCGCGACCAACGTCAGCGGCGACGTGGAAGACGTGGCGTGACGTGAACACGAGCGACGCCTACAAAGACGTGAAGAAGTATATTCGAGACAATGATCTGATGGATGAGGAGAGAGAGGCCTGGATCAAGTCGTGGATAGCAGACGTGGAAGAAGCCATGTTGGATTCTGGAGATCAGGCAGTGACAGCGCAGAGGACTAAATAAAACAAAACAAAACAGAACAAACAAAAAAGACAATTAGGACTTAAACTAAGGACATTTTTACTAACGGACTTTAAAACTGTGTATATACTTGCGAGCTTTATTACCAATGACGCTCGTTAAAATAATGTGCCTTTATAAATTTATTTATTACTTTGGTTCTCTGGCTGACATGAGCTTGTACAAACTGTTTTCCTCTATGCCATAAATTCACAAAAACAACTTAGGGAGCTTATATTTACCACAATACTCAGTGGACCCTGATAAATGTATATTTAATACTCTGGAGACATTTGGTAGAAATGTGTCACTAGCGATCTCAAACCAATTCTAGAACGGCAATGACACATTATTTGACACATTGATTGGCTTAAGCCTAATGGCAAGACGTTCGACGTAATTCCAAACGCGTCCTTTCCACAACTTATCGGAATGAACGAGTGATGTGTGCGCTCCCAAACCAGTGACATTCTGACCCGCGAAAAGTGAAACATGTGGCGTGGAAGCTCACCGGGGAAGAGCGGAGACAGTACATAAAGGTTTGGACAGATTCATGCTGAGCAATGATTGTGAAGAGTGTTGACTAGTCCTCTTATGCTACCAGTTGGCAATTGTTGAGCTTACGAAAAGACAATACGGTGTTAAACATTGAGATTAATGAATACAACAAAGTTTCCATGACTTTAACCAATTTGTCTTTTTTTTTCTTTTCTTCTTTATTTTAGATGAATGCAGAGAGTTATCTTGAGAGATGTTATCAGGGAAATAAAAAACGGTGACAGAGAGAAAGGAGAGAGATAGAGAGAGAGAGAGAAAGAGAGAGAGAGAGAGAGAGAGAGAGAGCAAGCAGTATGGGACAAAACCTATGTTTGATGCAAACTTTGGACAGATATTCAGGCCTTTTACTATTATTTAAACCACGTAACCAAAAGTATTAATAATATTTCGCGTCACGTTATGCCCAAATTTGTCCCAGCCACAGACAACCAGCTAGATGAGAGCAGTGTGTTATGGTGAGATCACGGGTTGAACAATGTCGATGGAGTCAGTAGAACTATTGACAAAACACCTACACTGAACCGCAAGTGGCGCCCCCTATGTCTAACATTTCTAAACTGTGAGCGTGTCCTCAACACACGAAATACTTTCTCACAATCATGTTATTCCATAATACTTATAAAAATTATTTTTAAAATTAGCCCGGTTGTCTTCCGCTAGCTAGCTAGGATGGTCTTGTTTTAGGAAAGTCCCGGATGCTGTTATAGGTGGAAGGAAGAGGAAATCAGTTCACTCATGTGCTTAACATCATACTGCTACAATCTGTTACACTTACCCCCGAAACGGTGCTCACCTGGTACCTGAATCTGATTTTAATCTAGGCGATAGGGAGAGTGAGAATAAAAGAGACAAACACAAAAGACTAAGGAAATAATCTTGTCACAAATGAAATAATTGAAATGAGCCAAGAGTATCATCATCGCATTATAATGCATTAGACAGCCACAATAATAAACACTGAAAACTTCTGATATTAGGCTCATGACACATGCGTATTTCTTTTATTTTTCTTTTTACTAGTTAAATAGAGGAGGCAGAAAATAGCATGAAGTCGAAGCCAGCAATGTCTGTTATAAACTGATCACTCTAAGCAGTTGGTCTAAGATACCTGGAACACAGAACAGCCTGCGGGCTGGTGTGAAAACATGGGGCTGAGACCTTCCTCACCCTGCTATATTTTGATCAAGCTATCACAGGTATCTGATCAAGCTATCACAGGTATATGATCAAGCTATCTGATCAAGCTATCAAAGGTATCTGATAAAGCTATCAAAGGCATCTGATCAAGCTATCAAAGGTATCTGATCAAGCTATCAAAGGTATGTGATCAAGCTATCAAAGGTATCTGATCAAGCTATCAAAGGTATCTGATCAAGCTACCAAAAGTATCTGATCAAGCTACCAAAGATATCTGATCAAGCTATCAAAGGTATGTCATCAAGCTATCAAAGGTATTTGATCAAGCTATCAAAAGTATCTGATCAAGCTACCAAAGGTATCTGATCAAGCTACCAAAGGTATCTGATCAAGCTATCAAAGGCATCTGATCAAGCTATCAAAGGTATCTGATCAAGCTATCAAAGGTATGTGATCAAGCTATCAAAGGTATCTGATCAAGCTACCAAAAGTATCTGATCAAGCTACCAAAGATATCTGATCAAGCTATCAAAGGTATGTCATCAAGCTATCAAAGGTATTTGATCAAGCTATCAAAAGTATCTGATCAAGCTACCAAAGGTATCTGATCAAGCTACCAAAGGTATCTGATCAAGCTGTCAAAGGTATCTGATCAGCTATCAGAGGTATCTGATCAAGCTATCAAAGGTATCTGATCAAGCTATCAATGGTATCTGATCAAGCTATCAAAGATATCTGATCAAGCTATCAAAGGTATTTGATCAAGCTATCAAAAGTATCTGATCAAGCTACCAAAGGTATCTGATCAAGCTACCAAAGGTATCTGATCAAGCTGTCAAAGGTATCTGATCAGCTATCAGAGGTATCTGATCAAGCTATCAAAGGTATCTGATCAAGCTATCAATGGTATCTGATCAAGCTATCAAAGATATCTGATCAGCTATCAGAGGTATCTGATCAAGCTATCAAAGGTATCTGATCAAGCTATCAATGGTATCTGATCAAGCTACCAAAGATATCTGATCAAGCTGTCAAAAGATATCTGATCAAGCTGTCAAAGGTATCTGATCAAGCTATCAAAGGTATCTGATCAAGCTGTCAAAGATATCTGATCAAGCTATCAAAGGTATCTGAAGCATTCAGGCCACAGCCATGTTTGTTACCTTGTGATCGTTCTACTAAAATGTTATATATACACCAATCGAGACTTTAGTCATGAAAACAGGACTGAATACTCGTAGAAACAGAGATAGTGCTGGGTGTATTACAAGGAAACGTCAAAAGGTTAAGACTTGAAACCAATTATGCATATCAAATCCCATCAATGTTTGGAAAATGCAGTTGTTTGTGGAAGTCGCACTGGATCATCAAAATGTGGCAGTTTATAGCATTATTACATGTATGATCAGTCATGGTAACCACAGAGATAATCATCAAGAAAAGGAACGTCTATCTCAATACTTGGGTCACATCAGGAGACACCGGCGGCTTACAATAGAGAATTGTGGGAGGAAAAGTTGATGATAAATACGGTTGAAGTATAACAAGCTGGTTAGATTATATCGAAGAATAATGTAGGGAGAAAGAGATGGAGAGATAGATACATAGATAGATAGATAGATAGATAAGTAGAGAGAGAGAGGGAGAGAGAGACAGATAAACAGGCAGACAGACAGACAGAGAAAGAGACTGAGACAGAGAAAGAGCCAAGAGACAAATAGACAGACAGGCAGGCAGAGAGAGAGATACAGCCAGAGACAAGATAAAGAGACACAGAGAGAGAGAGAGAGAGGGAGACACTCACAAATGGAGAGATAGAGAGAGACAGAGAGAGACAAAGACAGAGAGACAGAGAGAGTAAGAGAGAGAGAGACTCACAGAGAGAGACAGAGAGAGAAAGAGACAGAGGCACTCACAAAGGGAGAGACAGGGAAAGGAAGAGACACCCACAGAGGGAGAGACAGAGAGAGCAAGAGAGAGAGAGAGAGACTGTCATAGAGGATGAGATTGAGAGAGAAAGAGAGAGAGAGAGACATTCACAGAGGGAGAGACAGAGAGAGAAAGAGAGAGAGAGAGAGACACACTCACAGAGGGAGAGACAGAGAGAGAAAGAGAGAGAGACATCCACAGAGGGGAGAGACAGAGAGAGAAAGAGAGAGAGAGACACTCACAGAGGGAGAGACATAGAGAGAGAGACATTCACAGAGGGAGAGATAGCGAGAGAAAGAGAGAGAGACATTCATAGAGGGAGAGACAGAGAGAGATCAGTGACGAGTAATGGCCGCCAACGCCACATGTAACTCAAAACATTGATGATGAAATCAAAGTTTTTCTAGGCGTTTAATGTTGTACTGACACATGGCTTCAGTTTTCAATATCGTTTTTCTTATAATCCACCTCAAATGAATATTGCGTAAAAAACAAGAAGCATAAATACCATAAATTCAGTACATAGTTCTTTAGTCTTTGTGACTTTGTGGGCTGTAGACAGGGCCCACAACTCTTGTATAACTTTGGTTGAGCGCTGATAAAAGTTACTTCTCTTTGATCCCGGTTTAACCGATAACATATCCTTTTCTCCAAACTGTAACCGTGCTACACTTCACTGCCCTTACCTCTGACTATCTAGTAAATCTGCCACATCAGACATGGATGGCTTCACAGTCGCTGCTTTTTAGAGAAACAAAACTGTCATTGCTTGGAGCGCACACCTGACTTTCATGCTCGACAAAAATCCACCATGATCTCATTGTAGAAAACAGACCTTACCAGCTACAAGACATGAAAAGAAAAAAGCTGCTATTCTCCGTTAAATTGACTCTCACCTCTCCACTACCACGGAGGCATTCTTTTTCAGATATCGCCGTCATATTATTTTTTATACGTTTGCAATACAAACAAGGCACAAGGATTCATCGTGGTTTCTTTTGTTCCATCTGTAGAGAATTTCCCACTGCTTGTCACATCCTTACAGCCCTAGAAACTTCCTTCACGAGACTGAGACTAATCTGTGTGGAACTTTCTGGGAAGGTTTCCCTGGTTCGAGACCAAAATAGCTGGGTGGTAGAGAGTGGTAGGTGTGTACCGCCACGTATACCGCAGAGTATAACGCATGGTATATCTCAAAATATGTACAACAGTGTGTACCCAAAGTATACCGCAATGTGTAACGCATGGTGTACCGCAGAGGATACCGCAATGTATAACTCATGGTGTATCTCAACAGTGTATACCGCAAAGTATGCCGCAACGTGTACCGCAATGTAAACCGCATTGTGTACCGCAGTGTAAATTGCAATGTGTACCGCGGTGCATACCACTGCGTGTACCGAAGAACCTTGCTGCCCTGAGCTGCTGTACTCTGTGTCTCGATCTTGGAAGGTCGACGTTGATGTGTAGTACACCTGCTTTGTCCCATGATGGCGTGATAGATAGACACACATAAATGTCGCTGGAGCAACCACTAATCCATGTGAAATTCGAAAAAAATGAAAACCTCGATCTTATGGCGCGTGCAAGAATAGACCTAACCACTACCGAAAGCCTAAGACATCCGTGGACATTATTTAACGTAATAAAAGACCGCGACCAAATCCTCACAGTAGTTAGCGCACTTACCTACTTTGGAGGAGTACCTCGTCACTTTGATGAGAGTATGATGAGTCTGAACATCATCAAAAAAGTCCCGTGTGTATGGCTTGACGGAGGCCCATTACTCTCACGTAATGTG
>JAWDGP010002178.1:0-17500 GCA_033675545.1 Elysia crispata | reverse complement strand
TGTGCACATGCTTTATAGAAGAAATACATAAACAATCACACGTGATTTGTTTATATGTATCCAATACTTCACAGTGATCCTTAAAGAGAATAGAGATAATTTGGTGCTTTGGTGACTTCACAACTTTATTTAACTATATTTCCTAATACTGATAATGTTAAAAAAATATTCTAAAACAACTACTATTACTACTACTACTACTACTACTACTACTTCTACTACAACTACTACTACTACTACTACTACTACTACTACTACTACTACTACTACTACTACTACTACTACTACTACTACTACTACTACTACTACTACTACTACTATAACAATTACTACTACTATAACAATTACTACTACTACTACTACTACTACTACTACTACTACTACTACTACTACTACTACTACTACTACTACTACTACTACTACTACTACTACTACTACTACTACTACTACTACTACTACTACTACTACTACTACTACTACTACTGCTGCTGCTAGTACTACTACAAGTACTACTATTACTACTACTACTACTACTACTACTACTACTACTACTACTACTACTACTACTACTACTACTACTACTACTACTACTACTACTATTTATTAAATATTATTAGAGCTAAAATTCTAGGTAGTGCTTAGCAGTGGTTAGGGTAAGGCTTTTAAGTGAAAATGACCGAAAATGCTTGAATTGGTGGGATTAGAACCATCGATTTATAGATCCTTCGGCAACCATCGCCTTGCCACTCAAAGAGAACATAGCTTAAATCGATACGTCACTATGCTCCCTAAAAAGAGTGTTCCAAGGCGAATGTATTTACTAAGCCTCCCTCAGTGATTTGCAATCTTGATTGGGAAAGCCCAAATCGCACCAAATACAAATATTGATTTCGGAAGCACCACACTTGCCATTGGACGCACAAACATCTAGGACGAACGATAATAACATGTATGCCTCAAATATATACTACTACCACTACTACTACTACTACTACTACTTCTACTACTACTACTTCTACTACTACTACTACTACTACTACTACTACTACTACTACTACTACTGCTGCTGCTGCTACCACCGCTACTACTACTACTACTACTACTACTACTACTACTACTACTACTACTACTACTACTACTACTACTACTACTACTACTGCTACCACCGCTAATACTACTATTGTGTCCTCATTTGATGAAAACAAAAAAAAGGTTACCACCAAAACCATACGGATTTCAGGAGAAATCTGAAGAACAATAAAGCTTCACCTGAGGGCAAGTAATAACCATTTTGACTCAATGGGTGAACTATCACACAAATTAAAGTAAATGATCATCTAATAAATGCTCAGGTGAAAATATTTGGAAAAGGAGCAGCTCAAACAAGCGGGAATTATAAAATCTCGCCATAACTTAAGCCCTGCGACTGTTTGTTTAACTCTGTTCCGGAACTCAGATAGCACGAGTATCAAGACATGCTGAAGACAATCTCCAGAGCATTCAAATCAAGAAATTGAAACGTATATAATACCAATATAGACATAGAAAAAAATATTTTGCTTCCTCTATCTTTTAAAACTATGGGTTTTGGTGAATGTTTTACGAGATAGCTTAACACTTTCATGACTAGAAATAACATTAATTCTCTATACAAAAAGGGGATCCCAACTCGCAAGACTTTCAAGTGTCAAATGTTAATACAGAGTAAGCTCAGGATGCTGTCCCTCACAATGTTTGTTCTTTCATCATAACGACTATAGTTTTCTTTCAATGTTGCCACAGCAAGCGATTATCCAGTATAAAAGAACCGATCCCCGATATCTGGTATGTAGTGATCTTTGTAAGTGCGGAAAATAGTCGCACCTGGGAACCCAGAGAAGAAAAACCCCAAATTTCATAATTGAGAATTTCCTTTAGTTATAGTGTCACGCCTGGGCAGATTTAAGCTAAAGTACCATTGGTACCGGATGTTTGTTGATGTTTCTTTGTTGTTTTTGTTGTTGCTGTTACTATTATGTTGTTTTTGTTGTTGGTGGTGGTGGTGGTGGTGTTGTTGTTGTTGTTGTTGTTGCTGTAGTTGTTATTTTTGTCGTTAGTTTATCTGCTTGTCTATTAAAAATCATTTACAGCAAATTCAACATGAAAAAAGTCAAGATAATTCGAAAAGTTGTACAAGCGTTTGGGCCCACAGGTGATTCTCGGTGTTCCCCTCTAGACTGGAAATGTAACAATTATTGCCAGCTTCTCCACTGACATTTTACTGACATTAACTTACGAAGTTCTCTGTGAAGTCATATTAAGAGTGAAACATTTAAACAATCGGAAACAATTCATTTACGAACTAAAAAGTCAAAATACTTAGCCAGTTGGTTCAAGAGATGTCAGACATGGCTCATGATGATAAAGAGTTTAATTTAGTTTCTCAGTAGTTATCATATCCATGCAACCTCTACGATGAGATGATTTCAGTGAAAAGAGTTTATGGAATTAAATATAAATGAAAATAAACGCTCTAACTGCGTTTTTTAAAAGTTTATTTTCTTTTACTAATCAAAAATAAAATACATGTTATCGCTAAATGCATGCATTGAGTTGACAATGGAATGCTATTTTATATTAAACATCATGATTATTGTGCGGTGCAGCGATTTCCGATTTCCGAATATTATCCATGCAGCAAGGGTAAAAATACGTTGCAGAGTAAAAAAAAAAATAACGTTACAATTAAGTTGTGATTTTCTAGATCAATAAAAGTAAACTGGCGTTTCATAATATAATTGTATCAAGTATGAGAAATATGACAAATGACATATATTTCTTTATGTGTGTGTCTATCTCGATTCTGTCCACATATAAGGCATACTTAAGTGTCAATAAACTTGGCTTTGGTCAGTTCTAAACATAAGATTAGAAAAATTGATATATACTTAAAATAAATAAATATATTTGTATGATGCATCTCATTTTCATTCTATGAAGGAATAGTGTTAAGGCGAGGTGAAAGGCTTTTACATCTGGAAGAAGCATAAGAAACAAAGAAGTTGTGAAACACAGAAAAAAAGGCTGTTCACAAGCATAATTTTGAACGTTCACAAAGCAATGTTTTTTTACCACTCCACAAACTAGTAAAAGACCTTTTTTACCCTTAAGCTTGTACCTTCATCTCAATGAATTACTTGAACCATTTAGATAAACTGAATAAACTTCTTTAAAATAAGAAAATTTTTGAAAAAGAGCAACGACGATATATCCACGAGAATTATAGAGGCAGGAACTCTAAGCTGCTATTTTACTCATGTACACCGACGCGCAATCCCCAAGCAGTTGCTCTCTCATCACGCATCATAAGAGCCAGGAAGTGAGCGGTAAGGCTCCCTGCACTACTCATTCTTCAGCTCCTGTAGCCTCTTCTCGGCAGCGCTAGTTATCTTTCCTTGACTTGCCTCATCCTTCTCAACGGTTTTGATGACACCCACCGCCGCCACCCGCCCCTTCTGCTCCACAATAAACCGACCCAAGCGAGCATAGTGTTGGAATGGCTCTACAACCGTAGGTTTGCTTGGAGTCAGCTTGACCATGGCAGCTTCACCTGACTTCAGAACCTTAGGGTTGGCCTCATCTTCCTCATCTTTCACGTCCGAAACACAAGCAATCTTCTCCAGGATTTCTTCCACCTTGCAGGTCACTGCGTCCGTGTGGCATTTGATCACAAATGCAGATCCTATCTCGATCGTCCCTGGGTGCTCCATGACCATCATCTAATTTAAAAGAAAAATGAAATATATCATAAAGTTTTACTTGTGTATAGCGCTCCATTGGTGGAGATCTCTTACCCATTGTTTTGACTCTCTCTCGCTGTCTCTCCATATATAATAATTGCCACATAGCTCCTCGCATCAAATGATTTGGAAGTTAATTTTTCCCCAACTGGGGAAACTTTGCTTACTCTGTATTTCCTACACGGGCCTTAACTCCTCTAAAGACTTATAACACGTTCCTAATATTTATAGACACTTACTTGTGCCTAAAACCATCGTCATGTAAGATCTTTAATCACCTCCTCCAAGTAGAACTATAAGCCCTGTTATCTTTATTGAAGTAAATTAAGCACTGTTGACTCTATTGAACTAAACTAAGCACTGTTATCTCTATTGAACTAAACTAAGCACTGTTATCTCTATTAAACTAATCTAGGCACTGTTATCTCTATAGAACCTAGTACTGTTATCTCTATTGAACTAAGAACAGTTATCTCTATTGAACTAAGCACTGTTATCTCTATTGAACTAAGTACAGTTATCTCTATTGAACTAAGTACAGTTATCTCTTTTGAACTAAGTACAGTTATCTCTTTTGAACTAAGCACTGTTATCTCTATTAAACTAAGCACTGTTATCTCTATTGAACTAAGTACAGTTATCTTTATTGAACTAAGTACAGTTATCTTTATTGAACTAAGTCTACTTATCTCTATTGAACTAAGTACAGTTATCTCTATTGAACTAAGTACTGTTATCTCTATTAAACTAAGCACAGTTATCTTTATTGAACTAAGTACAGTTATCTCTATTGAACTAAGTCTACTTATCTCTATTGAACTAAGTACAGTTATCTCTTTTGAACTAAGCACTGTTATCTCTATTACACTAAGCACAGTTATCTCTATTGAACTAAGTACAGTTATCTTTATTGAACTAAGTACAGTTATCTCTATTGAACTAAGTCTACTTATCTCTATTGAACTAAGTACAGTTATCTCTATTGAACTAAGTACTGTTATCTCTATTGAACTAAGTACAGTTATCTTTATTGAACTAAGTACACTTATCTCTATTGAACTAAGTACTGATATCTCTATTGAACTAAGTACAGTTATCTCTATTGAACTAAGCACTGTTATCTCTATTGAACTAAGTACAGTTATCTCTATTGAACTAAGCACTGTTATCTCTATTGAACTAAGTACAGTTATCTCATTTGAACTAAGTACAGTTATCTCTATTGAACTAAGCACTGTTATATTTTATTGAACTAAGCATTGTTATCTCTATTAAACTAAACACTGTTATCTCTATTGAACTAAGTCAGTTATCTCTATTGAACTAAACACTGTTATCTCTATTGAACTAAGCACTGTTATCTCTATTGAACTAAGCACTGTTATCTCTATTGAACTAAACACTGTTATCTCTATTGAACTAAGCACTGTTATCTCTATTGAACTAAGCACTGTTATCTCTATTGAACTAAACACTGTTATCTCTATTGAACTAAGCACTGTTATCTCTATTGAACTAAGTACTGTTATCTCTATTGAACTAAACACTGTTATCTCTATTAAACTAAGCACTGTTATCTCTATTAAACTAAGCACTGTTATCTCTATTGAACTAAGTACTGTTATCTCTATTGAACTAAGCACTGTTATCTCTATTGAACTAAACACTGTTATCTCTATTGAACTAAGCACTGTTATCTCTATTGAACTAAACACTGTTATCTCTATTGAACTAAGCACTGTTATCTCTATTGAACTAAGTACTGTTATCTCTATTGAACTAAACACTGTTATCTCTATTAAACTAAGCACTGTTATCTCTATTGAACTAAGCACTGTTATCTCTATTGAACTAAACACTGTTATCTCTATCATTTATATAATCTATATCAAGTACTTCACTAAAGAACGCAAGTCACCACATGGTATTCCTCAGTTTCACATATTGAACAACCGGTAAACTATTGTCGCAAAGGCCGACCCATCTCTTTCCTTCTTTTCCTTACTTTACCATCTTACATTCAATCTTTGTTCCCAATTCATTTCTGGAACTTTATCATGTCTCCCTCTTTTTCACTTTTTTAAAACTTTCTGTCTCTCATATACTCACGTACAGACGTACAGATGCTACCTCTCCAACCCCCACATTCACCACACCAAACTCACCCAACGTCTGTCTCAGCTAGTCTTATTTTATCCCACAACCGCAACCTTCTTAGTGGATCTTCTACTTGTCACAAAATCTTGCCGATTTCACACCTTCAGAGGATCTCTGTGTAACTAGATCTAGGGTGGAGATTCCCAAACTTACTTAGTTACAGCTGCAATAGGACCCACTAGTCTAGTTATCTATAGGAACTCAGTGCTTCTTCATACTCTAAGTAATTGCAGGCTCTAACTGGTTATGGTAGCGTGCCTAGCAACCGTGCAATACTAAAGAGTTCACACTCTTGGGTCCTTGAGTATTAGTGGAGTACTAAGTCGACTGTTCCCTAACTAGTACGAGTGATGTCGAGACAAAAATGGCTACACTCAAGAAAGAAGGAACACAGCAAGAATAAATTAACGTTACCAACAACTATAATAAGTTTATCACACGAATACTCATTTAGCAATGTATGAAACCAATTCTCAAAGAATAAAATACAAAATACAAAGAGGATCCAAAAGCAACAAAGAAAATATCGAATCAAAATGCCTTAGTAAAAATGCCCAATTAAAATGCTATGGTAAAAATGCCTTATACTAGTCAAAATGGTCAGAATTAAAATACCTAATAAAAATGCCTAATAGTCAAAATGCCTAATAGTAAGCCAACGCCCGAGTCACGGTGATAATCACGTAGAATTACATATACAACAAATGATAATCCAACACAAGTAGCTTTCACAATACATGTAGATCAATGATATCCACTAGGAATGGTCACAATAACTTCTCACTGTAATTCCAAACAATACTACTATTCTATGTGGCCTCCAGATAGTCCAGAAAGGTACTGACAAGGAGTCTTTCCGAGCTCTACAATTTATAGTATAAACTCAGTCGGCAAAGTCCCCCGTCAAAGACTTCCCTGGTTTCCCAGTTCGTCCCTAGAACAAGGGCCAATGCCGACCGAGGAGAATTTACTCCGTCCAACGGAACAACCCGTTTCCGCAACTAAAACACCACCCGACCGAGATCATAGAATCTACGAAACCCGTCATTACATCTACGTACGATCCTAGCATCTCCTGATCAAAGCATCACATAGCTTAATACCACTAATAGTTTTCCTAAATTCCCCAAGTTCCCCGAATCAAAGTACACCCAAGCCGACCGAAGAAAATCTTCTCTGGCCATCTGGACAGGAACAAAGGAATAGATTGGCTAGTCAATATAATCATTACATGAAATAAAGTATCTTCCGAATTATTAAAGAAATAAGAATAACTCGCTAGAGGGGCGGAGACTAGTTTCCCGCCATTAAATTAAGTCTACTTATATTAACAAGCTAGAAGCGCACGTGGCTCCACCCACAGACTGATAATTGACATACTAAAGATCTGTTCTAAAGGCCTACTGCTACTGCCACAAATAAATAAAAGTTTTATACCAGCCTCCCTACATCTGTTTCAAGAATTCAGACACGCATCTACTTGTTTTTAAATACTGACAACATGATCTTCAGCTCACAGACCTTTGCACAATTATTTGTTTATGCTTATTGTTTTTAGTTCAGAACTAGAAACGGCCTTATCTTAACAAGTTTATAACATAACAATGTTATCTCACCCGAGCGGTAAATGACAACGCCTTCTTGGGGGGATCATTGTTGTAGTCTCCAGCCACGTTACCGATGCTGATTTCCTCCACAGAGCTGTCGCCGACGCTGAAGCTTACAACATCTCCAGGCAGGGCCTCTGTCACGGGTTTGTTGTCCATCACAACAAAATTTGCCTGTCGGTTTGAATGGAAGAAAGCGGGGTGAAGTGGGGAGTGGTGGGGGCGGGGAGAGGAATATGTTACCGAGCTTGCAAAATCTTTACCGTCGAATTTTCAGGTGACTCTATCGTTAGAATTTTTATAGGTCAGTAAACTGTTGGGTGCGGTTTCTCGAAGACTGAATTTAAAATAGATAACTGAGGCGAGGAAACTCTGACAAAATACCTCGCAATGCACTATATCCTTTGGACATAAAGTATAATGGACTATATGTTTAAGGGAACATGTGTGACTAATATTTTACCAATATTAGCTTTCTCAAATTACCATCGTTGTCAGATTCTGAGGGCCAATGGTGAGAAGCATCCCAGTCTTAAGGACACCAGTTTCCACACGACCTACAGCTACTGTCCTAACACCTGATATCTGTTGCACTTCACGCAGCGGCAGTCGCAGTGGTTGCTCTATCCGAGGGGTTGGAGGCAGAACAGCTTCCAGGGCTTCTAATAGTGTCTTTCCTGAAGCTTTACTTTCCCTGCGCTCAATGGTCCAACCTTCAAACCAAGCCATCTTATCCGATGATGTGGTCATGTTTTCTCCTTGCAATCCACAGATGGGTACGAAGGCAACAGTCCTAGGGTTATATCCAATCTTTTCAATATAAGCGGAAATTTCCTCCTTAATTTCATTGAAGCGAGCCTGTAAGTAGAGAGTGAAACACAGTCTATATATAGCAGTAGCCTATTTTTAGAATCTAAGCCTCTTGTTGAAACGTTCAGTCAAGGTAAATTCTAGATCTATTTCAGTGTGTAGACCAAGCTTTAGTCAGAAGTCTGTTTCAGGCCCTATCCAGAGGTATCTGTAGAATTTATTATAATCTGCTTTTCCTCAATTTGGTTCTTAAAGTTTGCTATAATTGTCTAATCTAGTTCAGCATTTATATTATAAGTCTAATTTAAACATAAAGTTAAGAGAAATACATGGCAACATAGATTTATTTTTTCTAATGAAGCGCATATTTCTTCTTTTGCTCTAAAATGAGCTTTTCGCCAAAGCCCTCGTTACATAACATTTTGATAACTGCAACTGATCTAATGAATTGATCTTGGCTTGTCTCGACCTAAAACAATTAGAGAAAAGTGTCTTTAATGTTTGCGAAAATGTGTAATTGTTACAAGGTTACATCGAATAAAAAGGCCTCTAGAAACTGATTAACTCGCTTCCTATGATTTATTTGTAGATTTGTAATCTGAAATCGTGTCATGTTTATGTACAGCCGAGGATATAAATGGTTCACGATTCTCCTTATTTACAGCTAAAGATCTGAAAGATGATGTGCCGGATTGGATGTAGAAAGCCGTGCATCATAAAAATAGTTGAATCCAAAGGAGATGGCGAGGGCAACATTACCAAAAAAAAAATCAGTGGCTTTTTCAAATTTTTTTTTATTCCTGTTTTTATATGAAACGCGTTGATGGTAAGACTTTCTAAGGCACAATTATGTAAAAGACAAATGTGTGTCAGCATAGGATTAATTTTGTTGGACATGGCGTGACACAGAATTTTTATCGCACAAAGCTAAGCTCGCTTGAGATTCAGTGTAACTATTTTATCCATAATGTTTAATGCTAAAGCAGAAGCGACGATTACTAACTTCACTGTAAGGTGGATTTGTGCTGTCCATCTGGTTCACCGCAACAATCAGCTGCTCCACGCCAAGGCTGTAAGCCAGCAGGGCTTGTTCCCGGGTCTCTCCTCCACTGGTCATACCGAGCTCAAACTCCCCGACTGCCGCAGAAACAGTGAGCACCACACAGTCAGCCTGGTTGTCACGTATCAAACAATGCGCTCTTGAAATAAGATTAAGGTTATGATAAGATGAAATTACACAATACTGTTGTTAAAATCTGTGTACCTCTAAAAATCCATCGAGGGTATCCTTAACAAATCTACATACCTCTAAACATCCATCGAATGTATCCTTAACGAATCTGCGTACCTCTAAACATCCAACGAGTGTACCCTTAACAAATATGCGTACCTCTAAACATCCATCGAGTGTATCCTTGATGAATCTGCGCGATCCTGGAACATCAGCAATGATGAGGTCGCCTAGGCTGGTTTGATACGTTTCCTTAGGAACACTTCGTTCACGTTCTTCATTCGTCTTGTCCACGAAATATGCCATCCTGAAGGAACTATCATTCCACTGAAAGAAACAACAACCCCCCCCCCCCCAGAAACCATAAGTTTCATAACTTCTGTAGTGGAATGATACAGGTAAGAGTGAAGGGGTGTATAACAAACAATAATATCAACTGCCGTGCTTGTAATGGTTATAGGGAGCTTTCACAGTTCTGTAGCATCATGTAAAACCAAGACTTCACAATGATCAGTTATCCTAATAAAAATGATAATTTTTTGCACTGCTTCCTTAACTGAATCTTATCTGAATAAGCTGTTTTGTTGTATTTTTTCCTCGTATATTTCTTTTTTTATACATATATATATATAAAACAGTTATGCGCTTTTGTATTACAGCTACTAGTAAGTCTAATCCAAATGGGTTATTAACCATTGAGGAAAACTGTCCGAACAAAGTAAATGCATGTGACGTTTCTATATCTCATAACTTTTCTTGAATATCAGACAGTTGAGTCAATAAAGAAGGTCATTTTCAATCATTTTTTTAGATTTCAATTTATTGATTATGTAATAAAATAATTTTCAAAAATAAAATATATACTATAAATTAAACAGAATATTCTTAATCTAATCTAGATCTATGATCAGACCATTTTATTTAGAAAGTAAAAGTATATGCGGTCTCTTTTAGGGAATAGAGATTAGCAAATGTCACAATCCATGGATAAATCTTAAAAAAGCAGGTGATATTTTTTGCCTTGTCATATTTCCTTTGTTGCTTTTTTTCTTTTTATTTGAACCAATGACAATCCTTTGATTCATTTTGAACCACCCAATCAAAAAGTTTGAAATTTGATTCACTTGAGCTTTTTTTCAAGAGTATACGATATCTGTATGACGATACCTTTAAAAATTTGAAAATCATCCCTCTTCTTTTTGCAATAAGACTATCGCCTTAATATGCTATGACGTTTCTAAAATTAGATTTATTGATAAAGTGGTAAATTCGTAGTCCAACTTTACACCACTAATTCAGAGTATTTTTTCTTCTTCTCATAATAATGTTGTAAAAAAATTACTTAGATCATAAGATTGTGAACCATCCTCATATATTGGGGGAAGTTTAGCCAATTTGAAACTTGTCAAACAGATGCGGTGAGAATATAATAAAGTGTTTGCATTCGTCAAGTACTTGGCACCAATAATTCTCCACACAATTCTCTATTGTGCCGTGTATTATTTTGATACAAGTGCTGCCGTATTGCTCTCAATAGAGTTACAATCAATATGGAAACATTATCCCAGTTTTGCCCCTTAAACTAAATGACTAAATATTAACCTGACATATTTCGCAATTTATGTTTACAAGGACAGAGGCGACAGCTGTGGATATCGTGTAAAATTTCCAAAACAAGATGTCTGAAAAGATACCCTTTTCACCCCTAGAAAAACTAATCCGCCGCTTTTATGTGATATAGAGGTGTTATACTTGATGAGAGATTTTCAATTAGAACACATGCAATTTTTGCAATGCTAATAGCAGAATTCCCATAAAACGTATGTGTTAGCCCTGCGTGACAATATGTGCAACGCTAATAGCAGAATTCCCACAAAACTTAGATGTTAACCCTACGGAGCATTATGTGCAATGCTAATAGCAGAATTCCCACAAAACTTAGATATTAACTCTACGTGGCATTATGTGCAACGCTAATAGCAGAATTCCCACAAAACTTAGATGTTAACCCTACGGAACATTATGTGCAATGCTAATAGCAGAATTCCCACAAAACTTAGATATTAACTCTACGTGGCATTATGTGCAACGCTAATAGCAGGATTCCCACAAAACTTAGATGTTAACCCTACGTGGCATTATGTGCAACGCTAATAGCAGAATTCCCACAAAACTTAGATGTTAACCCTACGTGGCATTATGTGCAACAGATGTAATTACCTCGGCCTTGTCCTCTCTCTCGAGCCTAGATAAACTCCTGCCATCTTGACGGCCAAGTTTAGCGGCCAGATAACCGACAATTGTAGACTTGTCTGAGTTGTGTGCTCCTGTGAAAACAACCTGAATCTTTTTCTTTTCCATTGCGAATAGATATAGCTGTTTCAGACCTCTGAAGATAAATGATACAATAAAAATTTTATAACGAGGCAACTGAAAAAAAAAAAAACAATTTTTTCAGTTTCAGAGCCACGAAGGTTGGCGCCAGTTACTTGACAGAAAAAAAATATTTTCAGTTTGTTAATTTTGGTCGGTTCAGTAACGCTTACTGCGTAAACTGATCTAGTAACAATGAATCATATGATTTTTTTTGTCAATTGATGCAATAATAATAACAATGGTAAAAACAAGAACAGTAACAAAAATTGATTACATTCTAAAAAGTTTGATAACTTCTGTTCAAAGCAATAAAGAAAATGAACTTTTAAAATCAATTTTAAGACCCTTTTGAACGTTGATTAGTTTCTGCAGACTATAAATTCTAACAAAGGTGCTCTGCCTTGCGGAATTCAAAGCTGCACATTTATTGAAACCTACATAAGGAATGGTCAAAAGGATCTATAAATAGGTATAAGTTAACTATTTAAAGTAAGGAGATTAATAAAAAAAGATACTTAGATTTCTTTCTCCGCTATCTCTTCCAAAACATAACAATGTACAGTGATGAAGTTTACTGAATTTTGATCTGCCAAGATCAGTGTCCCCCGCCGTACAAAAAAATTAAAGAAAAGTTATGAATTTAAGCTTAAAACGTTCTTGAAATTTCAACATACTTTTATTTTAATTAATTCATTAAATTTTTTAGCCAAATTTGTTATGATTAGACAAAAACATTGAGAAGATTATTCTAAGCTGTTTGCAACTTTCGAAACAAAAGAATCTTTAAAACAAACTATTGTTTTTTTTTTGTTTTTTATAAGTATATATATGTTTTTAAAATATTTTTTTTACTTGAGTGGAGTGAAAAACGGACCAATTTTTTAAAAATCAAATTAAATTTGACATACGCAGCGTAAAGACAAAAAAAAATAATGGGAAAACACACTGATCTGTACAGGGGAGTAGTAGTGATTTGAATGGTCAGTATTTTAAGAGCAATTGTCATCGATGCAATTTCTTCCGGAACGGCGTTTGTGAACATGTAAACACCACTTCTGCTTCTTTTACATGCGTTTCGCAGTACTACACTGTTATTCTTTGTATTGAGCGCACTCTTTCACCACATCATGTCATCTTAACTGGGTGATCAGCACCACATGATATTCTCGGTGATAAATTGAAGAGAGAACTGCTTAAAAGATGGCAACCAAATTTAGTTTACCTTTTTGCTTGAGATCTTTCTTTCATTTAAAGAATGTCATCATAGCAGCGTGAGAACAATACCAATGTTTCAAGGTTCTATATATTTTAAAACTGTACCGTGAGTGGCTCTGGAGGAGATAAATATATTATTGTTGTAAAGCTTGCTTTTCTTCAATGCAGCTGCATGGCTTGGAGGATATAAATCTGTTATTTTTTTTTTATGGAATTTGCATTTCTTTCATGTAGTTATCTTCCCCACCTGTTCATTTGAACGGGCAATTATGATTATGGTATTATATTTTTTTTTAAATATTAACATTCTTTGGTAGGAGAAAATTAATGGAAAATAAAAAAAAACCTAAATATTTTATTAAGGTCAATACTTGTACCAACATTTTCAACTGAAAGACGAAAAAAAATATACATACTTTGTTGTTGTTGTTGTTGTTGTTGTTGTTGTTGTTGTTGTTGTTGCTAAACTCAGATCTCCTTAGGTTTCTTTATGATAAAAGTTTGACATTTTGCTTGAAAGACAAAAAGTAATATCTTAACTTTGAAAATTTATATATTGTTTTCCAATCATTTGACATAGCGTAATTTCATTCTTTAAAAAAGAAGCAGCAAAAATCACCAAGTAACCTAGTCTCAACAAGAAGTCAATTGATCTTGTTTGAAAAAAAAAAAAACCTCTTTAAAAACCAATCTTAGCTCTCATTTTTAAGGATTTCTATCAAAGATTGTTAAAGCGAATTCACTTTTTGATTAAAGCAATGCCTTTTGATAATATGTAGCTGCCCAGTTTTTTAGTACTCGCATAAATATGATAATGATTGTTTGAAAGGATATCTGAATAGATTGGGATTTTTCTTCTTTCAACAAAAATTTATCAGCTAAGTATTCTTATTCAACCAAATCCCAATTACAGGATCTTATAACGATATTCAGTGAATAATGTCTTTCAGTAATGCGATTTCTTCTTAGTAAAACCTCTCACCCTATTTGAACTCGGTAGCCCGCCTATACGTTTCGTTATACTGACTGATCACACTATGTAATAGGCAGATTTATGCAATGGCATGGCTTGGTTTGTGGGTCAAAATTCTAACTATGACCATTTTTATAGAGATTTTCGATAGGTGTTCTTAAATAAGCTCAAATAAAATATGTAGGCCTGTTTTTCGGTTTTTTGTTTTGTTTTGTGTTTTCTCTAAATCAGAGCAGTTAAAATTGTTTCTGGCATGGGAAAACAGCTAATTGTGTACTTTCCCCTAAAATTTAGAAGTTTTTTTTATAAACGCTTATTACAAGGCCGTTCATTCACCAGGAAAGTACAATGTGGTGCATAGCTGTGCGGCGTTTTATGTTGTTTCAACTTGTTGAGAATGAGCGGATAAAAAGGGATTGCGGTTCTACAAAGATAGTAAACATCACTAACTATCTTTACTGGAATGTAGTTTATTATAAACACAGACATCGGTGTTTTTTTATTATCGTATTAGATCTAAGCTTATTTGATTCTGCTTTTCATACATGCTGTATTGATTAGCTTGTACCTCAAAATAGGGAGAAAAGTGTGACGTCACGGATAATTAATCTGAGAACAATAGGGACTGGCCACGCGTTATCATCAGTCGCCTAAGTAATGAGATCAACTCAGTACATATGGGACATAATAAGAGTGATATTGTCTTAATTCTTTAAAGCTTTTCAGCTATTTTTGCTTCGTTTAGAACCACGGGAAGGATTTCCGAATGAGAACGGTTCCTCTGTCATTCTGGAGAGGGCTTCATTTGATCAGGCCATACAAAAAGATTGGGCTTGGTTTTTGTATATCTCAAGTATGTGTAAATCATTTTTTAACAATGAATTACAAAAATAAATAAATAAATAAATAAAGTTATTAAATCATATATATTCTATTTAATCTTAATATGCTAATCCAACGTATCCAATCTAAGAATCCAACTGAACCAATAACTAAAAGTTCTTAAGAGAAATTGACTTCATGACTTTGTCTTCTTGATGTTATTTAATATTGCTGCGTGAATACTCAACTATGCTTTTTATTGATTAAAAAAAAAAAAAAAAAAAACACGCACAAAATAAATCATTGGTTAACACACTCAGACGACAGAGGTTTTGTTGCTTCTAGAAAACGCAAGTGTTTGAACTTTCGGGTGAAGTAAAAATAACTAAGTTAACTTTCATATGGCAATTAAAAACAACCCAACAAACGTTATTTATAATAAATTTAAAATGATCTGATCAGGCGAAGAAACATCGGCGCTTTTGCGTGTGCTATCCCAGACTCGTCCACTTTTGTCTACCATCTTGGAATCGACTGGGAAAGAGTTCGTTTTAGATACGGACTAAGTTACACACCAAAGAGAGCTAATTAATATAGATCTATGCTGAATTAAAAATATAAGAAATGAACTAGATCGAAGTTCGTCAACACACTAAATTAAAAGTAAAATATTCGGTACAAGCAGTTCTATTCTAGATCTAGTAAAGAACGTCACGTCTAGTCGCAATCTCTGCAGTAATTAGTCCGTACCTAAAATGAACTCTTTCCATCGACTGCAGTTTTGGAATAGCAAAAGCATAGTGCAAAACAAAATTTTAGAGTGTATAATTAAACATACATGTATAGTTCTTGGCCTATATCAGGTCCAGCAGAATATTATATTACCGAATAGAGTTTTATTGGATTACAAGATGGCAATCTAAGGTAACGAGCTTGAGGTAACAAACGAAAAAAGCGCTGCCAAGCACACCGAGAAGGGCAAGTACTCACCAGCTTTACTGACCAGGGCTGCTCTACTAGTGATAATAAAACTGGTTGTGGGCCGGAAAAATACAAGATGTTTGCGCGCAGCTTTTAGGGCGACGTGACAAGTCATTTGAGGTCAAGACATTAAGCTTACATAACTGTAACCTCTGCGATTACACATTACAGCTGAGACGCTTGCCTTGCACATGCCACCTTAAATAAAACCCCCCTCACCCTCCCACAGCAGTGATGACATCCCTCCACTCCCTTCCTCCTCCTCCTCTAACATCTTTCTTAGCCTCCCTACTCCTTCTCTTATTTGTCTTGTAAGCAATAATTTGTACACGTTTAGCGCGAAGCCCCAATGCCTCAACAACTTCGTCTTGACATTATTGACCTAGTTATTCAACGACCTGTTCAAGTTCTAATGATAAAGAAGTAGGCTCTAAAAAAAAAGGGACAGATATGCCTTTGAGAAAAAGTTCAAATGTATTTCATTTTGTTAATTAATTTGATTTAACTTGAACTGTGGGCAGCTTATCAGAAAGTGGTTCGACGACACCGATTAATATATGAAGAAACTCCCTTCTCTTATAAATGAAGTTACCGGTAAAAAATGTGATGAGCTAGCTGGGTTGTAAAATGAGAGAAAGGGTAATAGGCACACAACTTTATAATTACGGGAAAAAAAAAGATATAACAAAACTATTATCAATTCAACATATAAACGTTTCACTTTGAAAGCGAAGTTTTGTTATATCTTTTTTGCCCCGTAATTGTAAAGTTGTGTGCCTATTTCCTTTTAGACCTTGTATTATACTATTTATAGACACACACTCGTCCTTTTGGATCCTTTATAATTACCAAGTTATCCTCCAAGTGTGGTGTTTTTGCTTTCTATTAAAAGAGAGAGAGAGAGAGAGAGAGAGAGAGAGAGAGAGAAAGGGGGGGGGGGGGAGGGTCAGGAAAAAAAAGGCAGGAAAGGGCAAAACACGAACATATTGAAGTGTGAATAAGCTCTTTATTATAACTATTTGCAATGGAATAAATTAAACATTCCAAATAAAACATCTTTTTTTCTTCTTTATAAAGTTTCAAAGCATGATTTCTTTGCAGGAGATGACAGTGTTGTCAAAGCACAACATTCAGATGAAAAATATTACAATGAAAAACAACATATCACTTTGCAGAAGTAACAGTTTGGTGGAGAAAAAAAACCCATAAAAATAAAAAAAATTTTATGGTGCTCAATAAAAAGCAGAAATCAGTTAACATAATTCATCAACAAGAGATGCTGGTATATTGTTTTATAGTAAATATAGTCCTAGCTGTGAAATGGAAGTACAGCCGAGTAAAAATCTTGAACAAAACACTCAACAACTGAATTGCAAACTGACCCGGTGGAGAGGAACGTGTCTGTCTTGTTATTCATTATTGACAAAGCCAGCCACTTGCAGTTTTATCGACTTCTGTTTTGTAGGCGCTCTTCAAAATTTAGGTCTAGTTGCGACTTGAAAAAAAAAATAAAAAAAAAACATTGCATCAGGCTGCGCTTGAGTGCTGA
>JAWDGP010002177.1:600000-616974 GCA_033675545.1 Elysia crispata | reverse complement strand
AGTAGTAATAGTGCTAGTAGTAGTACTAATACTAGTAGTAGAGGTAGTAGTGACGTATTGGTATCAGCTATGTTCTCTTTGAGAGGCAAGGCAATGGATGCCGGAGCATCTGTAAATCGATGGTTCTAATCCCACAAATCAAGCTTTTTTCGGTCATTTTTACTTGAAGCTTTATTCTTATCACTGTTGAGCACTGCCTCAATTTCTATCTCTTATAATAATCTTACTTGAAATAAACCAAGTGGTTTGCCTCCTCTAGATGCAAATTTGAAATTATTATATATTTGTGGCATACATAATGTTATCGTTCGTCCTAGATGTGTGTGCGTCCAATGGCAAGTGTTGGTTCTTCCGGATTCAATGGTTGTCTTTGGTGCGATTTGGACTTTCCCCATTAAGATTGCAAGTCACTCACAGAGGCTTTGTAAATAGCTTTGCCATGAACCACTCTTTTTAGGGAGCGTAGTGGCGTATTGATATAAGCTATGTTCTTTTTGAGAGGCAAGGCGATGGGTGCCGGAGCATCTATAAATCGATGGTTCTAATCCCACAGATTCAAGAATTTTTCGGTCATTTTCACTTAAAGCCTTATCCTAACCACTGTTGAAAACTACCTAAAATACTATCTCTTATAATCCTAACTTATAATGAACCCAGTGGTTTGCCTTCTCTAGATTAGTATATATTTGAGGCATACATATTGTTATCGTCCGTCATTGATGTTTGTGAGCTCAAAGGCTGGTGTTGGTGCTTCCGGATTCAATGGTTGTCTTTGGTGCGATTTGGAACAGGAACCAACAACCAGAAAGTCTTTTGTAGATGATTGAACGAAATCCAGAAAGGATGAAATTGAAGTAAGTAATATATGTGTGTGTATAAATAATATATACACACATTGATATTGAGCATCAAGTAAGGTGAAAAAAAAGGACTGGTAGGTGGTAAATCATTGGGGAGCTAGATAACAGAGAGTCTTCAGAGAAAAAAAAACCCTTCTTGTAGCAAATGTTTGGGCCCTGATCCTCTGACACTTTAAGGAAGCCGGCCAACACCCAGGTCCTGACTCCCAGGTGTCTCCCCGTAATCTTTGTTCTACAGCACCAGGATTCGAACCCACACCCTCATCTCTTGATGGATTGCTGATCTAGGCACTATACCACTTCGCAAACTGGTCTTGCGATGGTTCGAGCATTTTAATCGTTATGAAGGAGCCTATCCTTTCTCGTGGTCCAGATCCACCGGGAACTGTTTTCGGCTATTTTCGCCAGTAACTTTAGAGCTTTTGCTCTTATGTTGCCACATAATATTACTCAGAATGCCCTAGATTGATGACCCTATGAATCCTCTGGCACCAACCTCTATGGGCATCACCACAGCTCTGTAGCCGGCATCTTCTAGCTCTTTGGTCGGGTTCAGGTATTTTTCTCTTCTGCAGATGTGGGCCTCTTCCTTCTGTTTTCATTGAAACTCTTACCTCCACCATGATCAGTTTGTGGAAGCTGAATGGATCACGATATAAGGCATTAGTCTTGTTTTTTATTATACTGGGGTGACTGTCTCATTCTGGAGGCCTGCTGAA
The DNA here is from genome assembly GCA_033675545.1 of Elysia crispata. Taxonomy (NCBI): domain Eukaryota; kingdom Metazoa; phylum Mollusca; class Gastropoda; family Plakobranchidae; genus Elysia; species Elysia crispata. The sequence continues at coordinate 615,395 of JAWDGP010002177.1, read as the reverse complement.
ACATATCAGTTGTCATAACCGTCTAGTAGGCATTTTTCTCTGGTTTGTCCTCCTTCTCGGCCTTCAGTGCCATGACTCAGCTCCTCCCTCTGTTGTGAATATCAGCGCGTTGGTTTTAGGCAGGGTAGTCTCTCCTTTAGCCGTGTTTATGATTGCGGCAAATTGCTGAAGGACTCTATTATGCCATCATGTGTATCGCCCCTGTGAGAGTGTAATTTTGCAAGAGCTCAAGACATGCTCTATGGTCTGCCTGCCTTGGCATAGCAGACAAGTGGGGTCTTCTTTCTTTTTCCCCATACCAGATTTGCGTTTGAGGGCAGGAGATCGTACACTGATCTGATGAAAAAGTTGATCTGGTGTGGCGCCATGTGCCAGATCTTATTCCATGTGAGGGATTTCTGCAGGGCATTATCCCAATTAGTCCATTGTCCCTGTTGAGGTTGCTGGACTGCTTTCTGAACCCTTCTGGAATCTTCATTGAGCCGTATGTCATTGATGACCAAGTCTCTTTTCTCTTTCCCGACAGTTTTGACCAAAACTTTGCTGTAGATGATCCCAGCCCTTTGCGGTCAGTATGTGTTTACCCAATCACTTCTTTAATCTTAAGGCACTCTTTGGCTTCGTCTACTGCTTCCACAACTTTCCATTTCTTACCCGTCTTTATGGTTGGTTGCACTGTCTTCACAACCGGGTCCTCGGAATCCTCTAACATAGAAAGTAGCCTAGCTTTGCCACATTTATACTCTTCCAAGATGGATTTTAGTGGGAGTCTCAGCTTTGGTTTACGGCAGTACATTGCCACTTCTGTGAGATCCGGAGATACCCCTAACCACCTCCTGGTGAACTTATTGATCTTAGCTTCTGTTGCCTCAACTGTAGTTGAGAAGATTTTATAGACCAGGAGTGGCCAAAGGAGCTTCGGAATTAGCATGAACTGAAAAAAGGGCTTAGAATTAATTTAATGGAAATGGAAAGTGAGAAAAAAAAGAAAGGTATGTCAACATTGCAAGCAAAGCGCAAAGGAACATAGCCAAGTCAGGAAAAATATGATCGTCTGTACTTGACCCGCAGGCAACGACTATCCGACAGTACCATATCTGGTACCGCCCCAAGCATCCTGAATGCACCAACACATTCTTACTTCAGAGGCATCCTGGTTGCAGATAAAAGCAATGGTGATTAGCTTACAACATGAATCAATAAAATCTTGATTGATTAAAACCGACATGGAAATAACAAATGTCTTGATTAGGCTCTGCTAATTTTCATTGATTTCAAATACTGATTGGATAAAGCGTTAGTTTATGGTTAAAAAGGATTAAAACACTTTAACATTGATGATGAGTGGCCGTACTAATGAAAGTTCCCTTCCAGCCCCCCATAGTGATGAGCCAAATTATACAATGAAAATAAGGTAGCGTAGTTTTTATTGATCGGTAGACCTTGATTTTGACAAGTTTATTTTTTTGCTACGTTTCTTAATGCTTTGAGCTTGTCTAAATTTCTACGACTCTAAACAACAAATAATGTCATTACTTCTCATTACATGATAAGTCATTTTTTAAATAAAACCGCTGAATAAGGTATATTTTGGTGAGAGTCTAGTGTATACATGTATAAATAGCGAGACACTCATGTAATTTCAAAGTTAATATTAGATTTCAATGGTACAACTGTTAGGGGCGCAAATTTGTAACATTTCTCATAAATTGGTAGCCTTTTGTTCTTTTTACTTAATATTTTTTCAATATTTCTCTTTCTTTTTTCCTTCTTATTTTTTTTTTGGCGTTCTTTTTTGTTTTCACTTCCACTGTCCTTTGTTCTCAAATTCAGATTACAAAAATCCCATAACTAACAAAACGAGGGTTTATTTAAGTACTACAAAAGTCTCTGCATAGTGGAATTTTTTTTTTATTCTTACGGAAAAGCCAAGCCTGAACAAAGGAAATGAAGTATCTTTTTAATATCGACACTGTAAGTAACATCTGCTTGGAAAAATGTGGACAGGAAATAAAATTATTCGGAACAAGGAAGCATTTAAATAAATTCAGAGAGTTTTAACTTCAGATTACTGAGCGACTTTTTGATTTTCATCCTTTTTTTTAAAAAAAATCTCGTTTGTTTTGTTTTTGTTTCGGTTTTTTTCAGTGAAACAAATCTCATGCTTTCAAATAAATCTTTGAATTGCGCTAATCATGACACTATTTTTTTTTTGGCTTATTACTTTCAATCGTGAGATATGTGTCAAATATCATTTAAAAGATATAGTTTCAAATTTCGAACCGAATTTGACGGCTTTAGTGACAGAAGTAAAGCAAACATGGTTCAAACATGTAAATAAAATTATTTTTTTTCAAGTTAAGAGGGGCATAAGAAAACAAAAAAGGTCTCAGCAATCAATATTGTAAGGTCTGACATCATTTTATTTGAGATTTCTTTTTTTTTTCCACTAAGACTGAGATTTAATCTAAAGAAATAGAAATTATGGACTTTCAAGTTACCAAGCTACCCACTACAATATGTTTGAGATTATACTGGAACCTTTACAGGAGATAATTATCCTTAGCGCACTACGCTTCTTTCGGATGAATATACTAGTTCAGTATTGTAGGTTTTCCTGGTTGTATATTTGTATTTATTGTTAGATTTAGCCCGTCTACAACACGGTGACCATAGGCCTTTTTGAGACTAGCCTGATGACCTTGTCGGTCGATTTTGTTATCTATATCAAAAGGTATACAAGCTTAGAAACGATCTCTGCTACCGCAACTTAACCTCTGCAGCACATTATAGTGAGTTGCAAAATGGAATGAGTCAACGACTATCATCTGTTTCAGTTTGTTCATGGTGGGCAATTAAATTGCGCTAAAGCTATTTTTGTCACCAATTTATATTTTCTACCATACTAGTGAATCAGTGAAAAAGCAGGAAAGGAGAGTATTTGGAATTTACAACTGCTTATTATTTATTATTTTATCATTCGCTATGCACGTCACGTGAACATCTTTCAATACCAGACAGCTTAACTTGAATAATTGATGCTGTAAAATTTAGCAGCAAATTACTAGATTATAAAAAAAAACAATTATAATAATATTAAAGATTGCTTCCAATTTCTTTTGCTGCGCTTACGATTAAAAAAACTATTAACCGCAGACCCATGTACAATATGTGTTTTAATGATTTTTTTCAATTGCGTATTTCAAAGAAAATCTTTTAAACTGGCTTATAAATCTGAACTTTTTCGTACTATGTCATATCAAAAGTTCTTACAAGTTTTAGTAAGTATACGCAAATTTTTCAAAGTTCGGAAACTTAGGACTCTTTCGAAAACGTTTTGTGTAAATTTTTTTTTCAGACACTTTTAACAGATCAACCGGAGAAAATAAGACACAAAAAGGAACCAGCATGTGGTTGCAAACCAACCATGACATGACGCAAGAGGAAAGCAAATTTTGTACCTCTGATGTACTCGGTATTTCAGCTCGCCAGCACTTCCGAGCTGTAGGAATTTCAGGTAATACTTTGTACATTTATTCCGCCTATCAAGTACATGGGAGCGTAAGAATAATTGCTTTGAAGAAAAGAAATGCTAAGATCCAGGGATTGTATTGCGTTAGATTCTATCTCAATGACTTACATGAGGCTAGCAGAAGGAAGGTCCCAACCCTAGTGAAAGCCTCTGTGAGGGACTTGCACGACCACCACAATCTGGACTACACGGCTGCCTACATCACGTGTCCGTTCCAGCAAACACCTGATCCTCAACCTCCATCGTCTTCTGTAAGACAACCTGGGCCTTTTAAAGTAGGCCTGGCTGCCGAGACAAAACCATTCAGATCTCTAGGGAATTTTTCCGTTGAGACAGATAGAGTAGGTCCATGCAGCGTGAAAGATAAACATGGCGCTGAAGAACATAACGAGGCCGAGTCACATATGAGGAAGAAAGTGGAGTTCACTGTGTGCAGCTCAATTCTCCACAGTAATTTCAGTGATTTCGCTTATGTGGTGGAGAAGATCGAGATGGGCAGGCTGCTAGGGGCGAGGCGGCTTGTCTTCTACAACACCAGCATATCTGACAATGTGGACATCGTTCTCAACGTGTATCTACAGGATTGGGCAGACGGAAAGGAAACTCTCGAGGTCGTGGTTCTGCCCTGGAAATTGCCAGATTTGTTAAGGTAAGAACTTAAACTGCTATCATTTTACTCTTGCAATACATCCTAAAAATATGTGTCAGCAACACAACATTTGGCCCACAGTCCGAAACCGGTATAGTACTAAAATTTTGATGTTCGTATGTTTGAAAGAAAGAGAAACATTTTGGACGGACTGCAGGAAAAAAAAGCTTTATTTTCATCTAGTTATGTCAATCCGGCAATCCGGTCGAGTCTTGTTTTTGAGGGACGATAAACATTAGATTACTTAGAGCGTGTGAGTAGCCAAGGCGTTTTACTTAAGACCATACAGGCCATAATGGAATTATTCATACCAGCTCTCTGATTAATGATCTAAAAGGTTTCACATAAGTGGGAGGTCAACATTGTTATAAGATCCAGTTTTCATACACGGAAACTAACTCTAACGCGATCATAAACTGATGCTCTTGCCAATTTTTAGCTCATAAACTTTGGCCAAAAATACAAAACAAACATAAACTGTATAGGCTGAATGAGTCAACCTAGATGCATTTAAATCCATGAAAGATTTGCTCTACGTATTCGACATTTTTTTTAATACACAAATATTAAATTCTATTACTTTTAATCGCATAACGTAGATTAACATAGCAGGGTTTGGGTGTATCAAATTACATTGGACACTGCTAAATAGCTCTTTATGACAGCATTAAGCAATGAACTATTTTGATTAAAGTTACATCATGCATTTTAGAAGACTATCATGTCAAGAAGATGCAGAGGGTCCTTTACATCAGTCTAACGATCTACAAGAATTTAATAACGTCACCAAAGAAACCGTCATCCTTGCATGAAGTTATTAATGTGTTAGGAAACACTTTATGTGTATGTATGTGTTTGTAATTCCCCCCCCCCACACTCCCCTCCCCCCCTCCCCACCCAAATGCATCACTTCCTAGTTTAAAATCAAAAGGAGTGGGTTGCGCTAGGTCTGTGAAGATTTGAAGTTACTACGCTCCATTTTCAAGTCAGATAAAATTATATTTAAAAAAAAAACGTCTTTCTTCATATAGGTCTAACCCATAAACAACTGGTGATGACAATTAGGGCCCTATTTATCTGAAATCAATGTTTTCAACCAGATGTCTCCACTGCTCTTGATGACGGGATCGCCTAGGCTTTACGTTTAGCATAAAATTAGACTGACATAAAATAAGGACATGTTTTTTTTTTAACATTTTTCTATATCAAGTTAATTTTTCTTGACTTGGTCACTTATGGATTTCTTTTTTCGAGAATTTTAGACAGTTTTAGTTAAATAACAGTGATCATATATATATATATATATATATATATATATATATATATAGAGAGAGAGAGAGAGAGAGAGAGAGAGAGAGACAGAGAGACAGAGAGAGAGAAAGAAAGAGATAGATAAATAGATATATAGATAGATCCAGACCAACACCCAATATTTCATGGCGATGCAACCTGACCAAGCTTCAATGCTGAGTTTCATAACTCCATAGTAAGGCAAAATGTATTGATCCTATGTAATATTGATTCGTCGATTAATTCATTTCGCTTTTTGCTTGTTTGTCTTTTTTTTATTTGGTTTGTTTTATCTTATATTAAAGATGTATTTCCTCTACGTTGAGAATACTAAACTAGTTTTGTAAAACCCAAAACTATTTATATCTATCCTTTGAGACGATCACTATCATATAGATTTAAATAAGTTGGCAACTATAAATTCTCAAGGAAGTTTTTCTTTAGGCACTTTAGTGGAAATCCAGAGCCTTCTAATAAGCTTCTAAAAGGATCTTTAGATAGACTAGGAAAATACATAATTTTCTGATTTCTCCAAGAGTTACCATAATACCACCTTATGTAACACTTTTCTCGCACTCCTTTAAACCTTATTTTTTTTTTGGTAAGCATCAGTCATTTTTAACTTTCTTTAATTTTCAATACTATCACAACAGCTATCTTTCTTTCGCTGCAAACAAAATCACTGCAATGGGTTCATACTTTGCGGGATGAAAGGAAAGCGTTAGTTCACTCTATGAATATGGATTTGATGTGGATCTAGATACTTGTTCAGGAAGCTCGGGAAAGCCCACGTCTTAAACTTTTGGGCCACACTTTTTAATCCGGACGCTCTTTTCAGCATCGGGTAAGACAAGTTCACCTGAGATAGTTTCATGTTGCAAAAGCAGATAAGAGGGTTTGAATCTAGAACTAGATCTAAGGAAAATTTAAAGTTGATCTTGTTCCATATTTAGGTCTGGTCTTAATCTAGGTTGATGTTTTATGTTGGGATAATGATAGTGATGTTCTCCTAAACAGACATCTAGAGGAAGCTCTAGGAATAGTGGGGTTAGCTGTCTTGTGACATCTAATGTCCGCAGACAGTTGACCTGATGCATTAGTGTGGAGAAAAGCTTAGGATAACCCTACAAACTAAAAATCCCACCCACAAATCATGTAAAATTAGGGGGTTTGAAACTTTCCCAGCTAATTGCTTTTTAGTATTTTTTTAAATTTTTAGTTTTGTGATTCTCTTTTTCGAACGTGTATTGCATTCTATCATCTTCACTGCTGGGTTCATCAATTTGGCAATAGCATCAAAAATGAACAAATCAGGAAAATAGTCAATTCCATAAACAAGTCTTATTCGTCCTACTTTCTCTCTGTTTGGTGCACCACTAGGCTTACGAAGGCATTCAAATAGGCCTAAGTTAATCATGATAGAATGTATTTAAAACTTTCATCTAGCCACATCAAAGTAATTTTCTTTAAAAATATGGTTAGAATTGCGATGGAAAACTGACAAAAGAATTTAGAGGAAAATCTTCATGTGATTTATGTCTTCATGTTTTTATTTTCCAGCGCAGATAAACTGTACGCATATGGCAAGGTGGCCGCCATCAATGATTGTTTACATCGCTTTAGAAACAGCTCGAATTACATTGTGTTCACAGATCTGGGTGAATTCATCATCCCCCGCAACCCTTCCAACTGGTCACTTTTGATCGCTGAGCTTGGGAGAACTCAACCTGACTCCTCAGAGTTCTTGTTCCAAAACACTGTCTTCAGGAAACAGTGGCCAAGTCCTGCCAACGGGTTTCAGACAATTGCGAAAGAATACAATTCAGCCATTTTGGGTTTCACTCTCAGAGAGAACTACTTTTTTCCGCAAAAGATTCGATCTAAAATGATTGTGGATCCTATGGTTACCGATGAGATTGGAATTCACCACGCTTGGCAAGTATCGGGGAAAACTTACAACGTGTCCAAGGAGTATGGTCTAATACAGGAGTATAAAAAATATCCACCAATTAATGATATCTCCACAGAAAAAGAATGGGCAAAACGTAACAGTTCGGTGTCAGACGTGTTTGCTGTGAGGAAATTTGGGGCCAGGCTGGCGGCAAGATTGAAAGGAGTGTGGTCCCGGATGACATGTGAGTAGCTAGACAAGTAGACACAAGGAAGTTTAAATCAATGTGTAAATTTTAGTGATTTTAACATTTGTTGTACATGGAAGTCATTATTACGGAATGATTAATGTGAAGTGCAAAGGAGATTAAACTTTAGATGTAAAGATAAATGAAGTAATTTGAGATTTCTATTGTTTTAGGGATAGTTGTGGAGCTTGAGAAAACTTGTTGGGATTTTGTTTTATAAATCTGCACTAACTTTTACTATCAACTTTAATTAACAAAGGCAATAATTAAAAAAGTACAAGAGAATGTGCATCATTTGTATTTTTAACAAAATAATCATTTAAAGAGGAGAGTACAGGTGAGAAGAAATTAAATTTTGTTCGAATATCTCCTGGCCCGATACATTATTTCAGCTATGGCGGGAAAGGCCGGACTGAAAATTATTTAGAGACATATTTAGTTGCTTACTGAATCAAAGTAACCCACGCAAAAAATATCACTCGCTATTATTGAAATGTCGATAGAGCCAACGAACTCACTGCTTTCTATGCAGGCACAACACTGAATCTGAACAAATGTTAATTACTTTTATTGCCTCAAAACTGAAGGCAAAGATGTCGTAAATATACAGAAAAAGAGCTTACCTAGGAATGCGGGCATAAGAATTCATGAGTAAAAACCACTTCTACTTTGAGTGGAACAGTTATGTCAGATCATAAGGCAATAACGGTTGTTTTAGAAATGAAACGATCAAGTCATACACCGAATCGTAGAAAACTATAAAATTTATTTTTCAGCCACAAGCCAACAGTCTGCCTTCGACAAAGAGAAAACACGTGGCCTAAAATCTGCAAGGAAGATATCAACGGCTTCAGAGGAGAAACTAATTCGACATTTACCGATCGACACAACACACAGATTTCAACAGGTAAAGAGTCTCGATTCCATGTTACTGGTGTATGCCGCCATTTGGCAAGGGGATAACGTGAGGATTGTCGCCCTGAAGACTCTTGGGGCAGACATTAAAAATCTGTCTTGTGTCTTCTTTCGTTCTTTAATGGAACCATCTCCAAGTTTCACTGCTGCGGCGCTTGTGTCTGATATACCCGAGCATCATGACTACCAACACACAGCAGCTTCCATTACATGTCCAGTGCAGAGACAAACTTGTGATCAACTCAGACTTGTTGGTTTGACCAATCAGACACATTTTCCTCCGACTTGGCCGGAAGTAATTCTACCAGTAGAAGCTTTAGAGACAGGTCAAGAGAGTGGTAAAAATAAAGAAGAGCTAGCTTCTGGAGATGGAATGTATCCATTGGAACAAAATGTTGGACTTTCAGTATGCGTTCCCGCAATGTACGGGTTTAAGAACGCCGCACAGCTGGTGGAGAAGATAGAAATGAGTAGGCTGCTGGGGGCGGGTCGCGTGGTCTTCTATAATTACAGCACCTCTTCCAACGTGGACGCCGTCCTGAGGATGTATGCACGAGATTGGTCACAGGGCAGGGACAAGCTCGAGGTGAAGGTCTATCCCTGGCATATACCAGAATTTGAACAGAACGGAAAGAAAAAACAACTTCCGATTCACTATTTGGGACAAATGGCAGCCATTGACCATTGTCTTCACCGCTACAGGCAGTTTTCGGAGTTCATCATCTTTTCCGACATGGACGAGTTTGCTGTCCCACTCCAGCATAATAGTCTGTACGAGCTGGTAGCTGAACGCCAAAAACTGAACCCTTTTAGAATGGGGTTCTTATTTCAGAGTTCTGTGTTCAACAAAGGTCGACCAAGCCCAGCACTAGGCTTCGAGAAAGATGCTCTGCGTTACGGCTCGGCTGTTTTAGGTCTCACCTCCAGAGATAATTTCTACTTCCCACAAAATAAGCGCTCCAAGGTCATGGTGGACCCTAAAAAAGTGGATGTGATGGGGATTCACTTTATCTGGAATGGATCTGGAATTACAGATATAGTACCTTTAGAGCAGGGTTTCTTAGCTCACTACAGAGAGCCTCTGAAAAATTGTAAACCCGGTGTAGTAGACTCGAGAGTAGTGGACATATTTGGGAAAAGGTTGGCAGCCGGACTCAGGAAAGTTTGGTCTAGACTAAAAAATGTATCATTAGGATGGGAACCTTTCAAGAAAATAGATTCCAAAAGATGTTGAAGATATTACAATCTAGAGCGATATCTGCCGGCCACATATTTTCCCTGCTGTCTTTCTATTTGTAACATTTTCTCTAAGTCCCAACTAGTGATGCTGTATCAGCTCAGGTACAATACGCCAATTATTTGAAAAGAGTTATAGCATGACACGTCTATGGCTTCGAGTCTTGCATAAAATTGAAATAACTTGTCTGACAAATGAGTAACACTTCAAAGAATATTTATTAAGAAAAGCATAGGTAGATTTAGAATGAGATTAAACGTCTCGGGACCTAGCGGAGGATCTTTCAACGTCTCGGTCGGCTGGTTTTGGAGACCTTTATTTCCTATCGAATGTCAAAGAAAGGAAAGCGACTAGGTGGACACATAGAATGTACGAAAGTTGTGTCAGCAATCCCTGATAGCAATAGATCATTACAAGGAAAATGTATTCGCTTGTGAGATTCTTTGAAAGTCTAACTACTTAGTATTGACAATATTCGACTAGTGGTTAGGCTATTTCTTGACAGTTCTTGCAGTTAATTCTCGGTGGAATGACCACCAACCAGAATGTCATCTAAGTAAACCAAGGCGACAATCATATCTCGAAATATTCCGCTCAAGAGCCACTGTTCCTACTATTAGCCTGCTTTCTTAATATATATTAGCTGAAGACACGCAAAGAAATTCTTTGAAAACAAAATAGCGGGATATTGCCGATTGATGATTGATCCATGGAAATATGGTGATAAGCTTTACTGAAATCTGTATCGTAACAATAATCATATACCGATAAACTCATCAATATTCGCGGTACAAGAGGGGGGGGGGGGGAAAGGGTACGGGAGAGAGTTAGCGGAAAATTTCGTTGTCCTTTGCGGAATGTGTTTTAAGTAGATTGTTCTGAACAAGCTCCATTTAACTCTTTGAGGTGGCAATGATTTGTATAGAATAATGCAGTTTCCAGGAAAGAATCGATATAAAAATAATACTGACATAAAGCTTTTTTTTCTGTATTTGCTTGCAACAATCTTGGTGTTGTTTTATTATGGTATTTAGGAGAAATAAGAGGAAAACTTGCACCCAGATCTCAAGCTGAACACCGTGATCGGTAGTCAACTGCAGGTCAAAATCAGGAAAAAACGATCTTTGCCAGCTAGTGGAAATGCATAAATTTCAACTAGGCTAATCGTTATTGATGGCAAATTTTCACACAGACTGCCTACGTCAGCAAAAGATGCGGAGAGCCTATCCGTCAGAGAGCCTTGTTGAAGTTTTACAGAAATGATTCCACAGGGTTGAGAAAAATATACCAAAGTTAAGGTCTGTTATTAATTTTTGCTCTTGCAAATTACCGGGTAACTTGTATTAGTTGCACTCATATTATAATTTATTATCTTTATTACATGAATTTATAAAAGAGCGTGGAAAAACCCTCTTCTGTGCTGCTATGGTCAAATTAGACTAGGAAACAGACCGAATATTACTTTAAAAAATCAAGAGCAAGCATCGTTTTTTTTTCTTCTTTTTTTTAATCGATGTAGCATATAGAATACACTAAAAGCCTCGAGTCTAGTATACTTCATGCAAATTTTTGTATAAAGAAACGCCTATAAATAGGGCGAGTGATTAAATATAATCTTGAGATTGTGCTAGTCAGATTGTTGGGCATAAGTCTTCTCACAATACGGCTCAATATAATAGACACATTCTGCAACGTCAAAAAAATGCTTTGCCCATATTGACATGTTCTAAAATGCTGGGTTTAGCCCGAACATGCAATACGTTTACTATAAGCGTTACCATGAAGTACAGCCGACTATTATCATCTTTTGTGATAAAATTACATCACACTATTCCCCATCCCTCCCGCCTCCTACCAATACACACACGCACTTATCCCCTACCTTCTTGTTTTCTTACGACTTTCAACTCATATCCTCCTGTTTGTTGAAAGCACGGTTAGTATTACTCGTTCGCTTGTCTTTTCATTCTTTTAATTAACTTGTGATTTCTAATTCTGGACATTTCCTGAGATTCTGGAATGTTTTACAAAACATTGGGATCTTAACACGTTCCCTCTACTGCCAAGCCAACAGCAAGCTAGAATATTTTTCTTGTCAAGAATGTCTATTTGTTGACATTTTATAAGAATTAAATTTCACTCTGAAAGATCTCAAGAAAGGTATGTTTTTTTTACCGTCGAAATTCTTGACAGGTTTTCTAAGAATATTTTTTTTATAATTAGCCTGTATTTACTCGTGTACACCATTTCTTAAGGTGTGTTGCATTTTTTTTCTCTCATATATGATATGAACTTTTATAATTTAGGCACATATTTTTTTTTAAATACTTATTTGTTTTACAGTGTAAGAAGTCGATGTACATAAGCTATTTTGTTCTTTCCTGTGCCATTGTCATATAGATCTTGATGCCATAATCGACTTCATTTACAAACTAACGTATCACTACATATTGTTATCGACTTGTTTAAATGTGTTCTTTGAGGATAAGTTTTTTTTTTTTTATTCCGTATTTTTTACACAATAAATTTAAATCAATTCGCTTGAAATATAAGAGAGCAAATGGGTTAAAATGCTTTCTTACTAATTAGTCTACTTTTCATAAGCTCAGGGTCGGTGATGTCTGAGAAAAGGAAAAAATGAGATTTACAGTTCGATACGTTGATTCAAAAAAGCACTGCTAAATGTATCCTTATTCTTCAATCTTTTACATTAGTCTAAAAGAAATTAGAAATAAAACAAAGTACATTAATATGGCTTCAAAATGGCTTATAGTGGACTAGCTATAGACGAGACGATAATGTATGCTGTTTTCCTCTTTAGATTAGAGGAACAGAATATTAATTATAGTAGTAGAAGTAGTAGTAGTAGTAGTAGTAGTAGTAGTAGTAGTAGTAGTAGTAGTAGTAGTAGTAGTAGTAGTAGTAGTAGTAGTAGTAGTAGTAGTAGTAGTAGTAGTAGTAGTAGTAGTAGTAGTAGTAGTAGTAGTAGTAGTAGTGGTAGTAGTGGTAGTAGTAGTAGTAGTAGTAGTAGTAGTAGTAGTAGTAGTAGTAGTAGTAGTAGTAGTAGTAGTAGTAATGGTAGAAGTAGTAGTAGGGGCAGTGGTAATATTAGTGATAGTGGTATTGGATGTAGTGAAGCAATACTGTTGTGGCAAGAGAAGAAGCAGGATCACGAGCTTCAGCAACATAATGAAGCGGACCTGTCATCATAAGTATATCCTAAACCGTAAAAGATGGAGCAGCAGTTTTGCTGTTCGTATCATAATTATTTGCAACTTTTAAACAGTACTAGAGCTATTTATATCATTGCCGATATGATAACCTTATTATGTTTTTTATTGTTGTTTATTTGATAACTATATATCAACTTTATTTGCTATTTTTTTATATAACTATACACAGAAAGATCTTATTAACTTCCTTCCTTCTGACAACATTTCTAAGAAGAGCTTGCAACTTCTCACTTGCTTTATTCCCCTCGTACACTTAGCTTTGAATGTGATTAATAAACAATCTGTGTATTTTAGTTACCGCCTTATCCCATTCTAAGCTAGTTTTATCTACTTGGCCCAAATCTGTACTCGATCTTCCATTTATTAAAGACGCCAGTATTTTGTTTGGCTAAAAAAAAAAAGAACTCAAAAACAATAGATTCAATCTGTTGTTGTGAAGCTCTCGTCAAGATGTGTATGAAACATTAGGCCGTGTTCCCAAATCAATACGCAGAGGAAGACCTCAATTTTATGGCAGCGTAACAGCTTTGATGGCTTTGAAATATTTAAAAGAATTATTGATTTTAAAAAAATGCACTGTTTTAACGAACAAATATAGGGTAATTTTTCTTGAAGGCTATTTAAAACGCTGTTGGAATCGAACCTACACTCTTCGGGTTACGAGCTAGACGTGCTAACGACTGTTCCATACTGATCTAATTAAAGGTGTTACTTTCTGTACTATGTGTCCACCTCAGTCTAGAGGAAAATATTATCCTAAACACCCATGATATGTGACTAGTTCTAATCTTTACGTATTAAACAATCTGTTCCTTGCTCGATTAAGATGGCCTCCATTCCTGAATACTACATTTTGTATTATTTTTGCTTTTGTTTACATTGATTTTTAATTTCCATTTGGCAGCAAGTGTCTTTGAGCTGTCTTATTTTACGCTGCATATCTGTTTTGTTGTCTGAAATGATAGCCAAATCATCTGCGTACAAAGGAAAAAATCCATATCTTGGGCTAGAAGTTGAATGCCTATATTGTCAGATTATCATTTTTCTTTGCAAATTTTGAGATAAGTAAGTAATAAAAACCAAAATAGATTTAATATATACCCTTGCTTGTCACAAGCTGAACAATTAAATTGTTGTGTGCTTCATAAGATGCAATCGATGCTTTTATCTTTGTGGTTTGCATTTTATAGCAGCTGCTGCTTTAATACTAGAGTGCATTGCTTTTACAGAGTTTTGTCAAAAGTATCTCTGGTCTAAACATTACAGGGTCAAAATATTGTCAACAATTCTAAAGGAACGCCTAAATCCAGCTTCTGCTTCAGGTATTAAGTTCTGAACATTACACCAAGACTTTAGTCTTTCACTAGAGACATGCGCGCATAGATTTCCTACAACATTCAGTAGGCTTATTCCTCAATATTGTATACATTATTTACATCACACTTTTTGTGTAATGGAAAAGTGCCGACTTGGTCCTTTCATGTCGATAATTTCCGCTATTATTTAGAGTTAAACAAGAAAACAAGCTCCTCAAAAAACTAAGGTTAATTACTCTATAGCCCTCCCCTGCCATCCATCAGGTCTGCTTGCCTTTTTAGTTTAGCAATAGGATCGTAATTACCAGCAGTATTTCAGAGTAGCTGCCCCTGTTTGGAAGTCCTGTAGTAGCAACAACACCGACGCTAACGCGAGATCTATCAAACTCAACGTGTTTCAGCTAGCAAATCACAGTGGTTGTCTTAGTTTGATTTCAGATTTCATATACTATTTCATTGGATTACTCATGAAATGGGAAAAAAAAGAATGAAAAATCCGACATTGAGTATGTGTTACTTTTAGATGCACAACACAAACAGCGATACGTCGAAAAAAACTGCAGGTGTGAATTAGTTTTATTTATCATAAACACAGCCCCCCCCCAAAAAAAAAAAAAAAAAAAAAAATTCTGGTCTAAAGACGTTGAAATCGTTCCACCTATAGCCTATGGGGACCTCGTTTTCGAGCTCAGCTAATACACACTGGAAAGGTTTAAAGATGTATAGATATAAAGGCATAAAACTAACTCTGAAGTTCAGGAAATCCAAATTTTTACATAAATATAAAAACAAAACTGGTTGTTCTAAAGTTTAGAAAAATTACCAGTTTAAATAAACTTCATGATCACATGAAGGAGAAATTATTAAACAAGGGAAGTACCAATACACCTCTTCATAGCAATAATAGCTCAACTTTAATTACACACCAGAAGCAAAGAAAACAAAGCATGTCATATATGCATCATTGTGAGCACCGTCTTAATAGCATTTAATTAATTGCTATATTGTATCGTTTGTTCTTTGTCAATATTGGAAGATAACTAATTCTGTACTATCACAATCTGTTCACAATCTGTTTTAAGATT
>JAWDGP010002177.1:575000-592500 GCA_033675545.1 Elysia crispata | reverse complement strand
GACAAATAAATGAACAGGAAGCAATGGGAATAAGGCAGCAAGGTCACAAATATAAGACGAGGAAGGAGGGTCGACTAAGGCAACATTAGCAGTAATAACAAGGTCACAAATACATGACGGGAAAGAAGGGTCGACTAATGCAGCAATAGCAGTTATAAACATGTTAGTTATAAAGTTATTGAGAGTTGCTGTGGAACATAAATGTTAGGTGTCCTATCATTATCAAAAATGGATGTAAAAAAAAGCTTGGTAATCATAACCATGTGGCGGAAAGGATAACTCGCATTATAGTGGCTTGTCTTACACAATATAAATTGAACAATAGCTTTCAAACGAAATGCTTTGTGAAAGAACAGACCTCCCTTATCGTTCCAAAAGAATTACACCTTCAACCTTTTTATATCTATTTCCCTTCTTTACCATATATAGATTTTTTCCTCCTTAATTAGTTGCTTGATTCATAAGAAAACCTGCGTTGTCATTAAACCAACTTTTTTTTTACTTTTTTTATACCCCATTAACTTGTGGAATCTTCCTTATCACAAGAAAAGAATTTCATCGTAGCAATTTTGTCGTTGTTTTGTCTTTTTTCTCCCCGTTTCGTGTTTAACAATTCTTTCTATATCTTCGCCTGAAATTTTTTAAAATTGTAGGAGAATATAGATCGCTCCTAGAAAATTCTTTAATTATAATATTTAATTACCGTCAACCAATCATTTTATTTCTTTTCAGTTATCAGATGACCTTTGATAAAATTGAACGGGGAAGCCTGTCACATGAAGCCTTTGAAAGATCAAAGTCATCTAAGTTTACTACCCGTGATGTGGACCGTGATAGTCATGGTGATCTGAATTGCGCTAACGACAACCGAGGAGGATGGTGGTACTCAGATTGCGGATGGATGCATCTGAATGGACCGTGGCACAGAATTCAGAGGCCTTCAATTTGGCCGTGGAATAAAAGATATATTGGCATGTGTGTGTACAATGGAGACTTTGTACGGTGGTTGTCATATACGGAAATGAAAATTAGACTGTGGCCTTCAGCGAAAAACCGGACAAACAAGTAACATTGCGAATGCAATAGTTCAATCAGCTCAGTCCAAACCACTTCCTGATCAACATCTGTAAGAAATGTTCAGAAGTTTTTAGAGAAATGTATGAAATTGCTTGTTTAAAATTTGGGTTCGGAATAAAAATTTCTCTGTGTATCTGTGTTCCTAATATGATGAATGTAGAAAACAAACACGGACTTATCTCTCGAACAATAGTGGAATTTGAAGATGAAAATGATAATATACTTTGATTGATTCGATCTCTTAAATTTATACAATGTTATATGAATTTCATCAACATTGAAAACTTAAGAGGCGTTACCAGTCCCCAAGAAGGTTAAAGACCACCAAACAATACATATTGTCAAATTTTAACTTGTTCATCCTCTGACTACAAGTCTAGATGTCTATAATAAATGATAACCAAACGATTCATGCCTTTCTTGTCTTTTCAATGACTGTAAAATGTTTGGTGTAATTGTGAAATGGTTACTAAGGCGGCAATATAATAGACCTTTCTTATTCCCCATGTCTCTTTCCAATATTCACTCGCATCATTCATCTATGATCACGAACCGTTTACATAGCCTAGCAATTCACATGACTCGTTGATGAATTACCTGAGAGGGGCAACCTACCTTGCCGCCTTCAATAATTTCCTAAGAGCATTAATGGCGAGAAGATATGAACTCACCCACAATCTGATTCTTAATTCTTTACAGCAGGATTAAGATGCAGGAGTGACATTATCAATCACAGAGGTAGGCTAAACGTGAAACGGAATGTCTGTCGTAGACGCATTTGAGTAAAACCCAAAACAATGTCCTAGAGGTAGCCATGTTGTATAGGTTTTTTATAAGCGTCATAAAAATCCAGTGCCTAATTACAAAGGTAAATGAAGAGAAGTACCCCATTAAAGCGCAATCTCATATATAAGATTCTGATCCTAGTTAAGTAGATCTGTCATATGAATAATCTTATGTAAAGGATAAGTCCAAGTTTTTTACCTTGCTCAAAAAATGTTTTGATAGTCTAAATTTAAATTTTGATCTTCATCAGTGGTTACAACAAGCATACTGTATATTGTGCTACAAGTTGATTAATTCTCTAGAACCTAGCTTTGAAATAGAGTCTTCTGGTTCATCAAATTACTATTACTACTGTTTTGTTATTAGCAAAAGCGTCAAATTGATAATCTCAGTCTTTAAATGCAAATTTCTGAAAACATTTTTTTTCAAATTCCTTTTTTTTTTAAATAATTGTCTGGAAAAAAATGTAATGTCTTGGTAGCATTTTATTACATTTTGCGCTTTATCTCTCTCTTATTTCAAGTCAACACCTGTTTCAAGCTTTCCTTAAAATTTAAACGAATAAAAATGTTTTATATTTTTTTTTATTTGGAATTGTAATTATAATTAAACTCCCTTTCTAATGTACCCACTATATTATTATAAAAAGGGATATCTAATTTACTCTAATTTGTAATACTTGATTATAACTCCTTGCAAAGGACTCAAACTCTATAAAACAAATTATTTTTACTTAATTTAAATTAATTACAATCCATAATAAATTTTGATTATAAAGTCACAAACATGTATATATAGATAAATGACAAAATAAAAAAATCCAACAATATTTTAGTATAATTTTTTCCTGCAACAGAATAGGAAAACAGTTTTTAATTTAGCATCAGCTATTCAATCGTTAATCTATATCAACAATAATCAACAACATCATGATTCACTAGACATAATAAAGAAAAACTTCTGAAAGGAAATTAATTATTTCTTTAAATCTCTAAATCCTCTTTTATTATTTTACTATTTACATTTAAAACTAGATCCTGATGACAAAACTTCTCACCTCTCCCGATTTAATTCTACTGAGGTAAAATCTCCCGTCTTCTTCCTCCATCAACAATGCAATGCAAAAGAGAGCGAACTTTCGCGCTGCTCGGGTTTTATAGGTCTAAGGCTAAGTCTAAAGCCTTCATACATTCTCGCTTTTCATTCCCCCAATGCTTATGAACTTCACTCACAGGAATATCACTTATCGCTGCACCGAAATAGAATGCTACTCAACAGTAAAATGTTATCTTCATAAACACTGTTTAAGATATCCAAAACTGATTTTGACAGATTTTTTTTTTTTGCTTTATTGTCTGATTCTTACGTGCAAAAAATGCTTTGATGCCTCTTTACGATAATTTGAAAAAAAAAACGACTCCATTTTATTGGAAAAAATATGAAAAAAAATGTATAGCACCCGAAATTACACTTAGAAGCAAAAGAAACATTCATTTTGTGACAAAATAAGGATAATAATAGTGGTTAGATTGTTGTTGTTGAAGATGATGATGATGTTGATAATAACAATAAACGTGTTGATAATGACGGCGATGTTTATAATTAAGATCATGAAACATAACATTAAAACTGCTGAGAAGATGGCAATGATTATTCAAGATTGTATGACTGCTACACGATTGTGTATATAAAATACGATCTTATATCATAAGTTATCTGCATATGAAAGAGTTGCAAAAGATAAAGCAATTCACTGAACAAGTAAAGGAGTGGGATCAAAACTCTCGAGATACACACAAACTTTTCATCTTTAAGTTAAGAGATTATTTAAACTAAAATAAGAATATAGTAAATTTACCGTCACATGTCACACTACTTACTTCCATTTCCCATCAGCAGTGTTGTTGACATAAACCTTTTGCGTCGTCTCCGTCCATCATGTCACAAACAGATTCTACTAACACTATAGCATGTTTAGTGTAAAGAGCATTTGAACTTGCTTGGGAACCTGTTGTTCCTTGTCCTTCAATGACGGTCAAACAATGGCAAACTTTCCCATCCCCTGCAAAGATAAACAATTACCATCAAATAAAAATAAAAGGCGTTTATCATTTTTGCCGGAAAAAATTATCTTTTTCGTGAAGATCTTCTCATACAAAATGTATTTTTTGCTCAAGATGATTACTGCTCTGTTCTCATGAAAAATAAGTGAAAAGATAACGAATCGGTCATTTCTACATAAAATGCATATCCTAAATTAAGGCATAATGATTTTGTATGCTGCATCTCTTTATTATTGAGTTACACATGTTATCGGTACGATACGGTCAATCTCTAAAATAAATAATTTTCATTTTTCCAAAAGAGAGCAGTTCTTATTGTATGTTTTTGCTATATCATAATTTCCCTTGAGATGGTATATTCTATCTTTCCTCTTTTTATGTTCACTAAAATTATTTTAAAACGTTATATATATATATATATATATATATATATATATATATATATATATATATATATATATATATGTATATTCATACACACACAATAGGGATTGTTTGGTATTTAGTGAAATAAAAATCCACTAATATGTTCTTTTCACGCTTATAATTATTTAAGTAAAAATTGCATGAATCATTGCATTACATTGCGTTTTTTGCACGTTTAACAAAGCTTATAATGAGCATTAAGAATAATTTTAAAACTAATTGGCAAAGTTCAGAACCAGATATTTTCGAAGTTAAATCAAACATGAAATTTCAAATTGCTTTCCGGATTACCCCCTGAAGATTTCTTATGAATGTTAAGCATTGCCTTAATGATTAAGAGAAGCTTTGTTGATCTTTTCCTGATCCATTTGCGTCCCTCTCATATTCTTTGCCTCTTTCTTTCTTATTATGCTCTCTCTCTCTCTCTCTCTCTCTCTCTCTCTCTCTCTCTCTCTTTCAAAATTTTGCGGAACTAACTACAAACTTTTATAATTAATAATGTATTTATTTCAAGTTCATCAAGGTAAATTTGTGTTTGAATAGAACCTACATTCCAAACGTTCACTCATTTCTTTTAATACCATCCCCTTTAAAAAATTCCTTTACATAAGACAAATCATCTTCCACTTCATCGATTTCTGTATTACGAATGGCAAATTTTTAATTGATAATCTGCCTTGATCTTATTAATATAATCTTTTTAAACATATTCTAAACATTCTAGATGCTTAATACACTTGTCTCTTACCTCACGTGTAATTATGGAATAAAACGCCACGATGTACCAACACCAGTTAAAATTCAAATGGCTTTGATTCAACCCAATAAAAGTTGACAGGAAATTTATGGACCAAATGAGGTTTGTCTGGTCAGAGTATTCAACCTTAAATCAAAACTTCCCTCCCCACCCAAAAAAAAAAAAAAAAAAAAAAAAAAACCCCCAGTGACTCTAAGTGCTTCATTTGAGTTTCAGTCTTGAACCCAATGATATATTATGTAATCGCAAATCTTCCTCTTCAAAATGAGAATGCCTTTTTTGAGCGAGGTCGAGGTGAAAAAGATGACATGTTGAGATAATCTATGAAAATAGAAAACATGTCCGGTAATTCTGTACTTTAGAAATATATTTTACGATACATTTAAACACTTATAAGAAGCTATGAATTTTTGCAAAATATAATTATCTAAAGGAGCATTGTTTTGCGGCAATCCATAGTTTTAGAGATAATAAAACATAAAAAAATTATATCATCATTTTATTAAAGAATGAATAAAAGAATTCATTTCAAAATCAAAAGATGCCGTTTTATTTTTCATAAACACAAACTGTTTCCAATTTAATTGATATACATAAAACTGTATCTGCCTAAAGAGGTTCATTTAGTATTTTTCTAATTTATTTGTTTTGTTAAAACTTATTTTCCAGCTGTTGATACTCTCTTCATATCTTTCTTTTGATCATTATAAATTGCAAAACATGTAAACACGTTCGAGTGCCATATACATAGAGCGAGAGAGATGGAAAGAGAGAGAGAGAGATAGAAAGAGAGAGAGAGAGAGAGAGAGAGAGAGAGAGAGAGAGAGAGAGAGGGAGGGAGGGAGAGAGATAGATAGAACCATTGAAAGATTTCGAACGGTAATTTATTTTGCTTCTATTCTCATTATTCAATTCGGCGTAAAAAATCGAAGTACAGCAGTAGAAAATGAATGAGAAAAATGTTTGAGGTATGTTTTTCAGAAAGCGTATGGTCTTGTTTGTGATTTGCTTTTCAATTCCAGCTTTACGGCTTACGATTGAAAAGCAAGCACAGAGTACCCACGACATTTTAGCTGTTAATAGAACTGCTTTACTTCTATACCCAATAGAGTCAAACGTAAGTTTCTGCATGATATGTGTTATGTCCTTTTAGAAATTTGCATTACTGTGATGAAAAGTTCTAGAGTTTACATTTTTTTTTCCAAAAAGTGTATCTTGTCTCTTTGTTTATGGTCGTTTCGACTGCAAAGCTACTACAAAATCTCGCTAAATACTATTTGATAATTTCACCATCAAGACTTATATTGGTATTCATTTGAAAAAAAACTCGACCTCAAATTGATATAAAAATAATTGTAAAAATAGACAAA
The DNA here is from genome assembly GCA_033675545.1 of Elysia crispata. Classification (NCBI taxonomy): domain Eukaryota; kingdom Metazoa; phylum Mollusca; class Gastropoda; family Plakobranchidae; genus Elysia; species Elysia crispata. The sequence goes on along the minus strand of JAWDGP010002177.1, from coordinate 586,021 downwards.
ATAGAGATATCATTATGTCAGAGAATAATTTCATAACCAGTCACCAATAGAAACAGCAAAATTTAAAGCATGATCGAATTGAACGCTTTAATGTTTTTTTTCTATAAAATGTGGGCGCTTTTATTCAGCAACCCTCATTCAATTTAACTCTCCATCAAGATCAAAATTTTATGGTGCTAACATGATCTGCGGAAGATACAATGTTAGGCAGTGTTTTGAAATCGTTTTTTTTATTTAAACTTATGACAAGGCACCCAAAAGAAAAGTAGGAAGAAATGGTTGTTGATGTCATTTGCTCTGCTGCTGCTGCTTCTGTTATTTTCTGTTGTTACTTCGGAATGCAAGGGAGGTAAGTTGAAGGATTAAAGTCTTTACATATCTTGAAGAATTACTTACCTTCAAGAGAATTATTGTTGACTTTATTATGAAGCCAGGTTCAATATTTTCAACAATATTTACGACTACTACTTACCTAGAATTACTATTTTCAAAGCCAAGAGTCTCGGGGTTGGAACCGAGAGGCGGTCGATTTTTTTTAAATTTCCTTGTAAATTGAAAATGGGTTATCTAGCGAGAGGTAATAGAAAGAATATTTTATTCATATATTTTTCTTTTCTGAAATTATCTTATAACCGATATTTCTTTCTTTTTTATTTTAGTAAGCATTAAGGAGTGCCATGCCAGTTGTTGTTTGTGGTTATATATTTGCTTATTTCTCTCTCCTCACTTTTCAAAATAATTTTTATCTTCTTAGCCCGTCTCACATCTTTTAGGTCTATCTATATCTCGATCTCTTTCGAGTCATCGGTCTAATTGAAAGAATTGTACCAACTTATATCCGTGCATAATGAGTTTAAGTCCAAAAATTGGGATTATCTCAATAATTTCCTTCGCTCTCTATCTCTCTCTCAAACTCACACCTACATTCTCTCTGTCTCTCTCTATGTATATATATATATATATATATATATATATATATATATATATATATATATATATATATATATATATGTATATATCAATGTGTGTGTGTGTGAATAAGGGTTTGTCCTTCTTGCTACATGAGCTTGCGTGAACTTCCAGTCTGAATCTATATCTATGCATAATCTGTGTGTCTCTCTCTCTTTGTTTGTCTCACTATCCCACACACACACACCCTCTCTCTCAGTTTGCCTCTCTATCCTACACACACCCCCTCTCTGTTTGTCTCTCTATCCCACACATACACCCTCTCTCTCTGTTTGTCCCTCTATCCCACACACACCGTCGCTCACCCACTTCATTTCTATCTCTCTTCACCTCTCTCTCTCTCTCTTAATCAACTTTATTTTCTGCTGAAAGATCTCGGTTTTTTTTCCCGGGGGGGGGGGGGGGGAGTGAGGGGCTCTAAGCTCTAAATTTTTCCTCGTATTAGATTGCAGGGGAACTAAAACAATTAATGGTTTAATTTTTCAAAAAAAACGTTTCAAGCTTAAGATTTTTTAAATGAAGATGCAATTTTTTAATTATTTTAAGTGTTAAAACGATCTTTAATACATTAGGCATTTACAGATGCAGTTAAGTTCCAATACTGAATATTGAGCATAGTCATAAATCTAGAAAGCAAATTTCTTTCTAATTTCTTCTATTTTTCCAAAAAATTCTTATGTTTGATATTTCTTTGTCTTCTCTAGAATTTTCTTTTTTAATGTATATCTTCTAAAGTTAGGTTTGGTATTTTTATTTATTTCATTTATCTTTTTCTTTTTTTTTAAATCGGCTGTTTTTTTTTGTGGGAGCATACTTTGCTCAAACTCTAAATTTGTTTGTCTTTTTGTTTATGTATCCAACCCCCTGTCTCTGCCTCGGTCTCTATTTCTCTCTCTCTCTCTCTCTCTCTCTCTCTCTCTCTCTCTCTCTCTCTCTCTCTCTCTCTCTCTCTCTCTTTCTCTCACACTTTCTCTCTCGCTTTCTCTTTCTCGTTGTCTCTCTTTGCCTAAAATTCCTTGCTCTAATTTCTAAGGAGGAAAAAAAGTAAACTATTCAATAATAGTTTCACATAAACCTATTGCCGTATTTAAAACAAAAATCAACTAAAATATAATTATTCAATGAGTTTGCTTTAGGTTACCGCTTTTAAACAGAGTTTAGCTGGTTCGAGAGTGAGGCAAGGCGACTCGACTAATGGCTGTCTGTAGTGAGTAGAGCGAACAGTTAACCTATACTACATCGCACGATCTCATTTATTATAATAATGTATCTTAATAGTCAAACATAGTTAAAATACTCTAAATCTTTTGTCTTTTTAAAATCACCACGAGAGACTTTGACACGTGAATAGTTTCCAGTTCTTAATACTCCTATATTTCTCCGTAAATTTGATCGGAAATGAAAAAATACTCCAATGATCTTTTGCATGGTTGTGTTGCTAAAAACAAAATTTATTGAGTGAGCGAAACTTTAGCTTTTAGTCTTGCAAGCGATCCATGAGAGATCCATAATGATTCGTTCATTTTTTGAGTAACACATATTCTAATTGGCTTTTGAATAGAATATGGCGGTTTTTCTATTTTTAAAACACCTGACGTTGAGGCTCATCAGTGACTTCAGTGAAATACAAAAGATTCGTGAGCTGTCTTCAGATAATGTCCTTGATAATAACACACTCTTGGGCATTTGCACATTTTCTAAATGTCCTCGCCCTCATCTCCATTTTGGATCGGCGTGGAAAACGCAGAGGGCGTATAATCTTAGTTAAGATGAATTACAAATAATATTCTAAGGCTTTGAAAGACAAAAGGTTTTCAAAAAATCCTTTTAAAGCGCGTACAAGTCTAGAAAGCATATCTTGATCCACTCTAGATTTATTTTTTGCCATTTTTTATCATGTGCAACATAAAATGTGTGATCAAGGACGTCGTGTGAAGAGTCTCAGGTGAGATAAGTATGTGTTGTTTAGAGTAAAGAGCGAGATAGCCAACTGATGTCCACATGTGCAAGTAAGAACTGTAGAGAGCATGCAAGCCAGAAAACCAAGCTGCAAAAGGTGCGATTACAGACACATAGACTGAACATAAGATAATTAAAGTTTTTTTGAGGAAGATAAGAAGGAAAAAAAGAAGTACAACAAAAGCTATCCAGAATTGAAAGCCCTAACTTTCAGGGTTATGATTTGAAACCTACAAAGATTATGTATTTCTAAAATATTAGTGTAATAAGAGTAAAGATTCAGAGAGCAGCTTCCACCCCACTCATAACAAGAAATCTCTTCACATCTTGAGATAAGTCACGTGACCGTCGAGATACAATACTCATGTCATAAAGAACACAATGCTCTTGTTTCGTTTTAATTGGAACTCATCAGTGTGGAGCAGAACATAGCAGAAAACTTTTCCCTTACGTGGTTCATCCACAGACATATTCAAAAGAATATGCCTTCTTTTTAGAACTCATCAGTGTTGGAGCAGAAGATAGGTGGATACTTTTCCATAACTTGGTTCATTCAAGAGAAAATGCTTGAGTCGCAGTACAATAACCCTGGTATGAAAGCATGGGCTCAACTTCATGTAGATTCACAGCCTATTGTTGGATACAATTGGAATCGAGAACTTCTTCGAAGACAATATTTCGTGTGCAGTCCCCAGGAGCCAGAATGTGAACTGAATTCTTTTGACCAGTATGTGATAATGCAACATAAAGCATGCCGTGAGAAAATGCAGGAGAAGTCAGATCTAGACCTACCACCTGCAATGACTGTCCTTGTACTTTATTGACCGTAAGGGCAAAACAGGGCCTCAGAGGAAATTGTTTTCATTTAAATGTAAATGGTAAAACTGTATCAGAAGGTTGAAGGGCAATATATGGAATTAAGCGTTTTTCCTGTTTGTAAGGCCCACATGTAATTTGGATTTCAATAGCGACTAACTTATTTTTAATTATAATAATTTTATTAAACATCGTTAAACACTTCATTGGAATTTTAGGATTTGTACACATCTGTTATATCATACTCTGTCAGCTTAAAAAATATATTGATGCAATTTAAGCTCCTGAATTATCGGCAAGTTGTTCCGTTGACTAAGGTGCAACATCTGCATCACTACTGAAGGTGTTGACTGGCATTATTCTGTCTCCACAAGATACTCTATTTACCTCAATGCTGTGGAGTTAGCGTAGATGGAAATTCTCTTTAACTGAGGGAAACTATTTGTCAGTTTATTAGGGCCTCAAGCATTTTATTGATTTTAAATTAAAGTTTGTAACATTGTTACACGTGCCAGCTTAGAAAAAAAGCCTAATTGTCAGGAGTATGTTATAAAAAGGAATATAAAACTCTTAGATTACAACAATTAACAATTCAAAACACTGTAGCCTGCCCAAATCTGTAATCGAGCTTCAAAACAAAGGAAACTATACCAATGAAGAACAATATAAGTCAAATATATATATATATATATATATATATATATATATATATATATATATATATATATATATATATGTATGTATACATATAAAAAGGAAACCCCACTCAATATCCAGGCCTCACAAGACATCCTCTAGTAGAAAGACCAATAAATCTTGTAGAGGGCAAATTTGATTTCTTTCTCCACCTAAACCACTCAACGCACAGTGATGGTGTTTACTGATTCATGATTTTGCAGTGTCTGAGGCGGTGAAAAAAAATGTTTAAAAGTTTTGGATTTAGGGTAGAAAATACCTTTGAAAATTCAATATATCTTTATTGTAATTAATTCCTCAAATTTTGAAAGTAATGAGAAAAGGACTTTGTAAATCTTAAGACTTGCAATAAAGTTATTCCTCTGAAAAACACATGTTCTATTGGTTAATTTAATTATATGAAAAAAAAAAAACATTTAAAACCCAGAAGCCTTTTAAATAAGAAATGATCGACCTGAAAACTAAACATTATCTGCCTTCAAGTATTATTCTGTGATCAGAATTTTGAAATTAATGAAATATCTACAAAAAAAAAGCTGTCAAGATCTAGGACTGAACTCTAGCTGTGAAATGAACTGAATGGAGATTGTGTTTATCATAAGCATCTTACTTTTGTTTAATTTTTACCGGAGGCCATAATATTTACAAAAAAGTTCAGGATAAGTTCTTACTTTCAGCATTAAGATCAACTAAGTTATGAAGATGATGTGAAATATAAGCATCCATCTTTGGTTTGTTTTGTTTTTTGTACTGGAGATTGTTCTTTTCTTGGGGACCAATTTTTCTCCAGATTTGGTTCGAACAATTTGCACTTTATCTGTTCTTTGTCACATTAGCTCCACGTACAATCTCAGTGGAGAGATAAACTGAAACGAGGGCTGCTTAAAAAATTCCACCTAGATTTAGTCCACTTTTTTTTAGATCTTTATTTTATTTAAAAATGGTCCAATTTGCACTGCATCTGTTGTGTGTCAGATCATCACCACATATGGTCTCAGTGGTGAGATAAACTGAAACGAGGGCTGCGTAAACAATAACATCTAGATTTTGTTCACTTATTTGCTTGACATCAGTTTTTTATTTAAGTCGGTCTTCATAACAACATGAGGAGAATTCCAATGTTTCAAGGTTCATCACCTTTCAAGACTGTACCTCGAGAGGCTCTGGAGGAGATGAGTCTGTTACATTTATTATTGAAAAAAATGTTGCGTCTTTATTTTCTTTATGTTGTTCTGTGGCTCTGGAGATAAGTCTGTATTTGTTGCTAAGTTTTTCCTAGTTTGTTTATTTCTACAGGTGTATGGCTCTTCAGAGTTATTGTTGTAATTTTTTTTTCATGCTGTGGTACGGCTCTGGAGGAGATATAATTGTTAAGGTAGTTTGGAACACCTTAGACTGTATCTGCTGGGCTCTGGAGGAGATAAATCTATTATGTGGTTCACTTTTCTTCATTATGGTAGTTTGGATCACATTACAATGTATCAGCTGGGTTTTGGTTCAGCACTGCATATGGTTTCTGTGAAGAGATAAACTGTTGAACGCTCTATTTGAGGTGAGAATCTGGTCAGAATAACAAAGTCCCACAAGATCCTGTTTGTTGAACGCTGTAACTCCAGGTCTGGTCATTCCTTTCTTTAGTTTTACTTGGCAAGCACCAACAGCACCACCGCTCAATCTCTTCCGCCTGTTTATATCAAGACGTTGTGTCTGGCCAGTATAACATGTCTTGATATGACTTACTGGCGCATCCTCTGTTACACAACTACTTGTCTGACTTTGTTCCAAAAATATCAACGAAGGTGAGGTTTCTAATTCTATCACTTCACGCCATCCCCTCGAAGTCAATGGAGGCACTGCGGGTCATCTCGTTGACTATATAGGGTTGTTTGGATATTCTTGCCGTTGTAAAAGCCGTTGGTGAGGAGAATAAATGTCAATGTTTCTAGCTTCCCCCAAAATTGTTGCATGCATCGAGTCATTCTCGGTCTCCGTATGTCCTTACTTCAGAAAGGTGTGTATTGTGGTATTAAATTGAAAATATGTCTGGGCAAAGTTGAGGGCAAAACCATTGAATAGATTCCGGTTTTGCCCGGCATAATTATCAGAGAGTATACTGATATCTTTTACTCCCTTCTGGCTCTGTGCCAGAGAAAAATAGCTAACCTTTACTCTCAGGCCACACAAAGCAAAATGTGCCACCTTTTTGAAGTTGTAAGTTGTAAACACCTAGCGTCTTTTGTAAAAGACGCTAGGTTAGTACGCAGAAGGATCTTCTGCTGGTCAAATGTAGTCCTGGTGCTGCATGCATCCTCTTTTGCATTGTCCTTAATCTGCATTGCTCTATATGGGCTTTCGTATACCAGGATCTCTTCAGCAGTCGCCGGGCCTTGCCAATTTTTATGAGTGATACAAAGATAACATTAACCATTTTTTGGGGTTTGTGAAAACCAAGATTGAAATGATAGTCAATATTTTTTCGGCACCCGGTACAAAAAGAAGTGCGACACATATAACTTTTATGTTTTACCGTCCGGCACAGGAGAAAGCAAGTGTGCAATAAATCGGCACAAGCACGAGTCGTAATAAACACTTAACACGACGTGCAACAAATTTACCTAAATTTAATGCTTACGTGGACTTATTACTTTAACATTTTAATAAAAGTCGCCGAGTCTGTTTATTGAAACTTTACATTTTTGAGACAATATGGGCGATAAGGTATATATCAATTTCATCGGAAAAACAGTATTTAGAAATATTGGCGGTTGTCGATTTTGATTTTTGCACCCAGCTGTCGAGAGACAGAAATAAAGAAGAGCAAGCACAGGCAAATAACCAGGAAGAGACAGAAATAGAGAGATAGATAGAGAGAGAGAGAGAGAGAGAGAGAGAGAGAGAGAGAGAGAGAGAGAGAGAGAGAGAGAGAGAGAGAGAGAGAGAGAGAGAGAGAGAGAGAGAGAGAGAGAGAGAGAGAGAGAGAGAGAGAGAGAGAGAGATAGAGAGAGAGAGATAGAGAGAGAGAGAGATAGAGAGAGAGAAAATAGAGAGAGACAGACAGAGATAGAGAGAGAGTGGTTGATGTATAAACAGAAAAGGAGGAAGGCGGAGAGATACAGACATCCTGGTAGGAAAATACAGAAATAGACACAAAAGTAAGAGTCGAGAGATAAAGAGCAACAACAACAACAACAACAACAACAACAACAACAACAACAACAGCAGCAACAAAAATAAAATAAAATCGGATAATCGAGGAAACAAAGGCAGATATAACAATTCAAGTAGACCTAGTATTAGGGATAAGGAGATAGAAGGAAACAGAGATCGATAGACTGGCAAACGGACAAAAAGACAGCAGCAGATGTAGAGATGCAAAAGCAGAAAAATTTGAAAAATAGAAAAAAAAACTGACATAAAAAAAAAATAAAAGAGACATGTAACATACAGTTAATCTGGTTGTCAGATTCATGAACACACAGTGAGAGATCTAGGAAGAGAGAGAGACGTAGAAAGAAAGAGAGAGAGAGAGAGATATATAATTATTGGATGGGAGAGATAGGATGCAGAAGTGAAGAAAAGAGAGGAAACTTATATGAAATGATAAACAGATATGGAGAAAGAGAGCATATACAGCGAAGTAATAAGCAGAGAGAAATAAAAAGATAGAGACATAATATGGGTTGAGAGACATAGATGCAGAAACAAATAGAGATAAGCTGATAGATACAAAGATACTAAGAGATTGGCAGAAAGAGAGAGAGAGAGAGAGAGAGAGAGAGAGAGAGAGAGAGAGAGAGAGAGAGAGAGAGAGAGAGAGAGAGAGAGAGAGAGAGAGAGAGAGAGAGAGAGAGAAAGATATTTTTTACGAGTTTCAACTAAGGCTTCCCATGCGAAGAGTCATTCTTCGCTAAATTTAGATATTTTGTGGGTGAGTTCATGTCTTCTCACCATTAATACTCTTATGAGCATATTCAAGGTGGGAAGGCACGTTGTCGCTCTCAGGTCATTCATCCACGAGTCAAGTGAATTGCTAGGATATGTAAACGGTCTGCGATCATAGTTGAATGATGCGAGTGAATATTAGAAAGAGACATGGTGAATAACAAAGCTCTATTATATTGCTGCCTTAGTAACCGTGTCACAATTATACCACACAACATTTTACAGTCATTGAGCACACAAAGAAGGCAGGAATCGTTTGATTATCATTTATTATATAGATCTAGACTTATAGTCAGAGGATAAACAAGTAACAAATGGAAAAAAATGTATTGTTTGCTGGTGTTTAACCTTCTTCGTAACTGGTAACGCCTCTTAAGTTTTCAATGTTAATGAAATTAATATAGCATTGTATCAATTGAAGAGATCAAATCAATCAAAATGTATTATCATTTTCATCTTCAAATTCCAATAGTGTTTGAAAGATAAGTCTGTGCTTATTTTCTACATTCATCATAATAGGTACACAGATACCCAGAGAAATTTTTATTCCGAACCCAAATATTTAACAAGCAATTTCAAACATTTCTCTAAAAATTTATGAAAATTTCTTACAACTATTGATCAAGGAAGGGTTTGGACTGAGCTGATTCATCTAAGGATTGTTGCATTCGCAATGTTACTTATTTGTCCGTTATGCCCCTCAAGGCCACAGTCTGATTTTCATTTCCGTATATGACACCCACCGCACAAAGTCTCCATTGTACACACACATGCAAACATATCTCTTATTCCACGACCACGCTTAAGGTCTTCTAATTCTGTGCCACGGTCCATTCAGATGCATCCATCCACAATCTGAGTACCACCATCCTCCACGGTTGTCCGTACCGCAATTCAGATCACCGTGACTATCATAGTCCCAATCACGGGTAGTAAACTTAGATGACTTTGATCTTTCAAAAGCTTCATGTGACAGGATTCCCCGTTCAATTTTATCATATGTCATCTGATAACTGAAAAGAAATAATAGGATTGGTTGACTAGATAAATAATATTCTTAAAAAAATTTCTATAAACAGCCTATATTCTCCTATAATTTTGAAGAATTTCATGCGAAGATATAGAAAGAAATGTTAAACACGGAAGGGGGAGAAAAAGACAAAACAGAACAAAAAAAAATTCTTTTCTTGTGATAAGAGAGATTCCATAAGTTAATGGAATAGAAATGTGAAATAAAAATTAGTTTAGTGACGCCGCAGTCTTTCTTATGAATCAAGCAACTAATTGCGGAGGAAATAAAAAGAAGATCTATATATTGTAAAGAACGGAAATGGGTATAAAAGGATTGAAGATGTAATTCTCTTGGAAGGATAAGGGAGGTTTGTTCTTTCAAAAAGCATTTCGTTTGCAAGCTATCGTTTAATATATTGTATAAGACAAACCACCATAATACGAGTTATCATTTTCACCTCATGGTTATGATTACCAAGCATTTATTTTTACACCCATTGTTAATGATGATACGACCCCTAACACTTATGTTACACAGCAACTCTCATTAACTTTATAACTAACATTTTTATAACTGCTATTGCTGCATTAGTTGACCCTTCTTCGGCGTCATGTATTTGTGACCTAGTCATTACCGTCTTTTAATTACTTTGAAAATCAAAGAATAATTTTTGTGGAACGCCAGGCCCACAGTGGTGTAACCTCAGATGAAGTAGGACGACAATGATAGAAAAAAATGCCGTCAGAATCTTATATTTGTAGCAAGGAATGTGAAGAAGAAAAACTAGAAATCTTTGATCAATATTTCAAAAGATCTAGTAACAGTGGCATTGATTTGATGAACCTAAGCGTGCTGTTATGATGGCGTAAAAGCTAAGCCTGAAGGATTTTGCTTGAATCTATTGTAAAAAAGAATGACCTTGTTTTTCATGATCAGCTACTGCAATTAATCTTGCTTCAAAGAAAGGCAATGGAAATATTTTTCATATAAAAGATTTTAAAAAAATCTGTTATCATTTTGCATTTTAGGTTCCCCGTTTTCCATTTTTAGGGTTCCATCTATTTAATACCATGAGTAGTCTTTACGTCTTTAAAACTGTTCGTCGAAAGTGTCTACTCCATTTTTTAGAAATTTGAACATGGCTAGTTTACATTATGTCAGTTTATCTCAATATCTTAATCTTTAAAATGCTAAATATAAAAAAGAAGTTTTAGTTTAATTTGCGACAAGAGAAGTTGTAGAACTATTAATTTTTCTCCTTCCCTTATAACATATTTTATATAATCAACAAAATATTTATCAACAACGCGGTTCTTTATTTATGTGACTACAAAAGATCCAGGTCTCGAACCAGCAAAGATTATTTTATAGCAACAATTGTATCCAATGTAAGTTATTTATGTCTCAAGGTGATACTAGTAAGACGACTGGAAGTAGCTTTACTCATGTGTTTCAGATACGAAAAAAATATTCCATAAACTACCTACCCTTTAAATACATGAAATATAAATATATACCGTAGCTATACATCCATTGTAAAAGAAAAAGTTACTTAAAAAAACAAAACAAATTTTATTCTTTTTAGCATAAAATATTATGCCAACATCTTCCAAGTTTTTGTAGGATT
>JAWDGP010002177.1:562500-572500 GCA_033675545.1 Elysia crispata | reverse complement strand
ATTTTTCTTCTTCTTTCTTCCTCCTCCTCTCTGTCTGTCTGTCTGTCTGTCTGCCTGTCTCTCTTTCTTTCTCTCTCTCTCTCTATGTCTTTTTCTGTCTTCTCAATCGCTCTGTCTTTCTCTCTCTGCCTTTTCTCTCTCTCTCCCTATCTGTTTCTTATTCTCTCTACCATGTGCCTGTTCTCTGTCAATTATCAATTTTTTTTGTTTAACCTTGTGTGCGCATCAAAATCAGTTTATTAATCCGTGTCCATTTCTAACTGTATGTTGCTATTTCTTCCATTTCCGTATCTCAGCGTTTTATTAATTCATTGCTCGTCTTGTATTTTCTTATGCGTCGGCCGACATGATCGTGTTCAATCTCTATGATTCTGTCTCTGCTTTTTCTCTTTGCAATAGGGTGGGGTCCTTTGTGGGGGGATGGGGATCATGAAGTGGGTATCAATGAGCCCAGCATCTTAATGCTTATATACCTTTTTTTCCCTCCCCCACACTGGTGCTGAACCTGGAGTACATAATACGAATCACTTTGCCCGAACAGTTTCATGTCTTTGAATAAAATCTTGATTGAGATCATTATTCTAAATTTGTCTGATAGTTTTTCTACCTGACTAAAAAGATCTTTGTGTATTCAACAGCTTTATCCTTGAAAACCTAATACAAAGTACGACTCAGGCATACGAAAAAGACGCATTTTTTATGGTTTTGCTTATAATAATTTTTATACATGAGTTGTCGTTAATTTTTCTACACGTATTTTAAAGAGTTTATGCGCTTGATAAATGATTAACTCGTGCTTTTTCTTTTTTCTCTTCCAGGTTTTCCTCGTTCACACATTTTCTCCTTCATCAGTATCTCTCCCTCTTACCTCGTCCTCCTACATCTCTGTCTGTTTGTCTGTATGTCTGTCCCTCTCTCTCTTTCTCTCGATCTCTCTCTATCTCTCTATCTATCTCAATCTATCTATCTATCTATCTATCTATCTATTTCACTTCCGATACATTTTTTGTTGTCTTTCTGTCTCTGTCTATTTCAGTCTATAATTCACTAAATCTATCTTACCCATTGGGACTATTTCTTTCTATCTTTTTTGTTCGTCCTCTTCCAATCTCTCCTTTTCTCTCTCTCTCTCTCTCTCTCTCTCTCTCTCTCTCTCTCTCTCTCTCTCTCTCTCTCTCTCTCTCTCTCTCTGCCTGTCTGTCGATCTATCTATCTTTTTCTGTCCTATGGATAGGGCTAAACTCTTTTTTTTTTAATTTTTTTCTCTCAGTCTCTCTCTTTATCTCTCTCTCTATCTTTCTCTCTCTCTCTCTCTCTCTCTCTCTCTCTCTCTCTCTCTCTACCTTCTTTGTTTCATATCTTTACAGCCGAAGCCTAATTTTCTTACTTGGATAGATCTAAATATATGTATATATATAAATATTTCTCCCTCTCTCTCGCTTCGTCCCTTTTTCTCTCTCTTTCTCTCTCTCTCTCTCTCTCTCTCTCTCTCTCTCTCTCTCTCTCTCTTCTTTGTGCCTCTTATCTCATTTTTTAATGTATATTTTTTTTTTAATCTTTCAGCCCGCATCTAAATCAGTATATTAATCCGTCTTTCTTGGTAACGACGTGTCGCTATCTTTTCTGTTTCTTTCTGGTTGTTCCTCTTTCGTTCTATCTCTCTCTCTCTCTCTCTCTCTCTCTCTCTCTCTCTCTCTCTCTCTCTCTCTCTCTCTCTTTCTCGTCTAAGAGTTTTGATATAATATTATATTGTTTACTCCTCCGTCTAAGTCTTTTCAAAGCTCACTCTTTCTCTATACCTGTGTTGCCTTTTTATTGCTTTTCTTGAGTCATTTCCCTTTCACGGTCTCTCAATCTCTCTCCCTCTCACTCTCTCTGTCTCTCTCTCTCTCAAATTCTTTCACTCACTAACTCTCGGTCTCTCTCTCTATCTCTCTCTGCCTCTCCCTCTCTGTCTCTCTTTTTCTCTGTGCCTTTTCTCTTTTATGAATATTTTTATGTAAACATGGTCTCCGCATATAAATCAGTATATCAGTATGTCTTCCTTTGTAACTGCGTGTTGCTATTTCTTCTATATCTTTCTGTTGTTCTTCTTTCGTTTCCTCTCTCTCTCTCTCTCTCTCTCTCTCTCTCTCTCTCTCTCTCTCTCTCTCTGCATCTATCTCTCTCTCTCTCTCTCTGTTCTATGAAATATTATATATTTTGTTTAAGCCTCTGTCCATGTCTGTATATAGCTCTCTGTTTCTCTATACCTGTGTCTTCCTATTTCTTTCTATTTGTGGTTTTTTTTTTCTTTTCCACGCACTCTCTCTCATTCGTTGTCTGTCTGTCTATCGTCTCTGTCTCTGTCTCTGTCTCTCTCTGTCTGTCTATCGTCTCTGTCTCTGTCTCTGTCTCTCTATCTCTCTCTCTCTCTCTCTCTCTCTCTCTCTCTCTCTCTCTCTCTCTCTCTCTCGTTTATGTGTGCCTCTAGGCCGTTTTCGTAATATATATAAATATATATATACATTTTTTTAATGTTTGTTGTCTCATCTTATTCAGTATATTAATAAATCTTCCTCAGTAACTATGTGTCGTCTTTTTTTCTCTCTTATTCTGAATTTTCTTTCTCTTTCATCCTCCTCCCCTTTGTCTGTCTGTCTGTCTGTCTGTCTGTCTCTCTCTCTCTCTCTCTCTCTCTCTCTCTCTCTCTCTCTCTCTCTCTCTCTCTGTTATATTGTTTATTCCTCCGTCTAAGTCTTTTCAAAGCTCACTCTTTCTCTATACTTGTGTTGCCTATTTATTTCTTTTCTTTGGATATTTCCCTTTTACGGTCTCTCAATCCCCCCCCTCTCTCTCTCTCTCTCTCTCTCTCTCTCTCTCTGCCTCTCTCTCTGTCTCTCTTTCTCTCTGTGCTTCTTCTCTTTTATGAATATTTTTATGTAAACCTTGTGTCCGCATCTAAATCAGTATATTAATCTGTCTTCCTTTGTAACTGCGTGTTGCTATTTCTTTTATTTCTTTCTGTTGTTCTTCTTTCGTTCTTTCTTCCTCTTTCTCTATGTATCTATCTCTCTCTCTCCGTTCTATGAAATATTATATATTTTCTTTTATCTTTTGTCCATATCTGTAGATAGCTCACTGTATCTGTAAACCTGTGTCTTCCTATTTCTTTTTATTTGCGGGTTTTTTGTCTCCTACACGCACTCTCTCTTTCATTCGCCGTCTGTCTGTCTGTCGTCTCTGTCTCTCCCTCTCCCTCTGTCTCTATCTCTCTTTCTCTCTCTCTCTCGTTTATGTGTGCCTCTAGTCCGTTTTCTGAATAAATAAATAAATATATATATATATATATATATATATGTTTTTTTTTTTTTTTTTTTTTTTTAAATGTTTGTTGTCTCATCTAAATCAGTATATTAAGGAAAATTTTGGTAAGCCTGCGTTCACACCAAAAAATCGCTCGTCCAGAATTTTCCTTGAGCACACACCAATATAGTGCACCAAAAATACACTGTACTTTATAATCATCGATGTGCGCTAACATAACATACCTACAGTCTTGATTATTACAATTTTCCCACAAAGAATAAAAATACGCCCTAGAAATGTAGGAAAAGAATACGTACGTCATAGGCAAAGCACGCAATCATACAGGCATCTCAAATTAATGTTCTAGCTTGAATACATCTAGTTAAATTGATGATAATGACGAAATAATTATGATGATAAAAGGAATAAATCTCTACAACAATTCCTTTCTTATTTTCAGCTCAATGAAAATTATTTCTGTCTAAATCTAAGGTTTGTTGAATACTTTTTCGCTCTGGCAGGGCAAGGGACCTTGATCTGACTAAAAATAATTTAAGAAAGTTATTTTGATTATATATATATATATACATGTATGTTTAACTTTAATTGAATTGGAAATTTCGTTTTTCTATGCAGCATAATCCTATGGGAGCTACAAGGGATTTCATATATTAATCCCTTGCATACTTTGCTTTTGGAACTATGTGAGTCAGTAGAGTGCCATGCTGATGAGGCTAAGAGATATTTTGCTTTGTTTTTAATTTTAGTCATTACCTATTTGGCCAGAATGGCATTCGCTACGTTCGGGTAACAGTGTAAAGATACTCAAGAGGTTGAATTTAGAGATAGAGTCGTCATCGAGTTACTGATCACCAAGATGATCAAAATGATGAAGAATGGTGATAATGAAGGAGATGAAGGTAGAAGAGCCGGTAACAAATGCAAGGACAGATAAATATGCCGCAGTGGAACAGGTATTAGTGATAATACATCGAGAAGGGTCAAGCAATACAATTTTGAGACAGAAGTCTCCTAACTGGGGAGTATTCGGTAATGGTGTAGGCCTGCTGCAGCAAGGATGACATGTGCATTAGTTTGAAGTTTTCAAGGATTTAAGGCTTCAACAAGCAATTTAAAACTTGGCATAGGAGGGCAGGTGGTGTGAGATCAAACATCATGACTAGAGGAAGAAAAGAATAAAAATACGGGAAATCGGCAAACACAGTACTTTCCTAATCTATTTTAAGATCCCTATTAGAAGGCTATGATGTTCCGCAAAAAGTGCCTAAGTTTATAGTGATAATGAATGATTAAAAGATTTTGTAAATAGATTTTGAATTTACAAAATTAGCTATTTTTGTTACAAACTCCTTGTAGACACCTTTTTTTTTTGAAGTCTAACATTTTAAGGCCCTAAGAGCAAAAGGCATGCACTACATCGAGACAGCGTCTCATAGTTGTAATTAGAATTGATAATCTTTCCAAATGATTGCCGTTTAAAGACTTTTCTTTTAAAATTTAGGTGTTCAAACGTTATGGCATTTTGATATTATTTTAGGAACACATTTTTTAAAATAATGTTGGAGTTTTAGCTCAAGATCAATCATGGGCTCCAGTGGAAAAAAAGTCGAGAAATGTCAATCATAGCTTGTGGCGTCAAACTACCTCTAACCAATTAATTTATTAATAGTAATGCTATTATGAAAATAATCGTAATTTTGAATGACATTTTTTGTGACATTCTTCTGTAATAGAGGAAATAAACAAGTAATCATAACAAAAAAAAGAAAACACCTTGAAACAAATA
This sequence comes from Elysia crispata, assembly GCA_033675545.1. Taxonomy (NCBI): domain Eukaryota; kingdom Metazoa; phylum Mollusca; class Gastropoda; family Plakobranchidae; genus Elysia; species Elysia crispata. The sequence goes on along the minus strand of JAWDGP010002177.1, from coordinate 567,405 downwards.
ACGTAGATAAGAAAGATAAAATACCGGTAATTCATATCAAGATCTTATCTCAATCGTTATGCAAAATTTGAATGACTCACAGTGTCCCTGATTTGATTCATGCTGAAATGAGCGCATGACATGTATGTGAAGGGTTTTGGTTTGTGTTTCGACCGACCTACATTAGCCTTGGCAGAGCCACGACAAAGGCTCTCGAAGAGGACCTCTTTGATAAATTTAAACATGGTAGTCAAAATGGCAACGGCGTTACAATAATGTCAAGTTAACAGCCTCACGCCCGTGTACAAGATGCAGAGATGCAGATGGCCTGGTCAATGGTAGCGGATTTGACGGCCCGGTTCTCTGGAGTGTATCAATATCTGTTATAAAGTCCTAGTTCAAGAAGTCTAAACATGATACTGTTAGAAATCAAGTGGAGCTGTTTAAGTTTATAAGGAGCCCAAGATTATTGTTTTTTCCGAATTGACTGCAATCATCATATTCCACGGATCGAACAAACCCACACTTTTTTATAACCGCATCTGTTGCATATAGACAAGTTTCTTACACGGGAAATCAGCTAATTCTTTAACTTGCAAACCTTTTAAGGATTGTTTTAGAAGCTCATTAGAAGGCTTTTTAAAGTTTGAATTCACGAAAACGTGTATACTGCGCGTTTATTAAAACCTACATAATAAGTGTATTGAAAAAAAAAAGAGCTAGCTGACTATTCTTTTTTAAATTATACTTGGATTTGCCTCGTTGCTTCATATGTCAATGTTTGAAAAAATAAAAATAAAATAAAAATAATTGATTTTTTATTCAGGATATAAAGGCAAGTATGCATTACAACCCCCAAAAAGTAATGTAAATAAAACATCACAGGCGGAAAAAAAAAACAACAACAAATCGATACAGGCCCTTCTGATTGATTAATGATTTGATTACATGGGTGATCATCAAATTCTGCAGGCTAGTTGACAGGTTCAATTTGATGATAGACTTAGATTTTGGTTTTTATATAGCTACAGTTTGTAATAAATGTCCATTATTTTAATTACCTATTAAGTGTAATTATAACTGTGATTTCTTTGTTGCAATGTAGGAGAAAAAATATAAGTAGAAAAAAATTAATAATGATCATGCAGATGTAAGTGTAGAGACAAACATAGAAATCTTTTTTTTTTTTTTTTGTTAAACTTTATAACAAGGGTTTCCGACTGATAATAATCAATGAGCGGAGATTACAATACAGTTCCTGTATTATTTTATTGCTCTATCTTACTCCTTTTTCTAGTTCTTCTTCTACTTCTTCTTCTTCTTCTTCTTCTTCTTCTTCTTCTTCTTCTTCTTCTTCTTCTTCTTCTTCTTCTTCTTCTTCTTCTTAGTCTTCTTCTTCTCCTCCTCCTCCTCCACATCCTCCTCCTCCTCCTCCTCCTCCACATCCTCCTCCTCCTCCTCCTCCTTCTTCTTCTTCTTCTTCTTCTTCTTCTTCTTCTTCTTCTTCTTCTTCTTCTTCTTCTTCTTCTTCTTCTTCTTCTTCTTCTTCTTCTTCTTCTTCTTCTTCTTCTTAGTCTTCTTCTTCTCCTCCTCCTCCTCCACATCCTCCTCCTCCTCCTCCTCCTCCTTCTTCTTCTTCTTCTTCTTCTTCTTCTTCTTCTTCTTCTTCTTCTTCTTCTTCTTCTTCTTCTTCTTCTTCTTCTTCTTCTTCTTCTTCTTCTTCTTCTTCTTCTTCTTCTTCTTCTTCTTCTTCTTCTTCTTCTTCTTCTTCTCCTTCTTCTTCTTCCTCTTCATTTTTTGTCCTTGTGTCGTCGCCATTGTTGCTGATATCGATGTTTGTGTGAAATATTTCCGAAACTCCTCCATAGTTTAGTCACCTACGATATCATTAAGTGCGAGCAACAGCTTGGCTTCCACATTTCACACAAAAACAAAATGTCCCACGTCTGAGACCTGAAGCCCCAAGATCATCAAGCTTGCATCATTTTCTTGGGTAAGGCTAGTTGGGTTAAACTCGGCCCATCCAGCAGAATTATATATAGAATAGCAATTATTTTGAGCCTTTTTTTGTTTTGTTTCGCTTAACAGATACTCTTACGGTTGTTATTGTTCGCACCTACAAGAACCTTCTCCTTCTACTGCAACTACTACTACTACTACTACTACTACTACTACTACTACTACTACTACTACTACTACTACTACTACTACTACTACTACTACTACTACTACTACTACTACTACTACTACTGCTGCTGCTGCTGCTGCTGCTGCTGCTGCTGCTGCTACTACTACTACTACTACTACTACTACTACTACTACTACTACTACTACTACTACTACTACTACTGCTGTTGCTATCACTAGTACTGCAATTTTCTCTCTCTCTCTCTCTCTCTCTCTCTCTCTCTCTCTCTCTCTCTCTCTCTCTCTCTCCCCTCTCTCTCTCTCTCTCATCACAAATAGTTCACAGTAACACTGGTGTCAGTCTGTGCTTGACCTGCAAAATATGGGAACAGGAAAGATCAGGCTTTACATCACCTTTGATCCGCTGCAACCTTCTTGAACCAAAAAGTTGTAAAAGTAAGAATAAAGATTGTTTCAAGTCATTTTGATCTCTCACACAGTTGACATAACCTTGATCTTGATGGAAGATAAACTACAATTTATTTAGAGTCAAATCTTATTAAAAAAAAAACCAAAAAACAAAGAAAAAACACAACCCCCCCAAAAAAAAAAAAAAAAACAAACCCTCACCCCGACAAAACTTGTGAGAAATAATTCTGAATACTTTATTTAGTTTAAGATTAACTTACAAGATTCTAAGATTGCAACGTTGATGTTCTTTCTTTCTGCAAAGGCAGCTTTTTTGATTGAATAATGTAAAAAGAATAATAAAAAAATAAAGCAAAACAAAATCAAAAACAAAAACAAACAACAAACAACAAATCTACAAGTGTCAACGTTTTAAACAAGCTGGAGAAAGGGCAAAATACTATTTGAAAAAAAAGAAAAAAACAACAACCAAACAAACCAACATTTTGAACAGATGGCTTGGACAATATCATAATTATGATATTAAAAGCTTTTTTTTTTTCTTCCAAAGAGAAACAACTCCGTATAGAAGGAGATTACCCCCCCCCCCCCCTCTCCCCCCTCTCTCTTGTTGTTTTATTTTTTAGATATATTATTCTATCCTTAAAAGTTTGTGTTTAAAACAAATTAGCAGATAATGGGGAAATACATTTAGATCCAGACACATATTTCAGAGGACTCTCGGTGAAACACGCTTAGGACACGTACCGGCAAATCTCTAAGGCAGTTGTTTAGAGTAATAGCCATGTTTCGCAGATAGAGTTACTTACCGTAAGCATGAGTCATAACTTGACTTATCCGTGGTTTCCCTAGTGACGTGTGTAAATCGGCTTGCGTTGTTTACAACGGAAGCCGCAAGCGAGCGTTACGTCTGGTCAGTCTGCTCAACTGTTAAAACCAGTGAAAACTGCTGCTGCAAGTAAAACTGTCTCGGATCATGTAACTGTGTGAGCATGCAGTGGAAAACACTCTACACCGCGGGTTTGCTCCTGTTCCAAACTAATACTCAGTACCGGTAGCATTAAAGCATCGCTGGCAGTCATCATGCAACCCTCACATAACACTTACGTTCACGGTGAGAGGGCTAGCATGTTTGCGAAAAGCGATTATGCTACGTACCGCTACGTGGGAGGAGTTAATTCAAATGATGTCGGTCAATCTAAAAATATAACGTCGTAGTCTAGCTTAGGACCCGTTAGCCTTTCCTGCGATACCTCAGAAATAAATTAATAACTTACTGAAAACCAAACTTAAAAATCAAACACAACTTGTATAAACGGTTATAATTTTCATCCTTCTTTCCCACGTATTTTAAGTAAACAATTTTTTTCGCGTTTTGATAGCCCGAGCAACCCAAACAGCGCCGCAGTTTAGTTTAGGCTAGTCTAGAATTGTCATCCTACACGATTCTCTGGGTTAAGTCAGTAATCGTTCCCCTGTCAGTGGCTGCCCCAGTGTCAGCCCTAAACTTTCAGGATAGTCGGTCCAATTTGACACCACATTGACGAAGTACCCGAAGTCGCCAGTACCTCTGAAACGATGCTGCTATGAACTCAACCCGCCGACTAAAGTTTTCCGGCCAGAAACCAAGTACCAAAATGAGATTGCTGAACACAACATGCGCATCGCGAGTGTTTATGGAAGAAACCGTGCTGGTGCGTGCCGTTAAATGATGTGACCAGTGACTGTTTTATCGTCCTGAACATGTCAGGGCCTGCAGCCTCCTCTTTCTTTCATGAGCTCTAGATCATAAAAAAAAATATTTAGACGGCCCGTGGCATCATGACTGTACCTCTCTATTGCATTTTACATCACTACATGATATAATACCACTACCCATCCATGTGTGCTTGTTTAAATAAAAAAAAAAATCAACACTTATTTCATCAACTCTCATGACTCTTTTATTATTACTTTAAACACTAACATTGCAAATTTTGTAACAACCCAATGAAGATAAACAAATACCATGATATCACTAAACGATAAAACTTGTTGCTCAGAGGCAAGTTCCCAATCACCCGATTAATGTAAGCGCTACACTAGATCAGCTGCGATAGCTCAAATGAGAGCATTACTGGGTCACTGTGTGTACAGTGCTCATTAAATATGCTTTATTTTAATTTTTGACTTATCACCTGTTACGGAGTATTGATAGCTCCGCATTAGCTTTCACGGTGAATAAGTTTAGCTCGCATGTAGTTATTAGAGGCTGGAGGCTTACATAAGCGGCATAGGTGGGGACGATGAGTGCTCGAAAAGTTTAAAATAAGAATAAAAAGAAATGGTTAAATAGGTTTAACAAATATTAACCCATAGTCATGATATTTT
>JAWDGP010002177.1:455000-560000 GCA_033675545.1 Elysia crispata | reverse complement strand
TGTGCGTGTGACCTAGAGATGGCTAGGTCTGCCGTTAGAAGAAAAAGTTCACTGTAAAAAAAAATACAGATATTGAGGGCCAGCTTTTTCTTGCAATGTGGTTCACAGCCGGGGCAAGGCTTTTATCTAGTGTTTTTCAGAGTCAGCTGATATCGGGAGTTCTTATATGTGTAATATTGACCCAGTATATAATTATCTAGGCGTTTGGAAGCGACATCAGAGACATAAATTATCTGGTGTACAGCAGAGCTGCGATACGGTAGCTCTCAATAAATACATCCAGGCTTTAGTTAGCTGACAGGTAGGTTTAGACCTAGATCTAGTTAATGTTGCACACAGTTTCATATTGCAGAATTCATTTTACGGTAGGCATGAATTAGGATCTGGAACGAACAAAATACCGCGTGCTGATGTGTCATGTTTTGAGGCGCAGCGACTTTCCAAAAAGTTGTTTTGTGCTTTATTTAGTGAAGCGATGCGAGTTGCAGCGGTGCACTTGTAACCTATGATTCGCCAGCTAAACCTGTCAGACTAGAATCTAGAATGTAGACTTGAAGACCTAGATTGTGTGTAGGTCCAGATCTAGGGTATAGCGACACAAAATTCTTAGATCAGGAAAAGTAATTAGCGTTATTAATTAAGTTGTTGTATTGCTTTTTTTTTCTCTCGGAATACTATATCTAGATTATTCTAACTCGCATGGGTAGCCTTGTGTAGCTATAGTTACAGGTTTTAATTTATACTCACTTTCCTTGTGAAGATCTCGTATATACCTGTGTTAACCATAATTTTTGATTGATTTAAATTAAATCTTCGGCACATTTACAAGCAGTTTCAAATTTAATTAAGCCAAAATGCCGACTTCGGAGGAAGCGAAGCCCAAGAGGAAATCTGTGATTGAGGATAACCTGATGCTCAATGTGGTCAAGAAATACCTGAAGATGGCAGGCGGTGTGTCCGTTGTGTGGATGATGGGCTACTACGGGATGTCAGTCAGCTGGCTTTGGATCCTACTCATCCCTTATGTATGGAAGAGTCGCATCAACAAGGCCAAGCACCACAAGACAGCTCTGGCTCAGGAGATCGCCAAGGATGAAAAGTCTGTGATTCTAGCCAGAGTTGAGGATCTTCCATCTTGGGTGAGTTTAGGAGATCGAATGGAAATTTAAACTAACTTGAAAGGGATATATAAGATAATCAATATCATCCCAAGTCAGCATAATTATACTGAACTGTTTTTTCGATTTCTTATTGGTGCTTGTTCTCTTAATGCTATGAATTAGGCCTCATGTTATTTCTCCATATAGCGTGATAGTTAAGTCTAGGTAAGGACATATTCGCGTGGATCTTACAGATGACAATAATAACAATCGAAAAGACAACCCACAACGATGATGAAAAGTATTGCCTTACTTTAGGGGGAAAACTTGCAGTTGTACTTTTTTGTGTGTCAAATGCCTTGAAAATTCACCAGTAGACTTCTCATTGAAGAGCACGCACGCAAATTTTACTGAAAACTACGAGTAGAAGTACACGAGATCAGACAGGTTCGAAATAAACAAGACCGTGTGACTTGCCATGTGACCCTCAGAAATTCTGAGTCGAAAAAGTTTACGGTTCTAAGTTTTCTATTTGTTTAGATCTCCACCATTATTTTCTCTTGACCTTTGATAGCTCGAAGCTTTCAACTTGACTCATTTTGTTGGACATGTGATGCGATGTGGTAAAATCCAATGCGAGTCATTAGCTTTCTGGGAAGCGCGGATTACCCTCCACCCCCCCTATCCCGGTCTTTACCAACTTTAAGAGGTACTACTACCGTTTTCTGAGATGTTCACCTGTCTAAAATGTTTTCTCGCCGTGTCAAGAGGCGCTGGTGGCGGTGGGGTAAGAGTTGCCGTCCTCATATCCGCAGGGATCTTTCTTCGGGTGTTCGAGTCCCGCGCCGTCGGTAGGTGAGTTTAGGGCCTTATCTTTTCAGTTTCGCCCTGTTAGACGGGGACTTATCTTTGATATGCCGAGATCACTATGCTGTAGACAGGGCTCTAACAAAATACAATTTAAAAGAAACCAAATTAAAGAGAAAGAGGGAGAAGTTAAAAATTTAGGCAGAAAGAGATAGATAGGTAGGAATATATATATATATATATCGAGAGAGAGAGGGAGGGAGGTAGAGAGAGAGAGAGAGAGGGAGGGAGGTAGAGAGAGAGAGAGAGGGAGAGAGACAGAGAGAGAAAGAGAGAGAGAAAGAGAGAGAGAGAGAGAGAGAGAGAGAGAGAGAGAGAGAGAGAGAGAGAGAGAGAGAGAGAGAGAGAGAGAGAGAGAGAAAGAGAGAGAGAGAGAGGCCTTGCAAGAATGCAAAATTGAATATTACCTTTTGATTTGGGAATTCTGTTTTTAAGACAAAGATCAACTTTTTCTTGTGGAAAATGTTAATGTGGATGATCGCCTAAAACCAGGTACAAAAGACGTTGCATCGATTTGGATACATTAAGTTTGTTGCACACAGTACAAACCTTGACTAAAGCATTCGCCAGAGAACATTAATCTATCGTCTAAAAGGAAAACTGAAGTGAGAGTTTCTTTATGCGCGAAGATATAGATTTTTAGTATCTTCTCAATCCGTGCACTGTTACAGGATTTAGTGTGCATGTATTGTATACATGTATTTTGAAATTTGTAATTCCAATTAGCTTTCGGCGATACAAGAAGAGAAGGCCTTCGCGTAGAGCCGGACTTGTACAATCGATTGCATACACATATTGGCTCGTTTTTTTTGTTTTTTTTTTTTTGTTTCCCTCATTGAATTAATTTGTACTTTCAATCTGCATCACATACTCAAACACAATGGAAAGCATTCAAGTGTGTGAAGTTAACATGGCTGTTAGTTGTAGCTCATCCATCTATCCGAAGATGGTATAAGCCTCACCTACACTTTTTTCGAACTCCAATCAGGCAGGGTAGAGCTGAGAAAACAAGAACCCAAACTCATTCCAAGTCGCCCCGTACAAGTTGTGATGTTCATTATGTGCTGAACTGTGTGGCCCTAGAGGAGATCAAAGATTGCGACCTGCACTGATCCCCTATATACGCGGCTTCAAAGCTCGTTATGTGATGAACTTTTTTGATCATTTTTATGTAAGTTACATTTCTTTCCTCAACCCTCAGGTGTACTTCCCTGATGTGGAGAGAGCAGAGTGGGTCAACAAGGTGAGTAAGATCTCTCTCTGTAAAATGTTATGTCCAAGCTCATTTGATTCCGCTTTAAGGGTTTGAAAAATTGCATGAGGATATAACCAGTTCCCCCCCACCCCCTTTTTTTTTCAGATATGAACAAAAATGCTATCAATGCGTCAATATCCCTGATGAAGCACTAGAGTTGTACCACAATTTTCTCCCTTTATTTATCAACTGTCTGTCCTCGACCTCCTCTCTTATTCTTTAATGTATTCCATGCCATTTTGCCCTTTTAATAAGAATTTTCTCATCTTCAACTCCTCTAAGAAGATCAACTCTTTGTATGAAAACCTGCCCATTTTCGATAGTCTTTTGTCAGGAATCGGTGTGTCTTAAACATCCTAAAATCCCTTTTAAAACCATTTTGTAACTGTGACTATCCAACACGGTGTATTACTACTAGAAAAAGCAGTTCACAATTTGAGTTTCCATCATATTTATTGAATTAAGATAATTTCAAAGGTTTCCGACTTTGTTCTCCCCAGATAATCCGCCAGATGTGGCCATACATTGGCGAGATGGTGGAGAAGATTCTCAGAGAGAATGTGGAGCCGTCAATCAAGAAGAGTCTGCCATCCGCCTTGCAGTCGTTCACTTTCAGCACCATCGACCTCGGAGACATCGTGAGTTGAGAAGATAATCGGGAAAACGATCTCCTCCAAGATCTGATATTACGGGGTGTAACAGATTTGTGATTGGGGTGATCTGTTAGGCTCTGTTTGTCTAGGGATATGAAAATATACATACAGCCAATCACACGACTCGTCCGTAGAAAATAAGTCTGAAGTCCATTGGTAAAAGTTGCAAACTGTTTAATCCAACACAAGAGGTTGACTCTATAATCACTGTATACTTTTAAACTCACTGTAGGTAGACTCTTAAACTCACTGTAGGTTGACTTGATGTTGACTGACTGAACATAATTTCGACTCTTATTTGAACAAAATCTCATCGAATCATCCAGAAAAGGAACTACATAAATCGTAAGAGATTATTCTTGGCACACATCATAAGCAATGCTCTCTAAAATTACAACCAATCAAAACAAAGGTAAACAAGGAGTGACGAGACCATTACTATGCTAGAACTAAGTCAGAGATTCCAGAAGAATCTTGACCATACAAGCGCGGGCTGTGTTCAATAAACAAGACTAAGTTCTTAGGCTTGAAATACAAACATTATGCAACTAAATAAAACAATGTACATAGATCTAGTCGATCCGCTACCCAAAAGTTACGCACCAAAAAAGGGTGAGGAAATGAATAGATCAACATATAGTACAATTCGTTACAGGGAGTTTAGAAATAGTGTTTTCAATGAGATTGTTTTAGTTCTTCGCGACAGCGTCAAGCGTCTACTCGAATTTCAACGTGACTCGTTTTGCTCAGGGCTCAGTCAGATTTGCTAAGATAATAGCAATATCTTGGTAGTTGGGCTGTTTGATAGAGAGCGCATGGCGTTTTCTTTGTACTTTTATTTTTTTTTAAACAAAGGTCGCAACTCATTAACCCGCTCAGAGTACTTGTAAAGATTACACACCAGTTCATTTTTGGACTTCTCTTTCAATCCATATCCTCATTGAGTCTCTCTTAAGCATCGGATAGAGTCGCTTGTCTCTTTTTTTTTCACTTATAAGAATACTTTATTGGTTATTCGAGTGGGTACTCTATCTTTTACATAAGATGGAGTTGGAAACGCGTTTGAAGAGACTTTCTCAAAGCCCCAGCGCACTATCATCTCATAGCGAGGCTGTACACAGTTATGACCTTTTGCTCTGTGATTTAAGTTTCTAACATTAGATTGATGAAGTTTCAAAAACATCCGAAATCTCCGATAATAGCGCATGCGATTTTTAATCCACAAACAAAAAACAACCGATATTGATCCAAGGAAGGAGAGGTGATAGGACCAGCTGCTGTCCCTGTGACATTCGAACTAAAATCTCGCTGAAAAGTTCTATTCTCTCATCAGTCGAATTATAGCTACATTAAAGCATCACCTTCCAAGTACTACCTGTGATTTGAAAATTACGTGATCAACTGTCGATCATGAGTTCTGATGCTGACAGCATGGTATTAAACAAACGTCTAGTGTATTTGATGCGATCGCTGCCTAGCGAAGGGTAGATACATCGTGCTTCACCGGATACCTCTGGGAGGATAGAGCTACGTATGCACAGCTTGTTTTACAACTGGAAATCTTATCATTGAAACCGATTCGCCGTTATTTTTTTTTTATAATTACTGTCGTACATAAGGTAACGCCGCAAGGTTAGAGTGATTTGGATGTGATAATGCTATATCTAGATTTTTTTCTAGCTCATTTACCCAGTCTAGATGTCAGCTTGTTACGGGCTGGCACCACGTGACTCTCTCTGTTATTATCTAGATCTAATTATTTGTACTAAACGTGGAACAAAACCGTTGCATTCCTCGTTACACAAGAGCGGCCTCGAGTGATCGAAGCTCAGACTCGGGAAAAACCAATCAGTGAGGAGTCTGAAGAGGAGACAGTTTGATTGGTTGATTGAGATGGTTTAAGCGGTGGTTTTAGGGCTTTCCTGGGGACAATGGGCTTGTGAACGAGTGAGCTCTTTTAGAAGTTAGATGTCCCCTAAATTCCATGAGAATCTTAATATAGACTGAAATGGTGGAAAGCAGAACCAAAAAGCTATTAAAACTATTTCAAGTTGTGTAAATCCCACTCTCTCTCTCTCTCTCTCTCTCTCTCTCTCTCTCTCTCTCTCTCTCTCTCTCTCTCTCTCTCTCTCTCTCTCTCTCTCCGTCTCTCTGTCTCTCTCTCTCCCCCTCCTCTATCTTCTACCCTTTTTCTCCTCGTTATCTTTACAGTTCCGCCCTGCCTGAATGTGGTTCAGGCCTAAAACCACCAGTTTGTGGACGGGCTAATTCAAACACATTTCTCCTCGTTCTTTTCCTGTCTCCTCCTCCCTCCCCCTCCTTTGCCTATCTCTCTTTTTTGTCCTATCTCTAATTCAATATTTACTTACTTTTAATTTTCAAAAGTTAATTCAATCCTTTATTTGATATCGAAAACTATGTTACGTAATGTAATTAATATAAATGGATATGATACCATTGATAACTCCGGTGTTAAAAAAAAACGAAAACCACTCTACTTGATATTAGTGTAACATTATCGATCACGCACGGCTCGAAACCTGGTCCGATTTATTGAGTCCATGTATGAATTCCGCCCTCCGATCATTGTGTCAATAGGGCATAGATGGTCGAGTGGTTAAACCCAGTGCTTAAGATAACAGGCTTTGCCTGTCGTGGAGATGATATAGCGCTGTCTTCTCATAAAATTCCAGCTCAAAGATCTGCGTTAATTTTCCTTAGCTTAGGAGACGTTCAGGACACTAGTCTTACGACTGTGAATGGGTACTAGCGTAGGATGGGTCGAACTAGTAAATGAAGCGAAGCAGCGTAGGACACTATACTTAATCGATTTAACACTATGCATTTACCAATTGGGAACATATACCATAGAGAAAATCCTGCTTTTTCCCCAAGTTTATAAACCCCGTCAGTTTTATAAAAATTTTCCAAAACTTTGAAGATTCTAGCAGAACGCCTGGTAAAGAATAGTGTCCTAATATTTTCGCTACAAACTTAGTGTGTGATATAAAGGTGTTCACGTCCCACTCTAATTTGTTCTACTTCTAAAATCTATTGCAGCCTGATAAACATAAGAAAACAAAGGGCTTCATTGAAGGCAGCTTAGCCGTCGGTTAAAAGCTGTAACCTAGATCTAGCACTTCATAGTATTGTGCTTGCAGGCTTGGGAAATACTATGTGGGATCGGAACGCATTTAACTTCCGCCTCCACAAAATACACAACTCGCTAAGATGTGGCTATAACTCAAGTCTATTTTAAGAATCTTTTCGTTCGGGTCATGTTGGAAGAGTAGTTTAAGAAGCTTCCGATTGTTTCCCCTGTTGCATGCAGCGGTGAACAATGAAACATATTGTAAAAAAGTACACCCCCCCCCCCAAAAAAAAAAAAAAAAAAAAAAAAAAAAAAAAGAAAAGAAAAAGAAAATGCTGGGGAAAATCAGTTTATACGAGAAATCTTTTTCGATTTTCTAAGTTTCCCGAAGGATTTTATGCCGAGGCAGTGGCTTTTGTTCACACCAGTTTGTACAAGACAGGAATCAAGCCCGCGACTTTCTAACTGTCACTAAGCGCTCTATTAACTGAGCCATGTGGCGCCCAATATCGCGCACTGGAGGCCTAATACTACCTCTTCTGTCTACAGTTGCACAAGTATAAAAATAATAGCCGGTTCTTTTGAAGTATATCTAAAGGCCAAGTCTAATGAAATCCATCAAAATCCATCGCTGAATTTATTGCCTTAATTTTCCATTTGTGAACCGTTAGAAGCCACTTCACAAACTAGCGTGGTAAGCTGCGTACTTACAACTTAGTATATAAGTTAGGTATGTGAAAAATACTGATCTGCCTTACCAAGACAGGTCCCGACTGTGACCTTCATTCGGTCCCAACTCTCTTGTCGCAATTCTTTAGGAAACCTTTCACAACTTAGACTTGGCCTCGTAGATCTATGGTTCTCTGAGTAAATATTAGGCAAGGAGTCTAAAAGCACCGGTACACATAATTTGTAGCTTTGGTATTGTGTTGACTTGCGTTGAATGAATTGTAAGGTATGGTTGGAAATGTAAAAGTTATTGTCTCTTATTAAAGAGTGGGAAAACGAGAGAGAGAAATGTTTGGTGGCTGTGGTTATCTGTTTCGTGAACATTACAGAACATTACCAAACTTGTGGACAACCATTTAACTTTCAAGTTCAGAGAGGAGCCTACACCACTTTGAGTGAACCAACTTCAATTAACCAATTAACCAATCAATCAATCAATATATCAATCAATCAATCAATCAATCAACCATTAAACCAAACATTCAGACAAGCAACCAATCAACGAGTCAAACAGTCAAACAAACCAATCATTCTACAATCAATCAAACAACTTATCAATCAATCAATCAATGAAGCATTAAAGTAAATAATCAATCCATCAATCAATCGATTAAGGTATGACTCTTGTTAGAGTAACCATGAGAAGAGTAACAGAGCAGAGAAACTATACTACTTGGATAAAAAGTTACATAACACGGTAGACATTGGTAGGATTCATTTCAATGGACAGAATATGCATTATTCGAGCTGGTGTAATCGGCATCAAAGAGACTATGCAATCATTTGTTTAATTTTCTACACGTGCTCTTTCTTTTTCCCCTCCTCCCCTCCACATCCCTGCACACCCTGTTTGAACCTCTCTTTATCTTTTTACAGCCGCCAAGGACTGGGGGAATTAAAGTTTACTCCCAACTGAAAAGAGATGAAATATATATGGATCTCGAACTCAAGTAAGATTTACAAATATTTTATGTACGGATTTGTTTCGAAAATTTACCCGATAATTTTTTTTTGTGGCTAGGGTTGAGATTTCTTGTCATAATGAGACTGGGCAGAGAACTTTCAGAGACGAACTAATAAAAAGTGTCAAGTAATCAATGGTATATTTGAAATGCATAAATTACTGCTAATAATTGTCTTAAAGATGTAAAAACACAAAAAAAGGACTGGAGGGTAAGTTGGTTATGAGTGTAATGAAAGCACTAGAGCTGAAATAGAATAAGGCGAGGAAAAAGAAGAAAGAGCAGAGAAAGGAGGAGGAGGAGGACAAAATAACGGAGGAGGGGTGAATAAGGGTGTAAAAGAGGAATAGGAGAAATAAGAGTAAAGGAAATTATTAAACATAAAAGGATTATTCTGGGGATTTTCCACAAACTGTATAACTCTCCGCTCCCTCACTCACTTAATTTCTTCTTGTCCCTCCCTGTTCTTTCCTCCTAACAGTTACAGTGGAGACTGCGATATTGCCGTGGCTATCAAAGGTATCAACGCTGGAATCAAAGATCTCAGGGTAAGGTTCATTTGGGTCCTGATATATGATAAACCATCGAAAACTGGCTCTTAGAATCTTTGACAAGGAAATCGAGGAATTTTCAGTTAGAACACGAGGTTTCATACTACTCCCTCCTCTCCTTCCTCTTTGCTAATTTCGTCTCTGTTTTCTGTTTCTCCTGTTCTTTATAAGTTATCTCCCCATTCATTATTCTATTTGTTATAATTTTTACTTGTCTTTTTATTTCTCGATCCTCCTCTTCCTCCTTATTATATCAGACCTGTAAGATCGTCGGCATTTGCCAGTTTCCCCCCCCCCCCCCCCCCATATTTTTAGCGTTGAGCCAACAACAACAACAACAGCAACAACAATGACGGCATAATCTAATACGGCAATTTTCCTTCCCCCCCCCCCCCCCTCTTGTTTTATTTCTTCCCTCAGCTTCACGGAACTGTACGTGTTGTGTTCAAACCCCTCATCAACAAACCTCCTCTCATTGGAGGCATGCGAGTCTTCTTTCTCAACAACCCGGTGAGTTTGGGGGTAAATTGAGTGAACCGTGTTAGAAATATGTTACGAAGATCATTTTCATAGTCTTTGTCTTCATTGATATTATTTCTAGATAAAACTAGAACGATTTATCGATATTATCATCTTTCTCATCCCAGTCGTCGCCGTCACCTCTCTTGTCCACAACCATCTAGAGTGCACCATGCTGCCACCACCGAAATATAGCAAAGTTTAATGCATCTTCAGAATCGTTGTCTTCGTTGTCATCTCAAGTCAAAACTAGAAGAATTTATTATAATTGCTGCCATTATCATACCTATTGTCTTCTTCATATCTTTCTCCCATACAGTCGAGTCTAACACTCTCCACTGTTCCATGCTTTGACCACAGAAATGTGCCGGCGTTTATCGCAATAAGAGTGCCGAACAGGTGCATGCCTCACCATGATTGATGAAAGACGATACAAGCACAAAATAAATATACAAACGACAAAATTAATGTACCAATAAGCATTGTTATAATTATTCCTACTTCTTTTACTCGTTTAAGACAGACCTTAGAGATGCATCGTCAGTGCATTATTTAAACAGTAAAACATTGACTTTTTTTCCGACTCACTAGACTTTTAGCTTTGTCAAACCCAATTTTACCCTTACAGTGTATCTTGAAAACTTGCCTTATGAGATGCAAGACTCGATTAAAATCATAATTAAAAACAAATAAAACAAAAAAGCAGTGTTAGAATAATGACTGAACTCCAATAAATCTCATTTGGCTTTCGACCCTCCCAGGCATCTTGCCTAACGGACCACAACATGACTCATTGGCCTGTGCATGGAGTCACATCTTGATGATGTGTCAGCCTTCATCTTGTGTCCTCAAAACGCTATTAACTTACCTTAAACTGCTCTAACTCTCCATCTGACCATCTGGTGTCTCTATTAGGTTCTCCCATCACGTAATCATCGCAGATTGGCGGGTATTGATCATTGTTTGTTGTAGCACACTGTTAACCTGCAGACTGCATACCTCATGTTTGCCTCTAATATAAAAAAGGGGTGATATTTATCTCAAGACGATAAATAATGTTAGGGTGAGGAGAGAAAAAGGTAAAAAAATCTATCTATGTGGTATGTAAGAGTGAGTGAGAGAGAGAGAGAGAGAGAGAGAGAGAGAGAGAGAGAGAGAGAGAGAGAGAGAGAGAGAGAGAGAGAGACAGACAGACAGACAGACAGAGAGACATATAGGTAGGTAGATAGATAGATACTAAGATAGATAGATAGATAGATAGATAGATAGATAGAGAGAGAGAGAGAGAGAGAGAGAGAGAGAGAGAGAGAGAGAGAGAGAGAGAGAGAGAGAGAGAGAGAGAGAGAGAGAGAGAGAGAGAGAGAGAGAGAGAGAGAGAGAGAGAGAGAGAGAGAGAGAGAGTTAGTTAGTGAAAGAGTCAATTGACATAATAATAGCAAAACTGTAGATGTTGGAGTGGAAGATATGTGGTATAAAATAAGTCCGTTGGACACATTCACATAAGTGTCACTCGTAAAGTCCCCTCAAAGTAAAGATAAACTAGCATGCAAACCAAAAGAAAACAAGCTGTTGCCTAGCAACAGAACAACGGATCGAAATGACCTGGAGATTGGCTTCATGTGAGAAAAAAAAGGGGGGAAACCAGGTATGCCTTTGATTACTATGGTAGATAAATAAGACGATCTGAAATGAGAGGCATAATTCTGGTGCAATTGAACAAGCTTTCCAAATCTCAAGTGTTCATTTCGGGCATTATCAAACCACAAAAGCTAAAATTATCTTCAATGTGTATGATTGTTTCATAATTATGTAAGCCTTAAATAGAAAGAAAGCGGTTTTTCGACCATTTCTTTCAAAACCTACGTCTTACCATTGCTGAGCACTCCCTGAAACTTTAACTCTACAGTTCTTACTTACTATTAATCTAAATGCTATTACTTCTGTCTGTCTCTTCTTGTTTTTGACATCTGCCCTGTTTATTACATAATGTTACATAACCTCAAATAAAGCAGAATATGAAAACTAAATGAAACCGATAGTCTTAATGAGACAATATATGCACGTATTGTTAGAACTGTATCCTCTAAATTTTCTTAGCCGTCTCAGAGATTTGGCAAAAGGTCTTGGATTGCTTACCAAATGGCATTCTGTTTGAGTCCTAATGTAAAGACCCAGGCGCCCATCTCTGGGGCTGGATGCTATAGCTGCACAGGGTGAAGAGCGCGGTCTAACATAAACAAGACAAGATAGTTTAGAAGTTCTCAATAAATCCTTTGTATTTTTTTCTCGTTTCTCTCTTTACCAGGAGCTCGACTTTGACCTGACTAGCTTGGCCAACGCTTTTGACATTCCTGGCCTGAGGTGAGAAAAACAAAGATTTTTTGTGCCTTCTTTGTTTCTCCTATGATAGAATCTTTTTTTTTTTTTAATTTTTTTGTTCATAAGACGAATTTAAGGAAAAATCAATCTGCAAATAACCTTTTCACAATATCGGCATGTTCAATTTCTTACCACATGGGTGAGGCTTTAAAACCAAATATGCTTTTATTAAAAAAAATCCATTTATTCATACAAGTATCTTTAGTATGAAAAGATCCAAAGTCTTGCTCAAAACTGTGATTGAATTGATCTGATTTTAAGATCAATGTTAAAATGTCAACATCACTTCACCACTGAATCTTATGAAGGCGTTAATGTTGTCAGACTGTGGAAATTATTACTTCAATGTCTTTACCACCTTTTAAATATTGAACATCAGAAAAATATTTTCATTTATTTATTTATATATTGATATAGGGGGGGAGAGGGGTATGTTAAGAAGTAAAAATCTCTGTTCTGAGCAGCTTAACGTGTTTTTTTATATTGGGGGAATCGATTACCGAGCTGATATAACTTGTCCACCTGAAGGTGGCTTACCCTATTGTGTACAATATATCTATCCCGATATTATCTTGTAAAGGGCGGACTGTATCAATAAACTATCGTGAAACCTCTGTATCGATACCTGCATTATTTCCTTCTCCCAGCGACATGCTTCACTCAATCATCATGGAACAGATTGCCAACGTGATGGTGCTGCCCAACGTTCTCCCGATCAAATTGGCTGAGGGGATTGATTTGAACAAGCTGAAGTACCCACAGCCCCAGGTACGTCTGAAGACCTGGGGGGAACCTGGTGAAATCTGCCCTGGCGGGTTATATCGTATATTACGCGCGGCGGATTCAGCGCTGGCACTGTGCTGAAGTCAATTTTACAGTGTCAAAATCAAATGACGCGAACTTTTCTGAATTCCTATAATGCTGTTACAAACACACGAGGATCGAGTGTTTATAACTTGCTTGCTGAACCCAAAAGTATCCGGTATCCATACTATTCATCTCTGTCTGTCTGTCTGTCTGTCTGTCTGTCTGTCTGTCTGTCTGTCTGTCTGTCTGTCTGTCTGTCTGTCTGTCTGTCTCTCTCTCTCTCTCTCTCTCTCTCTCTTTCTCTCTCTTTGTCTTTCTCTCTCTCTCTCTCTCTCTCTCTCTCTCTCTCTCTCTCTCTCTCTCTCTCTCTCTCTCTCTCTCCCCCTTTCTCTCTCTGTATCTCTCTTTCTCTCTCCCTTTCTCTCTCTCTCTCTCTCTTTCTCTCTCTCTCTCTCTCTGTCTTTCTCTCTGTATCTCTCTCTCTTTCTCTCTTTCTCTCTCTCTCTTTCTCTCTCTCTCTCTCTCTCTCTCTCTCTCTCTCTCTCTCTCTCTCTCTCTCTCTCTCTCTCTCTCTCTCTCTCTCTCTCTCTCTCTCTCTCTCTCTCTCTCTCTCTCTCTCTCTCTCTCTCTCTCTCTCTCTCTCTCTCTCTCTCTCTCTCTTTCTCTCTATTCAATCTGATCATCTGTAGAACATTAGAAAATTGTTTCCTACTGCTTTGCTACAGTTTTCACCTACAAACGTGTTCTCTCTCCCACCTCATCCGAGAGTTGTCAACAGTTTTTCTGACACAAAACCTCACACGACAAAGAGCCGTGGATCAGGCGTTAGCTCGGTATTACTGACAAACAAGGTCACGCGGGGCCTGTGGACATTAGAAACAAAAACAGAGATAAAGAGGAACCTTGAGACATTGTTTTCAAGAAAGCCATGACCTTATTCTGTAACGGCTTCCTTCCTCTGCCCTGAACATCTTCCACAGGTTCTAATGTGTGTTGTAAAATTGTGCGACCAAAAAAAAAAAAAAAAAGAATTCTTTTAATCTGAAATAGACCAAAGGTCATGGAGTTGACCCGTCCATTTAGTGACATACAAAGATAACATAAAATTCAATGCCCCATTTGTGTTAAAAGAAAGACCGGATTGATGAGTTTTTAACCCAATGTCTCGAAATGAACATGGGTAACACATGAAATTAAATTTGATGTGTTGTGTTGTGCATTTTTTTTTAGATTACCACGAATGTCTCTCACCTAGCCAGATGGATTTTATGCAAACATTTTTACAGTTTAAAGTATTCAATAATGACAGCCTGTTTAAGTTCTAAGAAATGATGCTCTATTTTTTAATTTAAAAAAAAAGATAAGCACTTTCTAAAAAGATTAAGATTTTTTACAGCTAGAAGTTCCTATATCTGATTCTTCATATACAGCTACTTCATTATTGTCGGGTAGAGGGGGGGGGGGGGAAGAAAAATAAAGGGTTTAAAAAAAAAGCACATAAACAGAGAAACATAAACAAAAATAAGAGAGAGAGAGTGAGAGAGAGAGAGAGAAAGAGAAAGAGAGAGAGAGAGAGAGAGAGAGAGAGAGAGAGAGAGAGAGAGAGAGAGAGAGAGAGAGAGAGAGAGAGAGAGAGAGAGAGAGAGAGAAAATAGAAAGACAATCAATAAGATAGAGACAAAGGGAAGAAAGGAGGGAATAATGGTTAAGAAACAGGAGAGATGAATAGAGGAAAAGAAAAAAGCTCCTATTTATTTTATTTTCCTTCATCTGTCAATAGGAATGTTATATGTTATCAATCTGATTAATCATGGTAATAACTTCTGTTTGATATGACAAACATTACCTCTGCAAAACTGCTATTTGTCTTTCGTTATAACCAGTTTGTCCGCAGGGTAATTCTCCAAACATGTTGATGGAATGTTGAAATATGCTTTTCCTATCTATTGAAATTGATTTTCATTGCACCTCGATTCTTAAAGAATCCAGATTTGAACATTATTCCCCCCTTTCCACCTCTCTATCCCACCTCCCATTCGATCCCGCAGACTCTGTTTCAAGGTTTCTCTTTAATGAAACTTCTATAGTGCAGTTCCAGACAGTTGTGAACAAACAGATGAATTACACTCTCTCCCACTCCACCTCCACCCTTCTCTAATCCCCAGGGAGTTGTGAGAATCACTGTCATCGAAGCTAAGGATCTGATGGCAGAGGACATGGCCCTCATAGGAAAAGGTTCATCGGACCCTTATGTGGTTCTCAGAGGTGAGACTCAACTTTAACACCCAACACACACACTGTGGTTGCGCGAGGCGCAGGGGTCAGATTTCACAAATTCAACCCTGAGCCACTGCGTGTGTTGGAAAACCGCATGAAAAACCCGTGTATAGAGGGTGTATGTGGTATGTAAAAACACAACGCAGAATGCCTTACACATATATCTAGTGCAACGCCAAGCATCCCCTCTGTGTGTATGGTGTGTCTTAGACTGGGTATGCAACATGTACAGCACGACAAGGTGTGGGGACTCACCAGAACGCCATGCTTCATATAGATATTTATTGCGTTATCAAAACGAGCATCTGCAAAGATATTTGAATTTGACCCAAAGAACCATAACTCGATTACACTAGGTAACGATGAATTGCTGTGAATGATGGTTGTTGTTGTTGTTGTTGTTGTTGTTGTTGTTGTTTTTGTTTTCAATCCTATTTTTTCCGCGTTCAACGTGCCCTCTGTCCCCATTATTTTTTATTTCAAATTTTTACTTTTTTTTTTCAAGTAAGCATCTCAATTACCGTGAGACAAACTTGTTCCAACTCTGACTTGGTTTTAAATCTTAAGCTCCATATCGTGATAGAAGTAAAGAAGCATATAAAACCAACAGTCCTGTAAAATGTGTTTATTTGTTTGATATAGGCCGTCCATAGCACAGTGATCTCATGAATTTTTGCAAATCAAAGAATTCCATGTCGAACAGGGTGGAACTGTTAAGATAACCCAAACATACTCATAAACGGCGTGTGGATCGAAACCAGTACCATCTGCCTAGACAGATGATACTGGTCGAAGCCTT
Source organism: Elysia crispata (assembly GCA_033675545.1). Classification (NCBI taxonomy): domain Eukaryota; kingdom Metazoa; phylum Mollusca; class Gastropoda; family Plakobranchidae; genus Elysia; species Elysia crispata. Next base: position 544,011 of record JAWDGP010002177.1, on the reverse strand, counting down.
TAAGGATCCAACGTTCTAGAGCTCCCAATGTTACACACAGTCTCCCATAGCTGATGTTTCTTTATGCCGCCAAAGTGCACCGTCGCTAGAAATGGCATCTGGCTACAAGTGGCTAGAGCAGTTATGTCTGTAGAGGAAGGTGTGGAGATTTTGTCTGCCGAACTAGGAAAAATTCCTCAACGTCAAAGGAAGCTGCAATCCCTACACAAGCGTCAAACTCAGACGAAAAAGAAGATGCTTATTGAAAGCAGGATTTTCAAGACGAAGTTTTAAAATAGTTTCAGTTGAAAAAAAAAATTACCCGTATTGGAAATAATTACAGAAAAATATTTTTTTCCTCGAATAAAAAACAAGGATGTCATTGATTTTAGTACTTTTACTTCTTATAAATACCGCAATTGTTTTTATCTCTGGTCGAGCCAGTCGGAGCCAAGACTGTGAAGACAAGGGTTATAGACAAGAGTCTGTCGCCTGTGTGGAACGAGACATTTGAGATGATCGTGGACTCTGCAGATGGTCAGCTTCTCTACATTGATGTGTTTGATGATGATCAGGGTACCAAAGATGATGAACTCGGGAGGTGAGGAGAGAGAGAGAGGGAGGGGGGAGAGAGAGAGAGAGAGAGAGAGAGAGAGAGAGAGAGAGAGAGAGAGAGAGAGAGAGAGAGAGAGATAGACTCTCTACATTGATGTGTTTGATGATGATCAGGGTACCAAGGATGATGAACTCGGGAGGTGAGGAGAGAGAGAGGGAAGGAGGGAGGGAGGGAGAGAGAGAGAGAGAGAGAGAGAGAGAGAGAGAGAGAGAGAGAGAGAGAGAGAGAGAGAGAGAGAGAGAGAGAGAGAGAGAGAGAGAGAGAGAGAGAGAGAGAGATAGACTCTCTGTATCGATGTGTTTGATGATAATCAGGGTACCAAAGATGATGAACTCGGGAGGTGAGGAGAGAGAGAGAGGGAGGGGGGAGAGAGAGAAAAGGAGAGACAGACAGAGAGACAGCTCTGCGTCGATGTGTTTGATGATGATCAGAGGACCAAGGACGATGAACTTTGGAGAGGGAGGGAGGAGGGATAGGGTGAATAAACAGTGCAGGAGACAGAGGTCCAGCGCTCTACATTTGGAGTGTTAAGAGATCACCATAGAAGCAAGGATTATGAACTGGGAAGGTGAGGAGATTGAGAGGGAACGGGATAAGGGCATTTGAATGTGGGAAGATAATAGCCGAAGAGAGAAATAATGGTGATAATCAATTGCTCTGTATGGAGATGTTTTCTTAGAGATGGCCAGATTTTCTAATGTGAGTAAAATTTGGAAAGTAGTGCCATATAGCTCAATGCACAGATCGCTGCATTGACGATATAGATTGTCCGGGTTCGATCCAAGAGTCATTTGATGATGAAGACGATCCCAGCAGATAGCCTTACCACTGGCTTACCGGAAAGCTGGCGTTTTAGAATAAGTAGTTATAGGAAAATTAGGTGACATAATTAAAAAAAATGGAATAGTTATTAAAGAACGGTAAAGAAAGTTTGATTTTTTTAATTTTTCCCCTTTAGTATTAAGCATGTTGCTGAGGTATAACCTCTCCCCTCCTCATCCTCTCATAATAAAATGATAAACTTCTGCGGTAAATTATTGTCATTGATTTGTGCCTGTGTGTGGAACGGGTCAGGAAAGAGGCAGGTGAGTTTTCTCTCACATTAAGAATTATAGGACAGCGAATTGAAACCTGTGAAAGCTGTTCTTCAAAACTAAATCTTTCACGTTTTTATTTTTTTTTTAATCTCTATCTTATCAGAACTAGCATGGATCTCACCAAACTAAAGGAAGACGGCTTTGAAGATGAGGTAAGACCTCAGTTTTAAATATAAAAAAAATTTACAGACTATTTTCTATACATGAACATGTTCTCTATTTTTAACTTTCACTAAAGTACACAATGGTAAAGATGGAATGCATATAGAAATTGGAGCCTGGTTATCACTCTGTGCTACAATGGATATAGTAGCAGACCTTCCGAATCGCCAGAGCATAACTCATGTTTATCAAGCAGAGAGACAAAAGGAATTCAGAATTCACGAAATCAACCATAATCAACACCTGCAGGTTTGATTCATGAGATTTAAAAGTTTAAAAATAAAAAAAACTATACAAACAAAACAAATTAAAAAATAAACACCCATTTCCACAGCAGTATCCAAGCTGCCAAATTTAAGCCACATGTGATGTGCTGTATTAAGTCGTGTCTGTTACTTCCTCCCCTCCCACCCCCTACACCCTATGTCCAATGTAACAAGTGGCTCCCCCTGGAGGACGTGAAGCAAGGAACCATCCATCTACAACTGACCTGGCTCTGGCTGGCCAACGATCCCCTGGAGTTAGAGAGGGTAAGTTTGACCATTGGATCAGGCGGTATTTTTAACATCAAATCCCCTTCATTTCTTGGTGTTTTCAAAGAGGAGAGTACACGTATCCTTCATTATTATCACATGCCTGTGACAAGTATCAACATCGACATTATCAGCATTATTATCATCATCATCATCATCTTCATCTTCTCAATATGTTCACCATCGCCATCCCCAACCACCTTCATCGTCATTGACTGCGTCATCAACGCCGTTTACCATAAGCAGCAGCAGCAGTAGTAGCATTGCGTGTAATTAAATCATCAAAACTTTAATCACCCTCATGACCCTCATTCTTGATGTCTTTCAATATCAACGCCATCATCTCTACCTCTGCAATCGTCGCACTTTTTTGTGTTGTCTGCTTTTCTACACATGCTTTTTAAAACCCGATTACATTTTGAACACAGTAGATAATTTAGTCTCGAAAACTTTTTAAAGCAAAGGCAGTAGATTTACAAAGAATTGTCCCTTCACATCCAAATACAAATTTTGTTTTCCGAATAAAGATGAATATAGCTAATTTGTATGAATAGCAGCTTTTCATGCATTTTTCTAAGACTCCAAATGCTGAATACTGCACTATTACATACCTCAGAAGAGCTAGAGATTTTGAAACTGCTGATGTTTGCAGATTCAGAGATATATATATATATATATATATATATATATATATATATATATATATATATATATATATATATATATTCTTTATCTGTTTAAACTGAAGTGTCAGCAAGCGAACCATCCAGGCACGGCAAGTACCCAGTACATGTAATATCTGAACCCTCGAGGTTTTACCTCATGGGGATGAATCATAGCAGGTCATTGAGAGACATACATACGAGTCACAAGCGTGCCAAATTGTTTAAGATGAAAGCTTCATTTAGTTGTACTTTATTCTGAAGTGAAATGTAGAGATAACAAGAATTCCCCCATGATAAATGGCATTCTTTGAATGATACGCCTGCTGCACGATGCACTTGAAGATAATACTATTGTAAGAATAGTTATTGTTAATATACGACAACACAACGATAAACTCCCTATTCAGCCTTGATCACTTTACGAAACACGCCTTGACTAGTTCGTGTTTTTCAACCCATTGTTTCTTCTCTGTATGCATGCCGGCCTGGAGTTTCACTGACTCTGCACGTCTGTGTACGCCCCTATTTGTCTGAGTGTGTGTGTGTTTTGGTATTTATAGTTTGTTTTGGTCTGTCTTCAAATACCGACTGCATCAGTTGTCTCGGCCTTTACATGTTTGTTTGTCTGTCTCACTTTGTTTTGATCCGTCTGTCGATCATTTTGAAGGCCATTGTCTATCACTGTCTGTCTGTCTCGAGCTTTTTTTTTTTGTTCTGTTGTTCATCATTTTGTGCTAACTATTCAATCTGTTTTGTCTTCTCAGACTGAATTTTGCTACAAATCGTTTTGTTTCTCTGTCTGTGTGTCAGTCCTTCCATTTGTCTCTCGCCATTCCTAGAATACCTCTCTCTCTCTCTCTCTCTCTCTCTCTCTCTCTCTCTCTCTCTCTCTCTCTCTCTCCTTTCTTATCTCCTTCTTTCTCTCACCCTTATTTCGATCTTTCTCTTTCTATTACTGTCTTTCTTCTCGTTCCTATTCCCTCCATCCTCCTCAATCTCTCTCTCTCTCTCTCTCTCTCTCTCTCTCTCTATCTGTCTATCTATCTATCTCTCTATCTTTCTATCTTTAAATTTTCTCCTCAAATATGTCCAGAAGCAGTTTTCTCTCTTCGAAGCCTCAGCACCACACATCACCCAAGTAGTGCAATCTTCCCATCAAACCTGGGAATAAGGCCTGTGAAACTTAAAATATTAGAGAACTGCTGCTTCCTTGTGTCACTGGATTTCACGCTGTGTTGGTCATTAGATCATGTACTCGGCGATCCTCAGTTAATTCCTAGGACCTTGTGTGACCGGCGAGTCAGTGTTGGTCACGCTTCACTGGTTTCATGGCAGCTAGACAAGTCTTGATAGCAGTCATCCCAGGCCTAAATTATCTGTCCATGTCTGCCCTTTAATACTAACTCCCAGTATAAGGGCAAGAGCGACCCACCCCCGCAAAAAAAAAAACCAAAACAAAAAACAAATAAAAAACAACTAAAAAAACAAAAATTAACAAAAAACAAAAAGAAACAAAACAAAACAAACAAACAAAAAACCATAAGGCCTAACCCTAGAAGTAGAAACTGACTGGTTCTTAGCATTAGACATGCAGACATGCTCAAAATGAGATAGTGACGAAATAAATTTGATCCAAATCATGAAATGTTTATCTCTTTAGCTTGTAAACATGGCCTGGATCTGCAGCAATATATTCATTAACATACGTGAAGAAAAAAAAAACTGTTTGAAAATTAGTATAATCTTTTAATATAAAAGAGATTTCACGTGGATCGAAAACAAAAACTTAAATCAGGCCTTGGTCTCTAACAAGAGATTAAAATACGTGGAATTATAATATAACATTTTAAAAATTTTTAAAACCTTTTATTATTATGAGTTCACATAGAACGAGATCAAGAGGAGTTTCTTTCTTTCTCTCTCCCTCTGTATCACAGCTGTGCCTCCCATCATTGCTTTCATTTGCAGAAATTTATCAAAGATTCTGTGACAGTTTGTGTTGACCACCTCCATGTTGGTACCTGGTGGTCAGTCTATTTTCCAACTTTAATCGTCTTACTTCTCTTCTCCCATATTATTGTCATGATGATCCCCTGCACTATTAAGATCATCAGCCAGTTAGACAACTGACATTGTCTTCTTCCTTATTATCCTTAGAATCACTACCACATGGTCTCCCCTACTACTCCTTCTCCTCCTCCACCTTTTCATCATCATGACATTATCATTATCATCGTCATCATTACCACCTCCACTGTTACCGTCATCATCACATCATCACCATCATCATCATGACGAACACCAATATCATCATCATCATCATCATCATCATCATCATCATCAATACCCTAATCTTCACCATCATTATTAACTTCATCTTCATCACCGTCACCATTGCCATAACTATTACCACCATCATCATTATCATCATCATCATCATCATCACCATCATAATAATCATCATCATTACCATAACTATCACCATCATATCATCGCCATCATAATTACCATTACTATCATGATCAAGAAAGCTGTTATGGCAATGTACAAGCGTCTACTTTAGCGTTGTAATTATAAGCATCTATAGTTTTGCTAACATTATTTTGTATCATTACTTTTATTGGTTATTTTGGTTCTTCTTTTCTTCCACCTCTTCTCTGCATCTTTCTTCCCCTTTTGATTTGTCGTTCTGGTTTTGTTCATATTGCTTACTAAAATAATAATTATAATCACCAATAACAAAGTTTTTTTTATATATATAATCTTTGTAGTGTCTTTACCACTTTTTACCCTTACTAACTTCTTCATTCAGATGAATTATTTTTATGTATTATCTTTCCTGTTAATTTAACAATCGTTGGTTTCGTTTGCAGTGGTTTTTTTCCTGTCATGCTAAATACCACAAGCAATGACTTACATGCTTTGTGTTTTGCTCTGTATCTTTACTAACGCTCTCGGTGGACACGTCACTGTTTGCTTGCTTGTTTTCTGACTTCCCGTATTGTCTGGTCTTCTGATTGCGGTGAGTAACATGCGAGCCCATTCATTAACTCCCTTTCTGCATGCTTCTATATCTCTCGCTTTCCAGACATACTTCTCCTTAAAACCTTCCTCCTCAGGCGCAGCAGTCATGATCCTGAAAACCTGCTTTTTAGTGCTTGCATCATATTAAAAAGAATAGAGAAAAACAATATTGTCTCCCCTAAAGTCCTGGTCCTTCTTCCCGTGTCCCATGTCCTATGTCATGTCAGAATGGGTGTTTGCAACTTTGCACCTACTGATCTTAGCCAACACCGTATAGATATTCCCTTATAAAACAGGAAGGGGAGAAAACTGCAGGTGTCCAGGTAATACCACTCCTCTCCCTTGTCAATTTCCATTTGCTTTCTCTTCCTTCTGTCCAAGGGGGCTAACTAGACCAGGTTTTGGACGAGATTCAACAATTTTCTGCTTTTATCTAACCAACACCAATCCCCCAACCAGTCCTATGTATGTCCCAAGGTCGAGGTTACCTGTATTTTGAACCATTGGTCTACTGGTCTAAATGTCTTTGCTTGTGTCAAGGTGTGAAGTCTGCATGCTCCAACCGCATGCCCCACCCCCATCAACTCATCACGCCTTCACCACACGCATCTCTCAGTGGCATCTGAGGGAGATAACTCTGCCTTTTCTATTCTAATAATTTACGTAATGCCAATTTAATGCATGAATATTAACATTATCGGTACGGATGGATGGCAAATCATATCTTGATGTCAGTCCATTCTAACCCAACTTCCAAGATTAATGTTGGTGGGTGAAAAACTGAACACTGCTGAGGTTATTAATTAATTGTTAATTCGTAGCGCTGGCTGTGGTGGGATTAGAGCATCTACTCTAGCATACGCCGAGATCGTCTTTTCGGGTTCGCCGGACTCCCATACCGTTGGTAGGTTAGTTTAGGTTAGTTCTCCCCCCCCCCCCCCTCTTTTTCATTTTGGGTTGGGGAGGGGGGGGGGGGTGAGGAGAGGGGCAGGGGTTGAGTCAATGAGTTTCTTCCCTTTTAATCGTAGGTTTGCTTTAAGGAACAAGGCATGTCTCAGCGACAGTCATACCAGCAGTTTTTATTAAACCGCTAAAGCTATGTTATCGCCGGGCACAATTTCTTTTATCTAAGGTTTGAGGTAAAAATAATACGCGCCACTGTTTTTCTTCCTCTGTCCCGTACCTCTCTTCCTGGCATTGCGCAATTCGCATGATTTGAGGTTGCAAAAATAAGGCTTAGGTGCAGGCTATGTGTACGACAATTTCCATTATCCTAGCGTAGCCAGAACTAAAAGATGAATAAGAGTTTTATTGTCTGTTGTGTGTTGCAGCCCATTCTAAAAGCATTGACTTAGGGTGTAGTTAGCCTCGGTATGACGAATTGTAAACACATCATCCTGACAGCGACACACCTTTGATGAGGGCAGAAGGGGGACCCATGTCAAGCCAGTCTCGATTGTTGGAACATTGTCCCGAGTCGCTAGGTTTTATTGCTAAGCCGAAGGAATTCGACGGGAAAACAAATAAAACACCGAAGCATTGTGGACTCTAGTAATAGACCTGCTGTAGGGCTCTAGCACATTTCCTGGTCCCATTGTACAGGTAGAGACAAACTCATTATATACTCGACGTTTTTTCTAGATTATGTCAAATTCATATCAACCTTCTTTATGACCAGAATGATGTTATATCCAAATGATGAGTTCAATACTACACTATACCATACTTAGAAGCACGAAACCGATACCTGGTAAAATATAAATTATACTTGATGCATAGCCAAACACAACTCTTTTTTTTTTATGAAAAAGAGTGAGAACGGTGGGCAAGAGCTGAAAGGTGGAAGGGTAAGGTATAATTATGAAGGGGATAAAAACTTGCGTCAATAGGCTATGAAGCTTCATGTAGTCGTCACGTTCCTGTCGTTGCAGAACCGAATGCAGAATTGAATATTGTTAAAAAATAATTAGATCTGGTAGTCGTGAATTCGGGTCTTTTTAGATACCTAAACAGTAGGCTGGAGATCGGTTTTAAGCTGGAAATGTGCAGTTAACTGTGTGTGTGTGTGTCGATGCGCGAGTTGTCACGTAGGTTGGAGTTTTGCACGGTTGGGTTATTTCTGCAAAGGTGCCTAAGTTGTTTTATCAAGATTTTAATGTGTTGTGGAGTCATAAATAAGCTTCGCTTGCACTTTGCACATTTCTGACGGTGATAAGCGAGACTATCAGCTCGCTTGCCACACCTAAGTTCAGGCGATGCAAGTGGGCGTTGCTTGGTGAATTAATATCAAAAAAAAAAAAAAAATGGATCTGAATCCACTGTGTTTTCAAACCGGATGATCGCTTAACTCACTCGTCTTTAATATTTAATATATTTTTCTTCTTGGCACAGGAGTCAGTATAAGTATAGAGAGAGGCATGCATGTTTAGCAAGATATTTTTACTGGATCCTGATGTGTCCCAATTTCTCTTGCTTTTATTGTATTGAAATCAACCAATCTCAATTGTTTTATAATGTGCTGTCTTGTAGCGCTAATTTGGATAGCAATTAATTCTGTGCTGTCCAAATCCATTGAAAGATCCTTGTTAAAGCTTATTATAGAATCGCGCTGAAAGTGCCCCAGATATGCTTAGCTGATCGTTTATGTGAATAGACACCATATTGAGTATTCTGAAGAATCTATAAACAAATCTGGGTTTTACAAACTTTGCTAGTTGTTCTTATTGTTGGTCTGTCATGGTAATGGTCGTGTCTCGGAATGATCCTCTTTCCTACTGCACTGTTTTCCTGATCCATCTTGTAACTTCTCTCTCAGATTTTAAGCTCTATAATTCTGGTTGTTAAAAAAACAACAAAAAAACAAAAAACAAACAAACAAAAAACTAGCCAATGATTATTATCAATCAAAAAGTCAGCCATCAACAATCCCTAAATCAATTATTCAGCGCCAGTCTGTGTTTGATAAGCACTAATCTATGTAGTATTTCTACAGCTTCATCTCCGTTAAGGCAGAATACAAAATAAAAAGTTAAAAAAAAAAGAATATGTAAGCTCTCTTAGTATATTACACATGATAACTCTGTTCGTATATATCGCAGGATAGCTCTGTTCATATATCACGCAGGATAGCTCTGTTCATATATCACACATGACAGCTCTGTTCATAAATCACGCAGGATAGCTCTGTTCATATATCACGCATGACAGCTCTGTTCATAAATCACGCAGGATAGCTCTGTTCATATATCACGCATGATAGCTCTGTTCATAAATCACGCAGGATAGCTCTGTTCATATATCACGCATGATAGCTCTGTTCATAAATCACGCAGGATAGCTCTGTTCATATATCACACATGACAGCTCTTTCCGCATATCAAGCGTGATAGCTCTGATCTTATATCATGCAGAGCTCAGCTCGTATATCAGGCATGGTAATACTTATTCTGTTCGTGTATCACGCAGGATAGCTCTTTCCGCATATTGCGTAGGATAGCTCTGCTCGTATATCACGTATGATAGCTCTGTTCGCATATCAAGCAGTATAACTCTTTCCGCATATCGCGTAAGATAGCTCTGTTCGTATATCACGCATGATAGCTCTGTTCGCATATCAAGCAGTATGACTCTTTCCGCATATCACGCGTGATAGCTATGTTCGTATATCACGCATGATAGTTATGTTCGTATATCACGCAGGATAGCTCTGTTCGTGTACCACGCATGATAGCTCTGTTCGTATATTATAACTCTTTATTCGTATAGCACATAGGATAGCTCTTTTCGTATATCACGCATGATAGCTCTGTTCATATATTATAGCCCTCTGTTCGTATAACACACATGATAGCTCTTTTCGTATATAGCACAGGAGAGCTCTGTTCGTATTATTATAGCCCTCTGTTCGTATAACACACATGATAGCCCTTTTCGTATATAGCACAGGAGAGCTCTGTTCGTATTATTATAGCCCTCTGTTCGTATAACACACATGATAGCCCTTTTCGTATATCGCACAGGAGAGCTCTGTTCGTATATTAAAGCCCTCTGTTCGTATAACACACATGATAGCCCTTTTCGTATATCGCACAGGAGAGCTCTGTTCGTATATTATAACCCTCTGTTCGTATAACACACATGATAGCCCTTTTCGTATATCGCACAGGAGAGCTCTGTTCGTATGTCACTCACCTGATGTGCGGGAGGAAATTTGCTCTGCTCTCGGCATATGATGTCTGATGATTTATTGCTTTCCAGCCTGATGGGGGTGGCAATGCCATTACACCTTTTCTTTTATTGCCCTTGGGCTTGAGGAGCAGAGCTTGCCCACTCACACTCCAAGGGTTACTATATTAAGACTGAAACCTTGCTGTGTAATGGGATTAAAAAAAAACAACAAAAAACAACCGTGTGATAAATCACCGACCAGGATTCTCTGTCAGCGGTTCATATCGTGCATCGTTGACATTTGAGCTAGGGATCATGTCAAATCAGCTTCAATCTGCTTGCGGATATTTAACTTAAAGAGATCCAAAATCGGACTGCGTGCATAGGAACAAGCAATAAATTAATAATTATAATGCTTTAATATTCAGGCAAAGGGAGACTTTCTTTTTTTTTTTTATTAACTTCACCGAAGAGGAGGTATTGCACTTTGGCAAAACCGATTCAAAAGGGAAAAATATTGAGTAATCGAATCCGGATATTGTGAATCAGGATCTCGAGTTCGCCCATATTAAAATCCTTTCCTTTTTTTTCCCTCCCCTTAGGCCCAACTTTCACAATCGTGTCAGTCTAATAGAACTGAGCGATGTCTAGTGTCTAGGTCATGTTCTAAATTTCTCGGGGCCCCGGCAAGCTGAAGGCAACGGTAGAGCGTAAGATACTTGTTTGGGGTTCAGTGACTTCAGGAAGATCACTGGAACTGTTGCAAGCCCCTCCAAGGAGTTCGGTTAAAGGTCTAGCTAGTTAAAGGACCTTCCAAAGTCGTATTTTATTTCTAGGTCTATCTCTAGGTGTTAGCCGTGTTAACTTGTCTTCATGATTAGGTCAACGTTAGAGTACTTGTGGCGGATAACGATGCTGACTGTGGCAGTGGTAATAAATTTCCTTTTCGGCGGATTCTTTCGGGTAAGATAAGTCCATTATTTTAATGTATTATTTATATGTCTTGAATAATAAAGGCTTAGCCATAAGATTGTGAGGGCTTCTGACCTTGCCGACGTGTGAAACTGATACCTTGGAAGGCTCAGATGGAAGAAAACGCTAAAGAAAAAAAAAAGTAAAGGATTTTTAAAATGGGTCAACTCGAGATCTAATTTAAATCTACTTGAAACGGTTTTTTCATGGAGTATCTCTATGACTTGAAATAATGTCTTCTGATATTGTTACCATGTTAACAAAGGGTATTCCAATGATTGTAAGGAGTACAGTAGCCATGTGGCTTGCGCTCTCCCACTAAGCTCTTCAAGGACTCTGTGTCCTTGATTTGAGAGAAGTACGGGGTCTCATCTATCCAGCTCTACCCTGCGTGACAAAGATCCAAAGTGTTTGTTTAAAATAAGGGCTTTGTGTCCTTGGTTCGTGAGAAGTACGGAGTCTCATATAACCAGCTCTAACCTGCGTGACAAAGATTTTAAGTGCTTGCCTGAAACAGATCACTTACTAATAAACTTACAAGATTTAGTACTACATCAGCATATTATCATAAATTATGTGAAAGCTATCATGTTCTTATAGTCCAGGCCGTATTGCGATAAGTTTGGGTCTTGCCGCACCTCAACTTACGTTTTGGCTTGTTGGGAGCAGTGACTGTAAATTTTACTAAGTGCCACAGTTGCTTGCAATGAGCAAGTGTTGAAGATCTAGATTTTATTTTTGATAAATCCATGCTCTAAGCAGTGATCGATCTGTTTAAGTAATAACGAGGTTTTTTTTTAAAAAAGGTGATTGTATTTCTCTTGGTGTGTATAATATTCTTAATATATTGTCTCGACATGAATTCTGCAATGATATCTCACAAATCGCTTATCTAATCTAAGTCTCCTGTCGTCCTTGAAAGCTCGAAAGAATTCACTCCTATCTGACGTCTTCTTTATCTATGACTAATCATGATAGTCGTCTGACATCTTCTGTTTTAAGTAGGTCTAGTCAAATTAAAACGAAAATTAGACTTGTATTAATAATCAAAAGAATACTACCTAGATCTAGTACATATCGGCCAAATATGATAGTTGATTGCTCCTGAAACATATTCCCTTTCCATACGGCTGACGGCTTAATCTCAACAAAAGCGCAAAGTAAAGGAAACATTTTTATTATCTTTAGCTTGAGTTGTATCGTAACCAGCAGATATACAACCTCTGCCGTGAACACCTTTGGCATGTCTTGAGTTGAAGCGAGCTAAGGTATTGTCCCAGAAGAGACTATGTAGGCCTAATAGTATTGACCTTGCAGTAAAGCTAAGGTATTGTCCCAGAAGAGACTATGTAGTAATGTTGACCTTCCAGTTAGTATTGTCTCAGAGGAGACTATGTAGTGATGTTGACCTTCCAGTAAAGAATGTTCCTTCCAGTAAAGCTAAGGTATTGTCCTAGAAGAGACTATGTAGTAATGTTGACCTTCCAGTAAAGCTAAAGTATTGTCTCAGAGGAGACTATGTAGTGATGTTGACCTTCCAGTAAAGCTAAAGTATTGTCTCAGAGGAGACTATGTAGTAATGTTGACCTTCCAGTAAAGCTAAAGTATTGTCTCAGAGGAGACTATGTAGTAATGTTGACCTAGCAGTAAAGCAAAGGTATTGCCCCAGAAGAGACTATGTAGTAATATTGACCTTGCAGTAAACTGTTGGTGACAATCCGAGCTAAATTTTTAAATGAAATTTGAGTTAAGTAGAAAAGAAGCCGGTTTTTTTTTCATTAATTTTAGCTTGAAAGCTTTTCAGGAATGCAGATACAACTATTTATATCATGCAGTTTTAACACGTTTAATCACACGTCCATTTATTTGAAAATAAAATCTCATAATTAGGTGTAGTTGGAGTCATGAAATAACACAGAGACCAGCTATAGAATGTCACTTCTCACCAACAACGCAGGGTCATCGGTTCTACATATTAGTTTGTAACGTGTTGGTTCTGAAGAGTAAAATTATCCTGGGTGTATAGCAGAGATGAGGGATTTGGGACAACCATACTCATTTTGAAGATTTTAATTGCCGATGTTAATACTACTGCCTCTAAGTTCGTTCTACTGTGTTTTTTTTTTATTTAACTAAAAAGAAATACGTATGGATATTATGGTTCAATAGAGGTTTAAAGAAAGGATAATTAAAACTTAAGCCCGTGTAGGTCAGAAAACTTAGTGCGTAGTATTCACATAGGTTTGACTTAGCCACATACTCACAACACTAATAACTTTTTTTTTTCATCAAGCTGATATTTGAGACAGTGAGACTGACTGCTGCTCTGATAAGAGTATTAAAAAACCTCTCCTCTGTATAAAATGAATCACTTTAAATAAGGATGCAATGTGTAGCATAGCATGTCCCAAAACTCGACCTTTGCCCTGTCAGCAAGTCCGGGTTTTCTCCATCAAGTTCCGCATCGCAACACATCGTCTTACTGACAGTCTAGCGTGAAAAGCGGAAAGATGAAAAGTCCTGGCTTGCTTCGACGGTTTTTTAAAGATTTTTAATCTATTAAGATATTTTCTATACTGTTTTCTTCTATCTAAGAAGAACTCGTGTCATGAGGTCCACAGAGACTAAAACTAACAGCGTTTATTTTTCTGTGTGGTACTCGAAAATAGTTCTGGCTCCCAAAAGCATCCGCGCACCTTGGAATAAAGCTGATTTTTTTTTAATCCCTTCAAGGAATTTATATCTGAACCATAGAGAGATCAAGTCATATGACTTCGAATTAATGCGCACGGGTTATGCCTGTCAACTCAGGTTTTGAAAGTATTGTTTCGTTGTCAATCATAAAAAAGAAGAGAAAAACTTTATCATCATCCAGAAGGTGTTTTTTTTTTTTTTTAAAAAGCTCTTATTCCCCAATTTAGAACCATTAACCATTAACTAAAAGTTGTTCGTGGGGTGTGAAATCATAACGTGTTCTCCCTATCGTGCTTAACCCTATCCCTTCGAGGATGTCTGCAAATGCTGCTTTTAGTACAAAAAATAAATGCCACTCTATGGAGATATGCCATATTCACCTAACAACCTGCATTTGAAAAAAAATTTTAAAAAGTTGTAGGTTTTGTATTTGACAATAATTTTTGCTATACCTACAGGGTAAGTCAATATGACCCATATAAAAATAGAAGGATATCCACTTTTTCGGTTCCTGTTTTCATGACATCTGTATGCAGCTATCGTGGACACATTGTTGATTGTCTCAGATATTTCATCGTAGCCTCCTTTTGTTCTATTTACATCAACTAACATAGGCTCAATATGACCCAACTTGTAGGAATAGGAAGAACAAGATATTTTTTTTGCTTGTTTTGTCAAATAAGGGTCATAATGACCCACCTTGTAGGCGAATGCAGTGTTTTCAACCGACAGTCAACTTTAGACTCTCTCTCTCTCTCTCTCTCTCTCTCTCTCTCTGTCTCTCTGTCTGTCTCTCTCTCTGTCTCTCTCTCTCTGTGTCTCTCTCTCTGTCTCTCTTACTTTCTTTCTTTCTGTCTTTTCTGTCTCTGTCTGTCTGTCTATCTCTCTCAAATTCTTTCTCTCTCTTTCTCTTTTTCTTTCTTTCTTTCTCTTTCTCTCTCTGTTTCTCCTCTCTCTCTCTTTCTTTCTTTCTCTCTCTCTCTCTCTCTCTCTCTCTCTCTCTCTCTCTCTCTCTCTCTCTCTCTCTCTCTCTCTCTCTCTCTCTCTCTCTCAGCACGGCAGATTTCCACAAGCCCAGCCACGCTTTGTCAGATAAAACGTATCCGGCTGTAAACGAGGGTCAAAGACGGTACACACACACACACACACACACAAATTATATCAGTCTGACGCATCTCGGCCTAGCGCGCTAGCCAGGAGCAGTAATTAAGGTTTTTACGTCCGCTTATTCGTATATCGCGACAGGTCAGCACAAACGACAGAATAGATTATAATTATGAGAAAGTAAAAAAAAAAAATGTTTGTTTAACGTCGAGTTAATGGGGAACAAGTCTGGCCAGCTGGTGCTCCCTGGCCCTGTGTGTATGTGACAGCCCTCAATCATATTCCAGGCATAGACACCCCATCCAGTCTATGGCTGGAGTAAACCATCGTGATCTACCAAGGCCCTCTATATAGTTAACTATAGAGATGGCCTTGAATCTACTGGCTGAACCGATCAAAAAGATCGTGAAAAGTCAGTATAACCCTGGTGGCTGCGGGATTAAAAAAAATTATTTGTGGGTGTGAAAAAAAAGAAGGAAAGAGGAGAGTAAGGGGGGGGGGGGGGGGGGGGGGGGGAGTGGGGTCGGTCGGTAGGTTTTAATGTCGATTTAAGTTTGCGTAATTTTACTT
Source organism: Elysia crispata (assembly GCA_033675545.1). Classification (NCBI taxonomy): domain Eukaryota; kingdom Metazoa; phylum Mollusca; class Gastropoda; family Plakobranchidae; genus Elysia; species Elysia crispata. The sequence continues at coordinate 528,428 of JAWDGP010002177.1, read as the reverse complement.
ACAATGTTTAGTAAAAAAATAATGATGCGGGGGAAAGGGGGGTAGGAGGAAAACATGGAGAGAGAGAGAGAGAGAGAGAGAGAGAGAGAGAGAGAGAGAGAGAGAGAGAGAGAGAGAGAGAGAGAGAGAGAGAGAGAGAGAGAGAGAGAGAGAGAGAGAGAGAGAGGGAGGGAGGGAGGGAGAGAGAGAGAGAGAGAGAGGGAGGGAGGGAGGGAGGGGGAGGGGGGCCAACATTTGTGAACATTTATGTCAAATTTATTAGTTTCATGTCCGTAGCTGAGGCTTTAAAAGAGTCGCTCTCGTTTAGAACTGTTACATGACTCATGTTTATGGATTTGACAAAGAAATAAATTAATTAACCAATAGATAAAATAATTCATGACATGTCATTGAAGGCTGCCAAGTCGATAACTCGTCGGCCAAAAGCGCAAAAGAGAAGGTCAAGGCTGTAGTGTAAAGCCCATTCTCTCACACCTACCCACCCTCCTTTTCTTCGTGTGACAGGGATCTTTCCATGATAGCAGAGATTTCAACAACTTTGTTTTGAAAAATTTATTGGAAATAAAATGAACTGGGTGGATCTCACCTTTCATTTATATTTTTATAACCTTTCATAGCCGCTCTCTCTCTCTCTCTCTCTCTCTCTCTCTCTCTCTCTCTCTCTCTCTCTCTCTCTCTCTCTCTCTCTCTCTCTCTCTCTTTCTCTTTCCTGACTATTAAAATGAACATGTCCATTGTTGACAAAGCCTGTTAATTAACAGCCGATATAAATTGTGTTAGTCCTCGACTGTTCTATTGAAGTAGAACATAGCTCTGAAACGATTACCATAGTCTATAGAGTGTTTTCAAGCTATGAGTATATCTTTTCAATCAAAAACCACAAAAAACAAAAAAAAAAAAACTCTTGCCTACAAAGCCCCTTTCTCGGTGCATTTACCAATTTTCATACTGCACAGATTAAGATCGCTCTCAAGTTACCACAGCTTCAAAATCTGGTGGTCTGGTCGTGGCCCCCGCGTGCTCAGTACGTCATGATTAGCATAAAATTATATTAACTGGCGTGTCCATGTGGGATAAATTTGCCAAGGTTTTAACGTGCGTTTACATAAATTCTTTTGTGACAGTAGCATGATCGCGTGGCTATCCTTCTTTTTTTATTTTATTTATTAGTTTATTGACTTTTTTTCTAGTTTGGGGGGGGGGGGAAGAGAGAGAGAGAGAGAGAGAGAGAGAGAGAGAGAGAGAGAGAGAGAGAGAGAGAGAGAGAGAGAGAGAGAGAGAGAGAGAGAGAGAGAGAGAGAGAGAGTAGGAAGGTTATTTACATTTTCCAACTTCATGCCAGAAGCTTATCAACTGTGTGGTCGCGAAGTCCCTTCCCCAGCTTTGACAGGCAGACTATCTGTCGACAATATCTCATCACGGCACACTCATTCCTTCGAAATTTTGACATTCAAGCTTTTAATCAGTGTGATAATTATAGCCGTGTATTTTTTGGCTTTTTTTTTTAGATAAAAATCGGAGCAACTGGATCGTTCGAAAGCCTCGTTAAAATAAGTGTGGACAATGAGAAAAAACGAATGTCACAGAACTGATTTCCGCTGAGTGAGAGAAGAGAGGCAAAGAGTAAAAAAGAAATGAAGACAAGGAAGAGGGGAGAAAGACAAGCGATTGAGAAAATGTCCGTGTTTGATGAGAGGAAACTAAAAAAAAAACTGTTTAATAAGCAAGAACGGCTAGGGATAGTCATCAAGGCTTGTTGGTAAAGTGTCAACTGTTTATCGTGGAGGAAAACAAACGCATCTGACAGACAAGCCAGAATTTAGATTACCCGCTAGTTCTGGTTTCTCGCCAGTTTAGGTCTAGATGGGAAAATGGTAGGGTCGAGATGACATTATTTTTCTCTTTTGCGGCGAGTGAAATCGGTTTTTATAGCTCGTGAAGAATTGACACCCCTTTAGAGTATTAAATTGGTTTTGATAGCTCGTGAAGAATTGACACACCTTTAGAGTATTAAATTGGTTTTTATAGCTCGTGAAGAATTGACACAGCTTTAGAGTATTAAATTGGTTTTGATAGCTCGTGAAGAATTGACACCCCTTTAGAGTATTAAATGGGTTTTTATAGCTCGTGAAGAATTGACACCCCTTTAGAGTATTAAATTGGTTTTTATAGCTCGTGAAGAATTGACACACCTTTAGAGTATTAAATTGGTTTTTATAGCTCGTGAAGAATTGACACACCTTTAGAGTATTAAATTGGTTTTTATAGCTCGTGAAGAATTGACACACCTTTAGAGTATTAAATGGGTTTTTATAGCTCGTGAAGAATTGACACACCTTTAGAGTATTAAATTGGTTTTTATAGCTCGTGAAGAATTGACACCCCTTTAGAGTATTAAATTGGTTTTTATAGCTCGTGAAGAATTGACACCCCTTTAGAGTATTAAATTGGTTTTTATAGCTCGTGAAGAATTGACACACCTTTAGAGTATTAAATTGGTTTTTATAGCTCGTGAAGAATTGACACCCCTTTAGAGTATTAATTTTGCTTCAATCATTTTATATTTGTGTGCATGTCGCCACGTTTTACTCTGTACACTCCTCGCCCCCTTTCCCCACCCATCCACACATACACACACAATTTCTTTTTTACATTTCCATTATGTCCTTTCCCATTTCTTCCCTGTAAGTATGATTATCGAAATAAAAATGTTCTTCCAGGAAACGCCAACCGCTGCCAAAGATGCACAATTTTATAAAATGAAAGTCTAATTTTGTGTGCGTTTTACTTGAGTTAATGAATCTTTGTACGTGTATTGAAACAACAAGCGCGTAAAGCCGCATTTTAAAAGTATAGATTTTATCTATGCATATTCAATCTACACTTCACTGAGAGGCAATGAAATAAAGTCTTTCTAGCCTAAAGCAAACTATTCAAAGCAAAATGATAACTTAAAAAAAAAAAAAAACGAAACAAAAACCATCCGCTATAAAAGCAAGCGCAAATTAATATGAATTTATGATAGTTATTCACGCTTAAAAAAAACAACAACAACAACAAATAATTCATTCTTGTTTGGAAATGATTCATTAAAATTTGCAAATGATTTCTAAAGATGTTTTAGCGCCCCAATGATTTTAAATGGGGGTTTGTTCTCAACATTTATTTACATTGAAAACATTATTTTGATAGCCGACCGCTAGGAGACTTATGAACTGATTGTTTTTCGAAGAGCTAGATGTGTATTATATTAAAAAGTCTGAAAGCCTTTGCGCTTTTGCATATCATTAAAGATTTGTTACAGGATTTCGTCTGGTACATAATTATTTTGGACTAATTTTTTAAATTCATTTTTTTAACGTTTCAATTTTTCTAAAAAACAAATTTTTAAAAGTAAAATACTTCTGTAGGTTCTGCTCTGCTAGGGCGTTTAATGTTAATCAGCAACGAATAACTAAGCAATCATATGCAATATCAAATCGCACACATTCCTTTGCACCTTGACTTACCACTTAAATTCCCGCATCAGAAAGTTTCATTTTCATTAGAAGTACTAACCCCACCCAATGACCGTCTACCTCGCACTGTTAAGACAGCAGAAAAATATTTCGATCCCCTTCCATGCCTCATATCCACACCATCATGTGCGGCTAATATCTTATTTATAAGTGTTCCAGCCACACCGCACCCTCAGTAAACATTTTTTTTTTCGTCTAGCCTCTCTCAATCTCAGCGACGACAGTTCAGTTTTCCCCGCCCCTCGACCTCCTCAGCTTCAGACAGGACTTCATCTTTCTCCCCTCGCCTCCCGACCCACAATCATCCTCCATCTCATTTTCCTTACAAAAAATGCCTACTGATTAAATCAATCAATCAATCAATCAATCTGCTCTGTGTCCTCAGTTGCTTGGTGTGGGCCAGGTGGAGCAGGAGATCAAGCAAGATGAGAACCTGGAAGAGGACAAGACTCACTCCGCCATGCTACTGGTCTTCCTCGACTCTGCCATGAATCTGCCTGTGAGTAACGGCCTGAGATTAGCCTTGTTGTTTTTGCTGTTTTGGAAGTATCTGTTGTTGGCAGTAATGTTATTACTCGTAGGTCTTGAAGGGGATGACAACGACCAGAAAAAAAAAATTCCCCGTGGTAGACGTAATGATAATGCTGGTATTCATGGTGGTGGTAGTGATGAAGATAATTGGAGTGATGATGATTGTGGTCATAGTGATCATGAGGATGGTGATGATAGCGGTTGTGATGATAGGGAATGGCTTAGTGATGATGGTAGTTATACTTATAGTGATAAGTATAGTGATTATACTGGTCAATTTGTAGAATCGGACCAACTTTTGCTAGAAAGTTATATCCCTTGACGAAATGAACTTATGCTAAGCAAGATAAAGAGGGAGAAACCAATGCCAATATCTTGAAAAATATTTATTTGCGCAAAATGAGAGCTACAAATTCGTATTCAGAACATCAAAATACATCAGATAAATATCATTTGCAAACCCAAATAGCTGTTGGTCCGATAGTAAAAAAACACCATTATACTTACAGTGCTGTGGATGGTAATTATTGCAGTATTGACTGCTGTAACTTTTCAACAATAACATAAATGTCTCAGCAAACCTCGACTCATTGATCTTACCAAGTTACTTTTATGACATCTGATCCTCCCAGCTGCCTGCCAGTATCACGTGATAAAGTAAACTATTGTTAAAGCAAGCTCTGTCCCATGCAACAACAGTGCTTCTACCGCCATGTTTTTTACTTGTCTCTTTCTCTACTGTAACCTGTCTCCCTTGCCTTCTACTCATCTCATCAATTGTCTTGGAGAAGAGGTTGACAATGGTTGCATTCAACCTAGTATTAATTCTTTTGGTAATTGTGATTGATAAGGTTTTTTTTGTCATTGGTGGTGATATAATCTGGCTAGTGATAGAGGAGGAAGTTGTGGCGGTAAATACAATTTGATATAGCTTGCTAATATCATGTAAAAAAAAGAAACAAAAAACATTTGAATGAAATAAATCATGCCCATCATACCATCTGTTTTCCCTCATAGAGAGCAAAGAAGTCTCTCCAGGAGCCGTCTCCCCAAGTTACCTTGACAGTGGGTCAGCAGGTTGTCGAGAGCTCTGTCAAGCAGACGACCAATGAGCCGCGGTGGGAGCAGAACTTCAGGTTCATGCTGCAGAACCCAAACTACCAGAACCTGGATGTTGAGGTAAGGGGTGTCCCCTGCAGGAACTTTGTGCTCCAGAATTAAAGGGTTAACTCATTATTATCCTCAAACCCATTATAGTCACCTACAAGAACTTTGTGCTCCAGAATTAAAGGGTTAACTCATTATTATCCTCAAACCCATTATAGTCACCTGCAGGAACTCAGTGCTCCAGAATTAAAGGGTTAACTCGTTATTATCCTCAAACCCATTATAGTCATCACCAGCAGCAGCAATTTCAATACTGCAATGGTGTAAGATGTGCGTGCTCAAGGCTAGCAAATTAATTTTGTCGTCGAATATGGAGAAAAATTTTAATGAAAATTTTCTTGACTTGCTTGACAACTACAATGATATATTCAGGGCCTGTTCAAATAATTGGTGGTTATTACAGCATGACAAAATGAAAAAGGTGTCTTAATTCACAACTGGTTCTTTAATAGGTGTATCACTGCAATTGAAACATACACTTTTTCTTTTTTAAGTACTAGGCAAGGCCATTGAGAAATTGATACTCACCATTTTTGTGTTATTTGCGTAACAAGAAGGCCAACTTGCTTATCATCGAGTTTTAAAATAATCAAATGAAGAAGACGTGATCTTCAGATGCTTTTTTATATTAAGAAAAAAAAATTTTTTAAAGAAGTTGTAAGAACTTGTAGAATCTCCTTTAGTGATTCCTGGGTCCTAAGCTAGTAAAATGTAAAGCTGCATCACTCATTCAAAATGAAATGATCATGGTCATAGATATGTGATATTTTCTTTCCATGAAGTCAATGTTCTTAGTTGAAGGGGTAAATTTTTTTTCTATTACCATTTAAGGAATTTATATTTGCTGAATTCCTTTTTTTTTCTCAATCATTTTCTTCAAGATCAAAGATGCAAAGAGCAAGCAGACAATAGGAGAGACTCAGATCAAGATTAAAGAATTGCTGACAGCAGAAGACATGGTCATGGATCAGAAGTTCCACATCAAAACATCTGAGGCAGATTCTTACCTCAATATGAGACTAGCATTGAGGGTGAGACAGACATGCAGAAGCTTAGATTGAAAGATGCCATTGAGTTAATAGTGATTATAACTTTTTTTAAAAGTTGATTTGCTGTGCAAAGAGAAAAAGTCTTTAAAAGTCTTAGAAATGACTGATTCATGGCAGCAACAGACAAACATCTCTGTCTCTGTCTGTCTGTCTGTCTGTCTGTCTGTCTGTCTGTCTGTCTGTCTGTCTGTCTGTCTGTCTCTCTCTCTCTCTCTCTCTCTCTCTCTCTCTCTCTCTCTCTCTCTCTCTCTCTCTCTCTCTCTCGCTCTCTCTTTCTCTCTCCTCCCTTCCTCCCTCTACCTCTTTGGCTCTCTTCTCTTTTTCTCTTCTCCCATCTCTATCTTTCTCTGACTTTTCCTTTCATTCTCTTTCACCACATCTTGTTTCTTTACCTTTATTTGAAAAAATATACCATTTTGTTTTCCGGCAAAAGGTCTTGACCCCAAGAGCAAGTCCTGAATGGACCCAGGATGAGGAGAATCTGACGGTTCAGCCTGATGAATCTGCTGAAAACAACAATGCTGCTGCTTCTAGCGAGGCTAAGAAGGTACAAGTCAAAGATGGTTGCGTAAATATCTTATAACCATTTTTAAATTCAATCATACATTTTGAACCATGCATTGTTTCAACTCAACAACCAAAAGTTATAACAATAAAGTATAAGCTATCTTTTGGTGGAAAGTCATGTTGCCATTGCATATTATATTGTCTTAATTTATACATCTGTTTGGCTATTGGCGCCCAGTTTATATTATGTTACAAGCTGTTTCCTACTTATCTATTAAACTAGAATCAAGATTACATATTCTCAAAGGTGTGTCAGTCATTCCATCTTTCTTGTCTAGAGGTGCTTTTAAGATATTTAACCATTAATCCCTGAAAATATTTCGGCATTTTTTTTTTCAGACAAAACCAGAAACAAGCGAGCCCAAACCAGGTAGGTGAAAACTCCTCTACCTCCCACCCCACCCTTCAATTCATGCTCTCCTATATTATAAGAAAATAGAAATTGACAGGATAGTGTAAAAATTCTTTTTGTGTTAAGACTACCCACCAATGCTATGTCTGTATTTTTTTATCCCTCCCTCTTTTTTCTCTAAATCTCTCTACCTTTCTGTGTTCTCTCTATGTATTTTAGTTTGTCTATGTGATGGTTTGTCTGAGTCTGATGTATTCTGTCTGTCTTTTTGTTCCTTTCTCTGCCATCCTCTCCCATTCCTTCTCTTTTTTTGTTGTATTTATCCGATATTTCTTCTCATTTACCCATATTTTTCATATCTAAATTTTTTTTTTTTTGCATCTGACAGTTGAAGAAACATTGTCATCAACTGCAAGTGAACAAGTTGCCAGAGAAGCCAAAATCCAGGCTGAAAGGGAAGCTAAAGAAAAGGCAGAAAGAGAGGCTAAAGAAAAGGCACAAAGAGAGGCTAAAGAAAAAGCTGACAGAGAAGCCAAAGAAAAGGCTGGAAAGGCTGAGAAAGCTGAAAGAGAAGCCAGAGAAAAGGCAGAGAAAGAGGCTAGGATTCAAGCTGAAAAAGAAGCCAAGCGCAAAGCTGAAGAGGAAGAAAAAGCAGCCAAGCTGAGGAGGGAGCAAGAGAAAGAAAAGAGGGTTGAAGAGGTGAAACAGAAGACTGAAGAAGAACTGGACAAGGATGTGCAAATGGAGGCAGAAGAAAAAGCTGTGAGTCTCTATAGTATTTTGTATATCTCCAGACTCACCCTTGTAGAAAATACTATTATAGTTGAAAACAAGAAATGTTTTTTCTCTTTGAGTTCATCCCAATTTTAAGCCTTTCATGTTAGTCTTTAGTCATTTTGTCACTCTCCATTTTTTCCTTACATGTTATAATAACAAAGTATTTCAGGACACTTTAAGTTGCATTACTTGTCTTGAAATTATTTGTCCCCCTATTTCCTTATTAGTTTTTTCAATACTTCATCATGGCCCAATAAATAGTGCACTAAAATTATTTTTTCTTTTACATTGAGCCTTTAAATGAATCTTAGCTTGGTGTTAAGGTTTAATTTCCAATATGAGCACAGTAATTTCTGTAGTTTTGATTCATTTATGGTTAAATTTGAATATACTTGTTATATCTTAAATCATTGTTTTTATAAACAAATTTTTTCCCCTTGAAACAATTCCAAATTAATTTCTAGTAGGTATTTGCTTTACTGTGCGTGGTAAGAAAAGACCTCACTTTATTTAGATTAATCTATAGATAACTATTTTTTTTATTTGACATTTCATCTATGTATAATATATCTATACATTCAGGAAGATGCAACACTTATCCCATCTGAGACATTTGACCTCGATGCTGACTGTGATGTTTTGAAAAAAGCCTTATCAAAAACTTTTGGTCAGTTTGGCATAAAACATTTTATTTCACTTTTGATAATTTTATAAGACTTATTTGTATGAAAGCAAAACATTTTTAAAAAATTTAAAGAATGAGGTCTCAGTAAGAATTTTCCAACTGTGATGGTGAAGCCTACCAGATCTATCTCGAGTTGTGCACCTTGTGCAAAACTGGATAACATTTGGTCAAATAGAGTAAATGCTTCCTGTTGAGGCCTACATTCACTATGTATTTTAATAATCACGCATTGTCTTGAGAAAGTTTATAATACAGTGCACCTCGGACTCAACAAATTAGTTCAGTCATTTTTAAAAGTTCATTGGAGCCATGACATGAGGCACTACAAAGGAATTCACCAACCAAATTCAAATCACCACATAATTATCTCCCTTGTTTTTATCAACTAACCACTTGTCTATAAAGTCACTCTTCACCCTTCTGGACCATTGCCCTAGTTATCGCCACTTTGGCTCTTTGATCCTGTATAACGATCTCCCCATGCATTGGCTGCTGCTCTCTCTTCTCCCTGCATGTCAATACTTTGCTCTCCCCTACCCCTAGTATTACTATGGCATGATGTACCCTGACTGTAGGTGCCCAACACCTATACACTCCAACTTCAAGCATTTCTTAACAGCTGATAGGGGACCTTTTGATTGAATTTTAACAACATAGTTTCTAAGCAGAAAACATTCTATGGTGGATTTGCCAAAGTATCTAGTTTGTTGAATACGAGGACGGATCTGAGATTAGTTTGTTTGATGCAGATATTTTAAGAGAGTCAAAGAAGGAATAAAAACGAGGATTTTACTCTGTTCATTGAATGCAAGGTGTTCTTTGAATCCGAGTTCGTTGGATTCGAAGTGTACTATACACAAGCAGTGATTCTGAACAAGTTTATGGAGTTCTATATTGCTTGTTTATTAAAGTGTCAAGTCTCTTGAGGCTGGAAAAAGCTGAGTAGTGAAACAACAAGCTCACTAAATGTTCTCAGTATTATTGAAGTTCAATGTGTCTTTTTGTAAGTATGATTGTTTGATATAGCTTATTCTTTACACTTTTCTGCCTTTTTTCAAGAAGGGCAAAATTGGAAGCCCACAAAGAAAAGTAATTGCAAGTTTCTAACTTGTTATTCAGAATCTTTTCAATGTTTCCAATTGGGATAAAAGATCAGTCATATCCCTTTCAAAATAAACAATTTTAAAGAAAAATTTTGCTGTCTTTACCTAGGTGCTGACGAAGATGCCATCATTGAGGTCCTCAGCAAGCGCTCACAGCAACAGCGTGAGCAGATAGCCCTCACCTACAGAACAAAGAACGGAAAAGTAAGTAGATTCCTTATTTTAGTGGAGATATCAAAACTATTCTTATTTGGTTGAATATTTTTTAACTCAAGACTATAAAGCAACAACTGTCTCAAGGTGTTACAAGAAGGTAAAAATATGTTTGTTTTTTTAGAAAATGTTCACAGATTGAAGACCATCAATGTTTAATTTTTCATCTTCAATCTATAGTAAAATAGTTTTTAGAACCATGCTTTCATAAGACTTTCAAAGAGATCTAATGAATTGCGCTTTGAAAATCTGGTTTTTGCAAAGTAGATTAATGAGATCAATAACAAGAGAGATAAAATCTGATGCTCATCACAGAATTTCCATAATTTCATGCAATTTTAACCATTAGTTCGGAAAAATGCATTTTGCTGAAATACCACCATTTTAAAGTATGAAATGAGTCTCATGTGCATCATTTTGATCATCTTCAAAACATTCTATTTATCTTAAGTACCTCTTAGCCAATCTCTTTGCATTTGATAATTTGAGGTCCAATGCTCTTTTCCCAGCAAGTAGTTTTGAGCAGACTTCTTTTTGTATATAATAATAATTTAGCGTCATTTTGAATATCAAAATAAACCTTTTTTTGTCAATATTGATTGTAAATATAGTATCTGGCCAAGGATTTGACCAACAAATTGAGTGGAAACTTCGAGACCCTCTGTGTAGAAATGTTGTATGGACCTGCAGAGTTTGATGCCCGGCAGCTCTACAAGGCCATGAAGGTGATCATGCTAGACTAATAAAAATATAGAAACTGAGGCTTTAGCTGTCTTATCGCAGACGAAAACAAAATGGTCATGAAAATGAACAAGAGGACATGAGAACAGAATTTTCTACAAAGCGGAAAATGTTCTCTTTATTCTAGTATTTCTAACCTATGGTTGAAATATTATCAGAGTAAAATTTTTTTAAATTCTAAAACTGAAGTGATACTGCATCTGTAAAAAGGAGAGGTGTGTGAAGGAAACCCAATTTTAAAAGGTTAAATTTTGAAATTTTATGTTGTATGCTTTGCTTAACTTTGTTTTCCTTAAAATGTACTCTAAATGATGTTCAAAATGTAAAATCTCTTTACTGAAAATACTATTTATGGCCACTGAAATTGAGATTCTCAAAAATTAGTTGCTGCACCTTAAGGCTGCAACTCTTTAGATAAAGCAAAAATATTGGGACAATTTTTCTAATCATGTTGAAGGAAAACCGCCTTTAACTCCTTTATAGTGGAAGACTAACACATTGTGTTTTTGGAGCCTGTCAATCTATTATTATTTTTGCTGCTACTGCATTTTTTCCCACTAAAATAAGTTTAACTAACCCTATAATTTGAATAAGTAACATCTTACTAAAGCCTTAAAAATTTATAGGAAAAAAAATGGCCTTATCTTAACAATTACTCTCTCTGAATTTTTATCTTAGTTTTCTTTTTGTTTTTTTAAATATTTTTCAGGGCCTTGGCAGCGATGAACAAGTCCTGATTGAGATAATATGTTCACGCACCAACGATCAGCTCAATCAAATCAAAGCAGTGTACAAGACTTGTAAGTTAACAATTTCTATAACTCATCTTGTCAAGTTTTTGTTAGGCAGAGATGGTTATCTAGCCTCTAAAGAATATAAAAGGATTCATCAAACATAAATCAACAACACAATCAGATCAAAATGATTTAGATGTAAATAGTTATGTATTTATAGTATATATTTTAGTTTCACATTCATATGCAAACAAAAAATGATGTCTGTATCTGCTGGAACCTTTTATTTTGTTGGTGAAAGTGAAGCCAATTTTGAGTCGTTTGCAAGAAATGCTTTTAAACTGGGAGAGTCACTTTTGATTTTATACACTTGATACTTTATCTGTTCATCGCTCGGTTTTCTAATAATTGGATGGCTAGAATAATGTCAGCCAAAATTTTGTTCTGTAATAATATTGCTAACATTCCTTTTTTAAAAATGTAAAAATCATAATTCCCTGTTTCAGAAGAGCTCATATGAAAACATAATAAGTTAAAGTTGCTAATTTTTTCTAATACAAAATGCAAATTTACTGCAATCAGTAAAACAAATCTAAGCTCCTCAAGTCACAAATTCAGCTTTGTTAGCATCTGAAAGAACAAATATTCTTATCGCTTTCAATCAAGAAGCATAGTTGAAATATATGCAAATGGTCAAAGGCAACATAAATGTCGAAAAAACATCAAATTTCACTTAGAGAGGCCAAGTGATTGGTTTATCTGAAACTTATGGTCAATAAAAGGATGAACAAAATGAGAAAACCAATTAATTGAGAACTACTTGTGGACAATGTCTTGCATGTTGTTCTGCCTTCAGTGTATGACAAAGAGCTGGAAGCTGCAGTGGTTGATGACACTTCAGGTGACTTCCAGCGTCTGCTTGTGGGATGCCTGCAGGCCAGAAGACCAGAGGGGACACACTTTGATCGCAACAGGGCAAGACAAGATGCCCAGGTCAGTAACTTGTTCCTCTGAACTTTTCACAGTATTGCAAGTTGCTTTTAAATATTGCATTTTATTTTCATAAGCCTGAACACCAGTGCTTTGATGGGACTAGAGAAATTTACTTTTAGATCCAGGTAGCAGATCAATAGCTAATTGGCATGTAATAGTGAAACTTATTACATGATTTTCTAATCAATGTGGCCCATTCCATCCAACACCATATTGTGGAGACTAAATGATCCTACAGGTTCATGATAAAGCCAGTTCACTTTATGGTTAGCTCAGGTTTCTCTGAAACATTTGTGCAGACTAGAATGAAAAAGATAACATCAGAATCTCATCTAGTCTGAATGACAGTAGTCCATCCCAATTTGTAGAATCTTCCTGTCTCAATGTTGAATCTTCCCAACATGGCCATCAGCATTTCTTTGTTTTATAGACTAAAATAAAGTGAATTTAATTTATCAAATCCTAGGACTCAAATCTCTCTAAGCGTTTGAGTAAATTACTTTGTATAAGCTAATTCTGTGTTGCTTTTGATGATTCCAGGAACTATTTGCCGCTGGTGAGAAGACCTGGGGCACTAATGAGTCCACATTCCAAAAGATTCTTTTGACGAGAAGCTATTCCCAACTGCGAGCCACCTTCCAAGAATATGCCAAGTTGGCAAACAAGGATATAGAAGAGACCATCAAGGATGAGATTGGCAGTGATCTTGAGGATGCCATGCTCACTATTGGTAAGTACCATCAGGAACCCTAGCTATTAGTAAGTACCATCAGGAACTTAAGCTATTAGTAAGTCCCATTAGGGAACCTAGGTGTTAGTAAGTACCATCAGGGAACCTAGCCATTAGTAAGTCCCATCAGGAAACCTAGGTATTAGTAAGTCCCATTAGGAAACCTAGGTATTAGTAAGTCCCATCAGGAAACCTAAGTATTAGTAAGTCCCATTAGGAAACCTAGGTATTAGTAAGTCCTGTTAGGAAACCTAGGTATTAGTAAGTCCCATTAGGGAACCTAGGTATTAGTAAGTACCATCAGGGAACCTATCCATTAGTAAGTACCATCAGTAACCCTAGCAAACAGTAAGTACAATTGGAGAACCTAGCCATTAGTAATTACCATTAGAAACCCTTGCCATTAGTAATTACCATCAGGGCCCCTAGCTAATAGTATGGTCAGGGACCTTAGCTACCAGTAAGTACCATCAAGAACCTTAGCTATTATTGAGTACCATCAGAGACCCTAGCTACAAGTAACATTAAGGGCCCTAGCTATTAGTAACTTTTGGTACCCTGGCTATTAGTGCCATCAGGGATCCCGACTTCTAGTAAGTATTATCAGGGACCCCAGCTGTTCGTAAGTGTTCAAAATAAGGATTTGAATGGAGTCAATCGTAAAGATTTAAAAAATATTTTTTCCTTTTTCAGTTCGTGTGATTAGAGGGAAGCCAGCATACTTTGCCAAGGCTCTTTACAAATCGATGAAGGGTCTCGGCACAGACGACGATACTCTAGTGCGTGTGGTTGCGTCTCGCTGTGAGGTTGACATGGTACAGATCAAAGAGGCTTTTAAGTATGAGTATGGAAAAACCCTGGGCAAATTCATTTCTGTAAGTGTTCACTTTTGACCTAAATATATTGCGAGCTATTCATTGGGTAGGAATTATATTAAAATTTAAAATGTTTCATCAAAAATGATTATTTTGGCAGCTACAAAATGCAGGCCTTGTTGTATAGCTCATGAGTGTCATGCCAAGCAGAAAGAGCTTGTTATTTCAATCAGCTGTGTCTACTCTCTTTGCATTCTTTGATAAGATTAACATCCTCCAAATCCTCTGACAGATCTTATATGAAGATGTTGGCTTTCCACATAATCAAAGAGAAATGGGGTCCTTATATTGTATAAGACGCCACAACAAGATGTCCTAGCGAGGGTTTTAATCTGGAACTTCTTAATTATCAATCCAATGCTCTACATACTTAGCTACCTGTGTCTCAATACACAATTTATTTATTGGAAGATTCTATAATAATTAAGCCTCGTTTGTTAATAATTTAATCAATTTTCAGTTACTTCCAATAACTTGAGCTTCAGCTTGATTTGTAAAAAAAAGACAAAAAAAAAAGCCTTATTCTTTTGAATAATTAAATCAATCTTTAACTACTTCCAATAATTTGAGCTCCAACTTGATTTAAAAAAAAAAATTTGTTTTTGTCTGCCCTCAGGATGATTGCACTGGGGACTACAGGAAAATGCTGCTTGCTTTGATTGGAGACAATGAGGCAAAGAGATAGGGACCTGGTTTTCAAGAGTTGACTAATTCACATCACGGCTGTTCATACTTAGTGAAGAGATGTAAAAAAAAAATCATTGCACAAAAAAACAACAACATAACAGTAGAACCAAAAAATTATTCATGTGGGTCAGCATCCTGTGCTTTCAAAGAACTTAAGTGGTGTGTATTGGCCAATATCCCGGTACCAAAAAGTTTTTGTAAAACATATATGTTGTGAAAACTATCCAAAGTCTGGTTTTTTTAACATTTTTTATCATAAAATTGTGTTTACATGTCTTTAATGAATATTAGTAACAAGGTATTGAATTCTCTTCTTGCGAATAATAACCTCTCATCTCCAAAATGCAAAACGTCTTGCCATCAGTGCTTGTAGTCTGATCTCGGAAATTTGAGTTTGTAAAAAAGAAGAGCTAAATTCTTTATTTATACTAATTACTATAATTTCAAAGTATCAGAAATGCATGTCTTGACACAATTATGTGATAATCTCCATCAATTTCCATCCCCTGAGAAGCTTAGTGTTGTATATCGTATATATATATACACATGTATTTCAACAACTTGAACATAAAAAACACATCTGACCAGTATACACTGGGTGCGAGACAAACATATCAAATGCTTGTTCATCACTAGATGCTATGTATAATTGCAATACTTTTTGTTCTTTTTCATCTTATAGCTTACCATTTACATATCTTAAATCTTAGTCCAACAAATGCTGAAAACTGTAACCTGCTTTGTAATATAATTTGCGCTGTTCATGTGCATTTGTTATTGTCAGGATGTATTCATTGTAAAATCCTAGATTAACTAATTAAACAACCAGTCGATTTATGTCTCTTTCATAGTTTTGCAATATGAGCCATAAAGTTTCATTATATGATAAATTCATCTTTCGCATATTTCTTAAAAAATGATTCTGGAACTCGCAAACTAAAATGTAAGGTCATAGGGTTAAAGGCTGTATATTTACTTCTTCTCATACACGTGCAATATTTTTGTTCAAGCAAACTGCCTCATCTCTATTTCAAAATTTGACACTACTTCAAGCAAGGCAGACAATAATTCAAGTTTTGCACCTGGAAGAAAAAATTGTCAGGGTTGAAAGTTCAAACCGCAACACATATACTGGATTTTGAAAATGAGCCCTGAAAGAAGGCCACCATCATTTTCACTCATAAGAGCTTTGATTTCATGTCTCTAAATGTCATCTCATATCCAGACATGTTTGTTCAACAGTGATTTGTCTATTTTCATCTTTTTTTCTTTTCTCCTAGGAACAATATTAATAAATCAAGTTATGAATTATCTGAAAATGAATAAGTTAGCTTTTTTTCTCATGTTGCTTGACTATTCATTATTAAATGTACATTTGTTTCATTTCTTCAAGTAATCAAGGGACACTGTTGTACCTGAACTACTCCAGAAAGAACAAAATCTTTAAGAATTTGGACTATGCAGGATGGTGAAAGTGAGGCTAATTCTACTTTGCTCTTTGCTCATCTCTTACTTTCCCCTCTTGCTTTGTCGAGGTGAATTCAAAAGCCCTCTTTTACAGTTATGTGATTCATCTCTCCACAAAGAGTTTTGATTGAAAGCCTAAACATTGGTGAGAATTGAAACAATTGTGCACACAAACAGCATCATCATAATACTTATAGTAACAGTGGCTTTAAATTAACTTGATCGAGTCCGTTTCATTAAAAAAAAAAGTATGGATCAGATTGTGAAAAGCTACAGAGGAGAATGAAAATTGACTTATGTTTAATAATTTGATTTAAGAGAATCTTAGAATATATTTGCTTTAATTTGGAAATTTTCACTGTATAATTGTTTAATTCCCATACATATAAGTGAAACTTAGAAAATTTCACTTGTTTACTTTCCTAATGATTGAGATTTATGTCTTAAAATAAACAATTATATTATATATAAAAATGAATGTAAAAAATTGCCTGTTTTGAATATGAGCAACAGAGGAAGAGCAATATCTGCTTCTGTTCAAAAGACTTTATGTACAAGGTATATCCTATGGATCCACATTCTCAACATTTTTGGCCATTTTAAAGAGCAGAGCAAAACTGAAAAAAAAAAATTGAAAAAATATCTTTCAAACATTTTTAAAGCAAAAACCATAATACTATAGCAAATGTAATCAATACAGTTAAAAAAAAAAGTAAAAAATTAGTGCTTTGCTTTCAGATTATACCCAAAAGATATGAAGGGGTTTATGACAAAATGCATATTTCCCTTTTAAAGTATTGAGAAAGACAAATAACTGACCAATTTCCTTTCTGTAATTTCTGTTTTTTTTTTCCTATTTTGCTGGAATGAATGGAAATTGCAAGACAGCTATCTACCTTATCAATACTTTACTTGGAATTGAAGAAAAAATCTTTTGGAGTTTATATACACACTAAATTTCAAAAGAAATTTTCTATTCCCTGCAGTACACACACAACTCAATCATGGCCTCTCCCACCTATCACACACTCTATCACTTCAACCATGTAATGCATAATGAGCTTAGGACAATCTTTTTATAGTTTGAACACAAACTCCCCCCCAAAAAAAACTGCTTAAAACGAAGGAAAAGTCTGAATAAACTTTATTAAGGCACATTTTATTATTGGAGACCAGTAGTTTAACAAGTAAACTGAACACAATACAATCTGCTTAAATATTCCTTCTTAATTACGAGTTTACAGTAATGCATACCACCTAGGCATGAATGATAAAGTAACTGATTAGCTGTTCACCCATGTGTCAACAATAAACACAAACTAAAGCTTAAATACCTGTGTGCCCAATTATATGATTCCAAAAGCTTGAACTAAAATTTTTACCAGTGCGAAAAGAAATTACAAGATACATATGTGTGATTAACAAAGTTCACAACTGACAAGTTCATCAAAAAAATTAAGACGTGAACAGTTTATAAAAATTCCTGCTTTCCTCGGTTTCTTGAGATGATATAATATTTTGAACTTGCTGTGATCTTAACATAGGAGAGACATTTCTCACCGGTTACTCTAAAGTTTAACTATCCACAGGAAAACAAACAGAAAAAATTGAAACCAATAATACTACATATTTATGACACTTTTTAGACAACTAAAAGACTCTTATTGGGATTACTAGTTTTATATTTGTGTGATGTTTGGTTTCAAAATTTACAGAGCATAACTTTTGGAGGATTCAAAACAGTACAACAGAGGCCTAATTTAATGAAAAATCCACGTACAGTGAAAGATCTCTAAGACAACATATTGAAAATTTGAATCTAAGAAAAATAAAAATATAACGCAAACCCCATAACTTCTGGCTCTTATAAATTTAGTGATAGTTGAAAGTACTATTTTAAAGCTAGATCACAGGAAGTTTATCTAGGTATATATTTTAATTTTGGAATTTTGATAGTTTGAAATGCACATGTCATTTTCTTCAGACAATGCACAGAGCTCTTACATGAAAAACAAGGAAGACAAAAAAGCGAGTATCACAGTTTGAAAAGAGCAAAACATGTGTATAACACTTATACTTTGTTAAAGTTTTGCTTTATGACGTGCTGCCAATATATAGTATATATATATAAAAATAGTACTACATTTCACTTTAAAATGGCACCTAGAATTACAGATAAATCCAAAATACTTAAAACATAATATACACCATCTCCAACATAGTTGGCAGGTCATCATTTTTAGACACAGATTCCCCCAGCAGCACTCCATTTTATGATTAAGGAGAGTGCCCTCCAAGCTCAGAACATATCTTCTTTTTAAGAGGCATCTCCACTGTCACTCTAAACTATTGGGTACCTATCAAATACAGTGCACACCTGATAAATCGACATTGAGGGACCAATAAAATTTTGTCGAATTAGGATTAGGAGATAATATTAAAATTAATAAATTTCAAAATCTGACTAATGACTTTTTAGGTCTGCTTAAAGCTCTACAATAAAGGGACGTAGAGAGGACTTTGTGTAGTGTCACTGTCAATACTAATAAAAGCCATCCTGTAACTAAACCAAGAATTATTGCATATCCCTTCCCACACGACAGGCCAGTCCCTGCCTCGCTTCTAGCTCTCCCTTAATCCCAAACGCTGTGTGGGTAAGACCCTGCAGTGCTAGCATTGGATTCTAGGCCAGAGGCCCCAGCCTCTTCCTTCCTTCTTCCTCCCTCCCTCTCTTTCTCACGTACACACACACACACACACACAAGGATGCATGTCTCTCTACTGTCTTCCCTGTTCATCCAACGCCCCTCCCTTCTCTTCTTATGCAAAATGCTTTGTTCTTTTCAAAAGCCATTTTTTTTTGGTTCTTCCCTCTACTCTGAGTCATTTGCATGAAACAGACGTATCTATGGATGTTTCACAAAACTCGCCAAGGCTCAGAGCCAGCCAACTGAGAAAACTGGTATTTTAAAAAGTAGCCTTGCTAGTATAAGCCTATTCGATTGAACCTACAGTGTGAACATGTGTTCAGAGTGATTGTTAGCTGATAGACAGAACCAACAGGAGTGACAGTGAGGATGGCCCCTTAGTGGCATGACCTTTCACAACACGGCCTGCTCAAGAAAATCATGAGGCCTACAGAAACAATGCTGGAGGGAAATTTATGGGGTGTAATGGAGGCAGTACAATGTACAGCCATTTTCATTGAAAAAAAAAAATATAAAAAAAAAAATAAAAAGATGTTAGGAAATTGATTGAACATAAGAAAAAGAAGTGGAGGATGAGATGGGTTAGAAGAATAGATTTTATTTTTATAATAATAATAATAATAATAATAATAATAAGAAGAAGAAGAAGAAGAAGAAGAAGAAGGGGGGATGTAAAGGAAGAAAAAAAAGGAAAAAAGGAGGAGAAGCAGGAGGAAAAAGAAAGCAAAATAAGTTCTTTACAATAGTGAGTTATCAAGCTGTCAATATCCTTTAGTAAAGTATTGTGAGATTAAAGGGAAAAAGGGAGATTTAGAAATACTGAAGATTCAAGTGACAAGCAGTCACTACTGGGCCAGGAAATTTTGCAGCCCAGGTCTACCAAACAGCTCTATTTTGGAAGAGAGCAACAAAATGAAACAAATTTTTTAAATGATTATTTTCCCACGTGAACCATTATAATAAATCAAATAATTTCTGACTGAAAGATCAAATGCAATACCAAACAATGTATCTTTGTATCTAATTCATACTTCAGGCACTGTTAAGTATAAGCTACATGTATATGAAAAATATTACAGCAAAAAACTCTTACGTATTAAGTATCAGAGACACAAAAAATTCTTATGGCATTGAGATGTAACATTTTTATATAAAGTATAAATATATTTAAAATGTATGATTTCATAGTTTTATCCAGGCTCATATATATTATAAGCGAATCAACAGCTTTAGATCTGGTCCCTGATTAAATATTGGTTATGTTGGTTGAAGGTGAAATTAAATACTGATTAGGTTGAATACTTATTCAGCATGAGATTATTTCCAAACACCATGTAAAGAATAAAGAGACATTGAACTTCTGTGAAGTGTCCAGAGTAAATGCAGAAATTGCATTACCGATGGCACTTTTAATGTAATGGAATCACTTTCTTATAACTTATCAATATTGCACGGTAATGAACTCTTTGAGTCTAAAGCTGATTTCTCATACAATAAGTTTTTGAAAACATATGATAACACTCAAATGGAAAAAAAAAAGAAGTAAACTTGCTTTTAAAAATGATTATGTCTCACAATTGCAAAAAAAATGCTGTTGTTTGTTGAGAAATTCACCGAGAGTATCTCTGTCTGAAGTTTATATTGCATTCCTAAGAATAGAACTTCATGAAAAAACTTGTCATTGAACAATTTCATAATAAATCTTTTTTTTTACTTTTTACCCCAAATTGGGTACTTCAAACCAACCAATCCTCCAATACTAGAGGCTGGATTTGTATCCCACTGTCCACAGCAAAGGTTGGTCAGTATCTACTGTGACCTTGGCATCCACTATCGAGTTGGACGTGCTGATGAGCTCTCCAAAAGCCATTCTTTGATCAGCTGTGGGCGTTACATGATAGATAGCATCAAGGTTAAAAAAAATTGTAGTAATTGTTGACATAATCATTAGAGCAATCAATACAAAAATTTTACTGGGATTGACAGCTTAGCATAGACAAAAATGCTTCACTTATGGATCAAGAAAAAAAAAATCCCTTCTCAGACATTCTATAACTTAAGAGTGAAGTAATCTCATTCTAAGCTGGCTGAGGGCACACAAAAATCGAGTTGCCAAGCCTCATTTGTCAGGATGCTAAAATCATTACCCAATGTTTATTGGGCTGTTGTGAGAAGATTTTGAAAACCTCAATTCAGAAGTCAAACAGATTATGAGAGACAAAATTAAATATTTAATGATATTGACAGGACATATTTTAAAAGCATTATGTTGATGTTAAGTTATGATAAGTAGATAAATTAGAATTAAAAAAGACTGAAGAGAAAAAATGATAACTGAAAAGACAGATTGAAATACAAGCTGGGCTTCGATACTAAACACAAAAGCTTCCATTGGTGAGATATGACTGATATTCTTAACTTCTTTCGGAAAGGCTTTTGGAACTGTTATCCTCAAAACGATCATTTGGTAGGCTACTTTCAATAACAGTTGGTAACTGCATTGGGGAATTTTTTTTATGTTTGAGGAAGCCGTGTTCGAAAAATTCTATTTTTAGCACTCAGGCTTTGGATTTACGTTTGCGACAGTTTTCGTGAATATTTTGAAGTACGTTAAGAATGTAAAGAGAATTCCTGTTCCTCCATGGAATTCCGACCATTACAGGGATACCTGATTTGCAACATTTTCCATACTTTTAGTATTTCAAATAGAGGACAGAAGACAGATAACTCCTTACATGCAGATTTGTCCATCCCAACTTGTTTTATGTAAAACCTTGTCTCCAAACCACAGTGTTTATAAGATCTCAAACTCTTGATGCTAGATCTAGATCTAAACTCTAGGTCTACATTATCATCTCGGTCACAAATTTCTTTCCAGCTGCAACTCCATTCAGTCTAAAGTCGATGTTCAAATACAATGCACTTTGCCTGTTCCTGAATAATCTTAAATCTAGACAAGGGATGTCTGTCAAGGCAGAGCTAGGCCTAATCCCACTAGAGGACCCGACAAAGAATTAAACGCAGAGCTCACTATTGTCAGTCCCAACATTCTACCTTTTGAGCTATCTGGCGTCCTAACAGTCAATTGAGAGATCGGTCCCACCAGCTTTTTTTTAACACTCATGTAGTAATTAATTAAGCAAAAGTTGGGTCCCAGACAGATGTCATCATTGTCTATGTCTTGTACACGTATAACAAGCAAATATTGGATACAAACCGCCTCTTTGAGGTCTTAGCGACAGATAGACGTAACATAGGCAGAGACGGACAACTGGAGATGGGTGCATCAGACTAAGCTACAGTAAGGTGAGGTGGGAGAGGGGGTGTCTCGCTGGGGATGAAAGGCTAGGCTGCCTGTCTACAAATTGTTTCTTTCTACACAGTAAAGGGGAAAGGTAAGGAGTGCTTGTTTGAAGAATAGCAACAGCTGTGTAGAGCTCTTGATCGAAATTTAGATCTGCAAATGGGATGAAAGTCACAGTCTGTCAAATTTCTTTGGGGGCAAACACTTTCTTTCTCTAATTAGAATTGATTGTTCGAAGACATCATGATATAACTTTGAATAAGTTCGACGAAAACTTAGAAATAAAAAGGGAAAAAAGAGAAAATCAGAAGGGGAAACTTGATGAGTTTGAGGAATTAGGGATTTCGAGGGATCCGTGTTCAATCTTATTGTGTCCCCTCCCCCCTACTTACTATCCTAACTCTATTTTTCAATGCACACAGTGGCACAATGAATTCTTCTTTTATTCCTTAATAAAAAAAAAAAAAATCACTTCTTGTGCTTTGCATATATTTTCTGAAATGTGATTTATATTTGCACCTGTCAAAAAACAATTCAAGTTTCCGATATGCCTGGGAAAAAAAACCCTCAAATAATCCACGCTCATTTCCAACTTTACTCTATCCTAACTTCTACCTGCGGCAAAAAGTCAGAGATAAAGAAATGGCAAGGAAACAGAACAACTGAATCTGCAGTCATAATACAATTGTTATTGTTTTTAATTGACATTTTATATCTTTGCTGGTATAACTTTCTTAAGAAATTTATGAATGGAACTCTTTAATGATAGAGAAAAAACACAAATCAATGATATATTTCCCCTTTCAATACCATGCTTTTCAGTAACTCACTTAGATTATACTTGAGGCCAGTGGTGGTCACATGATCAGCTGGGCAACCAATGGGAATGAGGCCACACCAGTCTCCTTCCAAGCCTGTATCACAATATAATGTGTGCTTACCCTATAAAGATAGAGGCAGATAAACAAGTTTCTGTCAAACGCATCTGGATGAGAATTTCCATGGACTGAATGTTTTATTAAATGACCTGTTAATTTCTCGCTTTGTAAACTAATGTCTCAAAGTGTAAATTGTATTTTTGCAAACTGATGGTTCTATTTGTGAAAACAGTAATACTTCATACTTAGACCGCTCTACATCAATTCAATGAATTAAGAGCATGGACCTCTTGAAAGAATTAAGAAAATATCTTACGTTGAACTTGAAAATATTGTTATGTGTCACTTTTCCAGCAAATTTAAGTACTTAGATAGGCTTCTTTTGACACACATTTCAATTAAATATAAACCTGAAAGTCTGAAGAGTTAAAAAGCTAAACCACAAAATTCTAACTCGTGCAAATGGAATAAACAAATACTGGTCCAAATTTCAATAGCCATTTGTGACAAAGCAAAAACTAATGATGTCTCTTGTTCACTTCCATCATACTGCAGCGCATCTTTCTAAGCCACTAGGATTCAAGTTCCAAGTGCCACTCACTTAACCCACTGGTTACTAGTGGTACATTTTAATCCACCTTGCTGGATACTGGGCATTTCGGGCCTAATGGACGTCAAGGCAAAGAAAAATGCAGGGATGACCGTTGAAGACGTGAAATTTTTTACAACCCTCTGCACATAAACCATATAAAGTTTACATATTTTGAAACCTTAGAAAAGGCACTTTCAATTCATATTAATTTAAAGGAAAAATGAATAGATACATAAAATAGGGAAAAATGGCTTTGAAATGAAAAAGGGGTTATGTGATAAAAAAAAAGCGAAAACGACAAAGAGCAGACATTTGAGCAATTTTCACATGTTTCTTATACACCCAAAATAAAATTGGGAAAAGTTTTTTCAATCGATGCAAAGATATTTAAAATTGGATGGCTAGATTAAAAGATGTGGCTTTTTGAAATAACCCACCAGAACCCAGTATGCGGCAAAAGTGAATGAAAATTTGTATTTCTTGCTTTCCCAATTTTCAAAAGCAAAATACTTAATTTTTTAATCAGAAAACATAGGCAGAGCCTGTAAGTTGAAAAAAAAGCATTTTTATTCAACTTTATAGCGCAGCAATCTGTTTTCAAATACAGTTGAGTCCAAATAATTCAAATCTTGATGGTTCCAATTCTTGGATATTTCAAAGTCGTTTAATTTTACCGATATTTCTCTATTTAAGCTATATTAAAAAACATTGGTTAATACAAATATTGAAATAAGGATCTGGTTAATTCGAAGCGATTTTAGCATGATTTTTCTATTCTGCTCAGTGAAAGCACTTTTCCAGGCTTGTAAAACAAAGTACATGTAGTGCTATGCTCCACGCGGCAAGCGATTCTGGTGTGTGTGTGTATGTGCTCCCATAGATTACAGGCAAGAGTCTGCAATAAGGCTACAAGAGAGAAAGGGGTTAGGCCCACCCCTGTGCACACTTGCACGACATTCCTGATCTGTCATCAACATATTTTTCAACTCTCTTTCTTTATGTATTCTGATAATTCGAAGTCCTTTTTTGATCCGAATGACTTCCAAATAAGCGGACTCGACTGTACATGCACTTGCAAGAATATGGCTTTGAAATGGAAAATGCAAAACTTTATCTATACCTATAAAATCAACTTGCTCTAGGGCTATTTATGAAATCACAAAATTATAAGTAAAAAAAAGTTAGGACATTTCTCTGGAGTCTAAAATGAAAAAAATACTGGCCCAAAGTTCCAATCTTCTTCATTTATAAAAATCTTTTGGGACTCGAAAACTTGCTATATGATGAAAAAAAAACTGAAAGAAATCTGCAGTGCACAAACTACAGTCAAGCCTGCTTATTTTGAAGTCATTTGGATAAAAAAAGAACTTCGAATTATCCGAAATTCGAATTATCAGAATCTTTTTTTTGCATATCACAATAACATGCAAAATCCGGTTATGAAGACAAGGGCAAGGTTGAAAGCTACAGAAATAGATTTTTCGGACAATACCAAACATGATATGGTTGACCGGGGATAGGGTTTAATACCAGGCTGCTTAAATGTTGTCAACATTGCTCGATTTTAACGAAAATTTATACATTTCCAATCTTGATAAGTGAGTTTGAGTGAAAAAAACTTGAATATCTAAAATTTTTTTATACAAACGGCTAGGCTTACTAAATGAATTGGTCTTTAGGCAATGTGTTAACCATTCTTCACACTCTACTACTTCAAAGTCAGAAACGCTAGTAGACTTGCGTCCCCTTGGAAGAGGTAAACTAGAATGGACTAAAATCCAGGTGGGAGTGGGTTAAGAGAATATAATTAATGGGCTTACTTTTTCCAACAAACAGGCCACTGAGGAACTGCTCACAAGCATCACCGGCAGACTAGACATTTCTTTTGCTGTGTAAAGAGAGCTGATGTTGGCTAGCGAATGGTCCAACCGCCCTCCAAAACCACCCAGTGCTACAATGCTGAAGACCTAGAACCATCACAAGAATCACAAAGACAAATTTGAAGAGACTGATTGGTAGCTGTCATGCATTTCCAGAAAATAAGTATTAACACTAACAATAAAAATAGATGTCACAAAAAAAAACAGAGAGAAAATCTCAAAAATCATCTTTTAAAAATGTATCCTTCAAAAGCTGGTTTAATGTTCAGTACATTAAAATGATTAAAAAGACTATTGTCCCATTACAAAACACTCCACTATCTTCATTACCTCTTCAATCGCCACCGGAAAATCTCTAAAAGTAAGACAGGTAGTAGTAAAGTTTAATTTTTCCTGGAATCCTTTTTTTTATTTTCCTTTTTAAAAGCGTTTTGCTAAAACCGCATTAAAAAATTTCTCTGCCGAGGTTGAGAGTAACTTTTTCAAGTTATAGCTTTTTTGTTTTGTTTTTTAAATCCAACCCACTTTCACTGGATCTAGTCGCTGACAAACAATTCTCAGGCATTTAGTAAAATCTGTCTCATCTTGGTCTGGGGTCGGGACAATTTCTACATTCTGTGAGATTAAAAGTTAAAAAAAAAGTAACCTTTAATATTGTATGAATATGAAACATTCTCCCATGTACATGTCATGTAACACAATTTAAAGAATGAACTCTCTCTTAGCTTTAACTAGAACCCACAATTTACTTTCTTTAAGGCAGAAATTATGCAAATAATTGCTCTCTTTATGAGGGCAAATCTAAATCAAAAGACTTCCAGAAAAAAATAAAAAAAAAATGTTTTGCAATCATGACATTAATTGGCAGTAAAATGATTCACACTTTGCAGATTCCTTTATCCACTAGATTTTGAACTGACAGTATAATGTCAGAACAAAGAGAGGTTAATCACCTTGTTCTTGTAGTATTCTAAAATCCCTGGATCAGCAGAATCAAAGTCACCTGAGATGATATCAGGCAGGAAGTCATCTTTGTTATCCGAAAATATCTTGCATAGCTGGTTCACAGCTCCATCAGTAGCTGCTGTAAGCATGCCTAAAGAAACAGAAATAAATCATTGATTGCAATTAAGTTTGTTCGCATATGTATAGGTTGAAGATTAATATAATTATGACTGTGAACAATTAATGGGAGTGCTGAACCATGGGAGCTTTTAATAATAGGAGTAAAAGATCATTAATATTATTATACTTTTTTACAAGTAAAAAAAAAATTTTTGACACACAGTGCCAATATTGACATGCTGTAATATGTTTATTTTAACAGATCTAAAGGCAGTAACTGAACATTTTAAAAGCCAAAAAAATTAACAAACTGCTCAAATAAGATAAAGAAGTGCTGCCAAAAGCTACGTGATGAAACCATTAATTTTCGATAACACCCAAGCCCTGGTCAAGATTTGCTCCCAAAACAGCTAGCTGTGCCACAAGCCTATATCTAGCGTCAGGCAAACCAATCGACAAAGCATTTCTACATTTAGAAAATACTTGCATAGAATTAGTAATCAGTTTATGTACATCACAATCTTCAACAAATTTACTTTTTGTCCATAGCTTGGTGGTCAATGCAATATCCAATGGCCTGTTTAGGATGATCAAAGCAATCTTAGTTCCTGGTACAAAAAAAAAAGAAAAAAAACATTTGTCGCTAAAAAAAATATCATGTCTGCACTTCTAAAAGTGCAATGTAAAAAAAAAAATATGGTAGACTTCATTGGTTTGGAATTATTAATGAAGATATGATAAAAGATATATGATGCTGTAGGTTTTTTTTTTTTTATTGGTAATTCATTGTTAGAAAATGATTTACACTTAGGCCTACTTGAGGCATTATGAATTCCCTTTAGATGGCAAATATTGGTCTGTTGGAAATTTGAATTGAGAGTGAATGACTGAGGTATCGTACCCATTAGGAAGTCCTACCAAAAACGTAATGTTAACCATTAAATGGTTATATTTAAGGTCCAACTCCTTAAAATTTTTTCAAGTTGTAAGTTTCTATCTTCTTTATAGATCTAGATCTAGATTTATGGATAATCCTGCAGTTTTGAGTAGTGCATCTTGCACCCAGATAAGTATTTTACCCTGTTAGTTTATTTTGTTTCAGATTACCTGATTCTGGTAGTAAAAATGCCAGTGGTCGAAGAATAGTCATGACAAGTCCTTATTTTTCGACTTGCTTTTTAGATCTAAGACTAGATCTAGATCTAGAATCTAGATAAATTCTAAAATTACTTCAAGTAGGAATCCTACTAGATCTAGGTTGGGTTTCCAGAAAATCTAATCAAGGACTGGATCTAATTTAGATCTAGATCTAGATCTAGTATTAGTTCATATTAATTTGACCTAAGTAGAGGTCTTTAGAGGGCCTGAACAAGGTTGTTTGTAAATTAGATTTCAGGTCTATTTTGTTGAGGACTCTAGTCTAGAGCTTTGACAATAATTCAAAGAACGATCGATCTGATATATACTGAATTCTGATCTAGATCTATCTAGATCCAAATTCTAGATAGCATCTCGTGGTGTCTCTTATGAGGAGTCAATTTATTCGTCATAGTTTTATCTCAGAAATAGATCTATGTATAACACAGCCCAGTGTAACGTCAAGTGTTTGCAGTTTTGATGTATGACCTGCACACATCGCACAGTGTCATTCCGGCCTTCCTCAGAAAGTCAGAATTTCGATGAATTAGATGAAATTTCAGAGTTATCGTTACTACCACTGCATAAATAGAGCTTCGATACAACAGATAATTATTATCAAGTACTCTGATCCGCTACAAATAATTAGCGATTTCAGTTCATATTATATAATACTTTTTATTATCCGCATACAAAAAAATACCGATTTCAATTCCAAGACTAAGTTAGACGTCGTTTAGAATAGTCGACCCCAAGAATCTGAACTAGATCTAAATAATCTTCCATAATTACATGTATGTGCGGTCTATGGAAGAGTTGGATTGAATCCTCAATCCTAACAGGTTTTAGTCTTTAAACAAAATTAACCATAAATTTAAAATGAATAAACATTATGCGCATGTTTCAGTTTATATTTTAAGTTTGTGAATCTTTGTTTTCGATTCTGCTTCTTTCCTTTCTCTAGATCACTCTTCAATGATCGTACAAGATTATGTGATGTGTGTGAGAGAGAGAAGTTAAAAAGACAGGCCGAAAGAGACAGATAGGAAGGAATATATATATATATATATATATATATATATATATATATATATATATATATATATAGAGAGAGAGAGAGAGAGAGAGAGAAGGTCTAAAAAGAGACAGGCACACCACTTTATAACTACGGGACTAAAAAAAGAAAGAAGTATAGATTTTAACATAAAAAACGTTTCGCCTTTATTGTGGCTTCATGAGAGTGTGACCACAATGACGCCACAATAAAGGCGAAAGGTTGTTTATGTTAAATCTATACTTGTGTTGTTTCTTTTTTTAGTCCCGTAGTTATAAAGTGGTGTGCCTGCCTCTTTTTAGACCTTGTTTCACACTATTTACAGACACACACGCGTTCTTTTTGGATCCTTTATAATTACCAAGTTGTCCTTCAAGTGTGGTACTTTTGCTTTTCTATTTACACAGAGAGAGAGAGAGAGAGAGAGAGAGAGAGAGAGAGAGAGAGAGAGAGAGAGAGAGAGAGAGAGAGAGAGAGAGAGAGAGAGAGAGAGAGAGAGATTGGAATCACAAGTACATGTACAGTATTTTAATTTTTACTAAAAGTACTATCTACCACTGGTTCTACTGCTACTGCTTCTGAATTATTTTTTCCCTTTTTCTTTATCTTTCTTTTCAAAATAGAAATGCAGATGTTTCCTCTTTACACTTGTCAATGTAGAACATGAATTGCTTCCTCTAGAATCATACTTACATGCACAGCTGCTAAATAACTTATACAAGTACTCATGTTTTAGCTTTTCCTTGAAAATTTTAATGACAAAACAGGAATAAACAATAGTTGCAAAGTTAAAGAAATATGAGAACAAGTTATTATGGGATAAAAATCCATTTAAAAAATAAAAGTCAATAGATTCCAGGTTTTATTCAAGGGTACAAAAAATATGACACACTGACTTTTCCTGATAAAAAAAACAATTTAATTTAATATGAGAATACTAAAGCTTGAATTCAGTGACGTACATTAAGGAGGCATACCTAATTATCAAATGAGAATTAAAAGAAAACAACAAATAACAAAAACATAAATTAACTTTAAAACGTTGACATGTGTTGAAGTTTATCAAAAGCTGATGACTTTTTCATGTAAAAAATATTGAGATGGATAAAAGCCAAAAATTTAAAAAAAAATTAGAAAAAAAGGACTCCTCAATTCAGTTTCAGCTGCTGGAATCAACTATGGTATGATTAATTTTATCTATTTGATTTTCAACACTGTGCTCAGTAGTTGATGATCAGAATATTTTTTTTTTCAAATCTTGGATTTGTATGGACCTTACAAATAGCCAATAGCTCAGACTTTTCCATCAGGTAGCTTAGAGCTTTCTTCTTTTAACATCCAAACTTCCCAAACAACCCTTCACTGAGACAGTGACATTCGGACAAAACAAGGAATGAGTTGTATGAACTGAGTCTCACCCAAACACTAGATGGTACAGTCAGAGATTGAACTTGAAACCAAAATGGAAAAAACTAAATGTTTACCAACCTGAGGAGTCTTCACTCAGACCATTGGCCTAAAAATGCTGCCTTCACTCAAAAGCTGAATGGGACAGTGGAAAACCTGATACTGCTGGATGATTTTACCAGGGGAAACTAGTAGCCTTTAAATATGAAACTGCCTGTTGCCAATGCAAGATAGAGGATGAAGAGGAGGTAACGGAGAAGGAAGAGGACGAGTAGATGGCAAACCCAATTATCAATTGGTTGTCCTTTTGCTACATAATTGGTGTCATGCTCCTTCATCTTTACGCATCTTCTCAAGACCTTCCACATTGCCAAGTACAGAGAATCAGTTTAATTTCAATAAGCTGAGAAAATTAAACATAAATACACATGGGGCAAGAACTGCAAAAACATTGATAAATCAGTCCAATGCTAAAATGCATTAAGTGTGTACAAAGATAAAAAAAAAATGCCTGCAGCCAACACCAATGCTTTAAATGGCATCAGCGGCAGAATGTGCTAGGAAAGGCCTGAGATCATTTTGTAGCAGTCTGGCTACACCAAAAAGAAATAAATAATTAATACTGAAAATCAGCTAATTCTGTACTTTCTTAACCCATTTAGAGATCCGTCTAAACGCTTTGTAAAAGGCTACAAATTCCTGCGCAAAAATGACTAACACTTCACTGCCTTGCCAGATTTCACAGTTGCCAATTCATTGAATGTTTAAGGGATCTAAAAATAGATCTGGATTTTTACTAAATTTGGTAACTATTAGTATTAATCTACAGGTGACGACAGAGCTGATGGAAATAAAACAGTTAAAGATATACCACACATAAATGTTATCATTGAGGTTATCAATTGATACGTGAGATTCATACAGAGCGGCTCTGAAGGCGTTAGAAAGCTCCTCTTCTGGTCTTACATACACAGAAGATAATTCCCACACATATAATAATTTTGTTCACTTCATATTACGTAACACAGGTTATTTCCATCATATATTAGTAATGATGCACATAATTTGTAATCCATGAATCCATTCAGGTTCAACTTAAAGGTCCTTAGTTGGCAAACTCTGCTCTTACACTGTTCAAAACATTTGTCAATTGATTTTCAGAGCTTAACAATCTTTATACAGTTTTGACTTACACAAATGAACTTCAGGGAAAAGCTGCAGACAAAGTTATTTGATGCCACACAAAAACAATGATAGAAGCATTTGAGAGATAAGCTAGTGTCTGTGGATTTCAATATAACACAAAAGAAAAAAACAAACTGTGACCTTTTGATCTTCATTCCAGAGTATCCTAATTTCCCAAAGCTTTGAGGGTCAAGATGGAGTCTCAGACGTATATTTTACCTTTTGATATGCAATTACTGAACTGCTGTGATAACATATTTTTCATTAAATATGGATTTCTTTTCAGAAATTCCAATGAAGGATGATTGCAATTGACTGTTCATAAATTTGAAAGGGGCCTTGGTTAAAGATATGTTGAGCAGTAAATGAAAGTGTATATATATCAGAAAAATGAAGCTCCCTAAATTAGGTCAAAATTTGACTTAATAACAAAAGAAAGTTGAAATTCCTTAAAATTTCATGGCAATCTTAAGATAAACTGTATTTATCCTTTAAATATAAATTAAACTGTGTTTAAAAAGGAAATTAATTTATATCCACATACAAACAAAAAATATTTTGAACTACATGTATTGTAAGAGATTTATCTTTCCTAGACCTATCTGGATAACTTGATTTACATGCAGGAAGTCCGGATCATAACTGTTAAAACACTAAAACAGATTCAATTGAAGGATCAATAAAATTGTAGTGGTGATAAATATAGGCATCCAGTTTCTATATTAATTTTCATAATATTTTTTCTCTCTTATGAATGTTTTGCTTAAACAACAGTTGTTTGATTTTATAGGGCTCCTTAATATATGCCTGTATGTAAAATAATATAATCTCCTAAAGCATATCACTTCTCACACAAATCTTAATTGATGCATTACATTTTAAAATACAGGCATAATTTACAAAACAAAGAAATAAGTAAAAAAGCACATATATTCATTGTATTTCAATACAACATAAGCTCTAAATGAGATCTACATGAGATAAAGCGATGGTTGATTGACTGCTCATAAGGTTACACATGTACAAAGGCAAAATAAGAAAATTAAGGTGAATAACTGCAGCTGAATGTGAATTAGGTCTTACAAGTTTCATAAAAATAAAACAACAGCCAAAACGAGGAGTTATGTATCATAAAATTGCCAAAGAATTTTTTTTTCTAATACAAAAACCAAATCTTCCATTAAAAAAAAGGAATATGTTTAAAGGTTTATCAAACTCTGCACAACATTACCACAAAAAATAAGGGATAAGAAAGAGGTACATCTTTACACAAAAGAGATGTAAACAATTAACAAACTTCATTAAAAATCTCTACCTATGGATAAATCCAGGCCACTTAGATAAATAGTGGCCATGTTCAAGATTTGATTGAACTGTGCAAGATCATAAAAACAGCTCAAAGTTAACTGCAAAAATGATCTCATCAATGATTTTAATTGACTGAAGTGCTATCTCCCATATACATCACCTTTTACAGTATAATACCAGTTTTCTTTTTCATTGGAAGAATTTATAAAACGTGAAACAACGATGAATTTTCCCTCTCCAATAAGCCCATATATACATGCTAAAAAACTTAAAACATTTATTCGAGAGAAATTAAAGATCTTACCTAGGCAAAATGATAAACTGAAGAATACAACTCTTCATCACACAAAGATAATCATATGGATGGTAGAAACACAGATATAGCAAAAAAAATTAATCTGTGGAAAAAAATTTGTCTGTTTCTATATACCCTTTAATTGAAAAGCTACTCATAGGCAAAAATTCCTCACCACACTGGTAGACAAAACTGAAAGTTTATCTGTTTCTCAAAACTAAAACAAAAGAGGAATCCTTATCCAGGAATATTTCAGCCACAAATTTTCAAAGAAACAATACCACTGCAATTTGAAATTCCCTATGGCATTTGATACACTAAGATAGACTTGGTTTGTTTTGACACCAATTACAAAGGCATATGTTTGACGAAAACCTAAATTAGTCTTAATTTGTAGAAAATAATCTTTTCTTAGGAAATCAAATATCACTCTGACTACAGAGCTATTAAGTACAATGAAATAATCAAAAATTCAAAGCACATTTAAAAGTATTAGAAATCATTGAAACACATTTTCTTAGTTTATTTAAAGTTTATGTACACCAGAATGCATGGCACAATAGTTAAAGAGATAGTATCAGTCATTCAGCACTCCTAATGAAAAACAAAACAAAGCAAAAAACAAAACAAAAACAAAAACCAAGATAACCAACAAAACGTTACTGTACTTGATTATCTCTCATCTTATTATCTGTGTGTTTTTTTAATTGGATATTTATAATGAAGAGTTCTCATGCTAAACTCAAGCATTCTATTTATGCGAGTTCAAGCTGTTAATTTAGCACACAATGGCTAATTTAAAAATTATATTATATAAAACGACTTATAATTGGGCAGATATTAGACTAAATAAAATTAAAAAAAAAATTCATAGCCCTCAACAACACATCAAAATTCAACCATTTCATTCTCAGATAAAATGGATACGAGCAATAATTACATTTGAAAGATTGGATTTTTTTTCATGTGAAAATGAAGTAGGAATTTCTAAAATAACAAGAAAAAGACGTTTTCAGACTCAGTATGCATAAACGGATGATAAAAATTTTTGAACTCATATATTTTTCTTAAATTCAAAATTACAAAGCCATTTGCTGTTCATTAATTCCATCTAGATTAATCTGAGGAGTGACCAATCTGTTTAACTAATTCAATTTTTTTTTATATTTATGCTGTAAATAATTAAGTGCAATTTCTACCCAGTCCCAATGAGTTGCTCCCATCATTTTCCAAAAGCATTCTCTTCTTTTTGTGTTATTTTTTTTTTTCAATATTCGTAATCTAAAATCTGTTCGATTTTAACAAAAAGTGTTATTGGGATTGGTTTCTTTGCAAGGTTGAGAAAACCTAATTGCTGTAGCTATACCTTCATGTAGTGGATCATATAGTTCAGTATAATTTATAGAGGTACAGACTGCTAATCCAGGCGACTAAGGCTCCAGTCCAGACGTTCTGGGGCCACATAGTCTACTTGATTGAAACAGTTTTGACGACATTACCTGTCCTGATCTATGGTTTTAAGGATTATGAGACTCTATTAGAATAAAAAAATACACCAAGATGCTTGATTTGACGTATCTTCCTCATTAAAACAGAGAAATACAACTCATGACCCTTGATTAGAATAGTGCTCAGCTCACCGCATACAAAAATCAGGGCAAGATTACCTCTTAATTTTAAGAACTGCACTTTTTTCTGTTATGAGATGTATAAAATACAAAGCAGCAAATAGCTCCTTCAGGATTACAGCCTAAACATCTCGAAGAGCTTTTTTTTTTTTACGTTGTTGACCTAACTGTTTTCTTGGTCCTAGTCTTACTGTTCAATACATCAAACTACAACAACATGATCTGAAGCTGGCCAAAAATCCTTTAGATTTATTGGCATATAACTTGGAAAAGCCAGAGTTCAAACCACCAACTCTGATTTCTTCCAAAAAGAGCGGTAAAATGTTCTGTTTCCAAATAGCTGACAACTGACCTGCCTGTAAATGGTTAGCAACCTTTAAAAGAGATAAATTATTCAATATAAATGTTCACTGTCAAGTATCATTATATTTTTATTGGAATTGCATTTTCATCATTTCTTTTTTTCAAATTCCCTCTTTTTTTCCTCCAGAAACTCACGTGATTTCTCTCTCTGGTCATAACATAAAAAAAGCAAAATAAAACAAAACCCTGGAAAGCCTATAACTGCTAATAACAACTCTGGTAGCTCTCCTGATTGCCATAAAAGTAGGATTCTTTACTTATTCTGGTGTGGATGAAAGCAATTATAAAAGAAACTGCGACAAGAAAATGTCCCAAACCTTCACAGTTAGAATAAACACATGTTTTTCTATTTTGCATGATGGAAAAAACATACAAACTAACTTTTCCTACTTTGCAGCAATAATTTTTTAGGACTTGGTAATGTTTGCACAAAATTTTTGTTATTGATTTCACAAGATACTGGGACTTTTCAAATTCTTAGAAGATAAAAAAAAATTATATAAGTTTAAGCATTAACTTGCCAGTACAATTTACTAATGAGACATCTTCTTTATAAGAATTATAAACAGCAATCACACATTCTCACATACATGAAGATCTATGAATACAACTGCTTTGAGGCAGGTATGGCAATGATATATAAGTCAGAAAATATGTAATCAATATATGATCAAATCCCCGCATGTCATAGGTTAACCAATGATAAGCATTGGTTGCCAATCACTAAAATTCGTTATAGAGCCTTATGATTAACAATCAAAACATTGCAATACATAATCCTTGCCGGAGAGCTAACATCATCTACAAGTATATAAAATCATAAAGAAAAATGCTGGTTATGAATAGGATAGTGGCAGCTAACAGTGAAGGCAGTTTATTACGACTAGAGTTACATGGAATGTCTTTGACCCTTGGTGCAGACACAGCTGGTGCAGCTTCATCAGGTGGGCATGTGACTTTGTCCTAAGAAAAGAAAGCAACATAAATGTAAAGAGAAATGGTTCTGCAACAAACATATGGAATAAAGAATGTGCAGCTTGAACAATTAACTCTAATTTATGCCTTTTTTGTAATAAGCTGTGCATGTATACTTTGAACTGTGAGGGGATTGAATAAATCTTGATTCAGCAAGCCAAAGTTTGTAACCTTGTTGTCTTTATTTTTATAAAGTCATGGAAGGAAGTTTATATGACTTAGGTATTATTATCTGAGCTACACGGTTAAAACATTTGGTTTTGTTCTTTCAATTACCCTTTTACATTTACTTCCTCTCAAAAAGGGGATTGGAGATAAAGTTGATTAATGGATTACATTTTGATACTAAATGTGAATTTTTTTTCTAATCCCAGTACACCATGAACGATGATACAATAAGAGCTCTCTTGCACTTGGAAACAATACAGTATCCATCCCTTGCAAGAATTTACACGTCTTACCCCACATATCTCTCTACAGCTGGGGCAGACTATTGTTCCTCGATGAAGATACTCCTCTGAGGTGTACACCACATTGATAACCTGTTTCTCGTGGTAGCAGCGGTAAGTGTAATTTAGCACATGTATGCTCAGGCCTTGAAGCTTGTCGCAAGAGTACTGTCGGGAGAGACAAATCAACTTTTGATGTCTATGATTCTTTTTACCCCTTGAAGCATTATCATTTAAATGTTGTGGGATAACACTGTCTCAAGCCTAATTCAGAGACTTTGAAATTAAATAAGTATTATTCCCAGGAAGCCATTAAGTATTTACAGATTAGACAAATTGTTAAATAGTTTTTAATTCCTTTATGCAGCCCCCCCCCCCCACAAAAAAATATACAAATGTAATTTTACTAGTTTAGAGTAAATCTGTTTTTCTTATCTGAATCCAGAGTTTAAAATATATGAATGGCTCAAAGGCTTAAAAGTTCACTTATTATCTCTTTCACAACCAGGATCTACCTTATAACATCCACTGCCGGCATGTTGAGGGCTCCGCACTGAGCCGCACAGATGTAAATACCAGCGGCTGGCATGCTCAAAGCAGAGGCTGTTTTTCCCATAATCCTCACCAAAGAAGTTGCTGTCTATGTCTAGATAGGAAAAGATAACATAAAACAGTTAAATAAGACACTTGGTACAGGACCATCATGATCAAGATATTCTGTTCTACTTTATATCAACATAGCACTAATAAACATAAACCATTTAATCTTTCTCTGTTCATGACTTAATCAAAATTAAAATTACAATTATGATGCTGATGGAGCCTGGTTAATCTAAGGTTCACAAAAACAGCTGAACTATTTAAATTATCCTGAAATCTTTGATATATCATGAAATTTTTATAAAAATGGAGGAAACCATTGGACTGACCAAGATTGTTCTCAGACTCATGGCAATTAGAACCCCTGACAGGCTTGTTTGCATCATTTGTCCAGCTAAATTCCTTTAATCCGAAAGAAAAAAGACTGATTGATTTTCAAAATTAAGAAAGCACACAAATAATGGAACAAGAGCAACAATCATCAAAACTGTTGAAAGAAAGGTAATAATTATCAACTAAGACATGGTCTTTTGAAATCTCTTTTTTTGTTATAGTTATAAGATACAAATCTTAATTGCAGAAAATCAAAGATAACTTAGACACTTAAAAAAAATGGAGATATGAGCTGAATAAATAAACATAGATATTCTTGGTCTATGGCAAGAGAACCAAAAGTTAATAAACCCATCAACATAGGTAAAATCTATGGTATAGCAAAAAAGCAGTGTTAAGGTGATAATATACTACAAGTCTTGTGTAATTAGCTTTTATTATTCATCCATGAACAATATCAGGTTGTATGGGAAGCAAAAGGGTGGTACTGAAAACTTGCAAGGTGAGACAATGGAGTGATTCAGCCTCTCTTTTCTCTCAACAAGTACCTGCAAGTAAGGACAGTAGTCTGCCAGTTGTACAGAGCCAGCATACTTTCCAACAGTGGACTTGGGGATTCCAGGTATTGTGTTGAAATACTGGAGACCAGTAGAAATTAATATTTATCTTGAACTAACCAACATTAATCAATTATAGTCTTTGTGAACAATGTCCCTCAAAAAGCTAAGTCTAACTGAACTTCAAGCCTCAAAAGACAAAATAATGAGTAGGAGGATAACAATAAATTTTTTCATTATGCAATTAATATAATTGCCAGTTTCCTGGTGGTATACACAGTTGCCTCCCTGTTTTTATTATAAAGTACATCTTAGGAGAACTTGTTGAATGCAATCCGATATTTGGATAAAAATTGATGTTTTCAAAATATTTAGCCTTTCAATAGTCAGTTTTCAGCCACTGCTGAAAATAACTTACAGTCATGCCTGCCCCAGAGATCACCTCACTATCTCAACCCCCAACTTTATTGATAATTCAAAAGTGAATTTTTTTTTCTATTTGTTTTTGGAAGAGCACATTTTTAGTTAGTGCTTTGTGATGGAACATCACTGATGACCTCAACAAAAACTCTGTCTAAAGCTGCCCTCTGATCATAGTCTCCAGTTTTTATGTGACCTTGCCGCCCCATTACAGGCAGCTTTTCCCAAACACTTTCTTTTGAATGACATATCTAACTATAACAGACTTTTAAAACTAAAGCAAATCAAGAAATCACTGTTTATGAAAAGAGTTGACTTCGTAGAATTCACCTGGTATTTAGCAGGCATATTTTGCTGATACTCTACAAGGTTGCATAGAGCCACAGAATGCCTATTGTGGGCACAATGCGTCCACAGCTCTCCTCGCTTCACTTGGTCACAGAATGGGTGTATACTCTCACCTCTAAAAATAGATAGGGAAAAAAATTCATTAAAAAAAAACCTCAGGTAAATCAGGCAAAAGTTTGAATTTGAAATAATTTTTTTTCTTGAAGAAGAGGTTAAAAACAAATAATTCATTTCTAGTGGATAAATGCACCAAAATAGCAGACTGCTGTCATTAGAGGATTTGAGCTCCTAACCAATATAGAGCCGTGCCTCAAACAAAATAATTATAACAAATAATTTAAATAGGATTTATAATAGAAAAGCCGAAAATCGGGTTCTACAAACCGGATCCTGGTGTCAATATGCCGGGGCTGGGGTGCCCATGTGTATTTAAAGAAGCTTATAAATGGTCTTGATATCTCTTCTTTCATTTACATGATCCAGATATATGCTTCCACCTATCCATCGTTACCTAAAACCTAGATATTTCAATAATTCTAATTCTACACACAAAATTCAGTTATAAAACTTAATACCTTTTGGAATAAAGGAAATCGACTTAATATTCTCTTCTTTCCCAATCTGTTTTTTTTCGATCCCGTTCAACGCTTATTAGAAAAGCTCTGAATTTTTGCATTAAGTATATAAAAGAGCACTGCTTTGCGGAAATTCTTATCCATGCAGTTATTTAAACCTTCATCTACACCTTAAGTCGCATGAGAAAAACTTACCTTGTTGAAGAATAAAAAAAGTGACGTGCCATATTGGTGATCATAAGTTAGCCTATGTTGACGAAGCAAAGCATTTTTAGGAAATCGAGGAAAGCAATTTGCGTTCATTGTTTAGACTTACAAACCTAGCCACATGAATGCTGTGGACAACTGCAAAATTTCAAAGGTTTGGGTTGGGTAATAATGGTGGAAATTGCGGTCAAAGCCTTCCAAGTCCGCTTATATATATAGATATAGATATAGATATAGATAGATAGATAGATAGATAGATAGATCCATTTATTTTCTTGCCAACAAATTTAAAACATAATTTTCTTTTTGCAAACTTCTTAAACTTGAACAAAGCCAATATTGTAATTACCAGGCACATTCAAGTCACAACACACAATCTTATAAGTAACAAAGGATGTTGAAAATATTACGAAATATGAGACATAGATGTAGTTAAGAAATAAAGCAAGGGAGAGCACTATGACAATCCTATTTCTTTTTTTTGTTCTGGCACGAATGCAATTGCTTTGCTTCCCCTCAGAATGAGCGTTAAACACTGAAAATTTTATCAAACGATTCAATATCCCCTGAGTCTACATGCGGATGAAATCCGAGATAGGGCCTGTATGCTCACTTAAGTTAAATGTACTGTTGTTAGTTACTTAACTTGTTACGGAATATCTTGACAAATATACTCACCTCTTTTTGTGGGTGCTGATCCAGTTGTAGCAACTATTCTGGACAAAATCACATCCCAGGTTCTTGCCCCACTCATAGTCTCCTGCTAGGCTGTAGTCTGCCTTGTACCATCTGAACAGTAGAAAAATGTAATATTAATCTATGAAGATCTTTCAAATCCGCTGTCTCCATGTCCTCATTACTGATGATTACCTGACCTACATCAATGTCTCCAAATTGTTTGTGAATTCATTTGTACCAATCAAATTTGCCTCTATGACTTAAGGGTATTCATTTTGCTTCTCAGTATAGATCAAAGAACCCTTTCACACACCCCATCAGCATATAAATATATTTCTAATGATTTGCACGACAGTAAACAGGCCTCTTGAAAAGATGAATTGTGAATTTTGCATCTCACAATGATGAAGAAGGCTGATCTGATTTGTGGACACAGAATTAACATAACTAATGCCCTTTACATACTTCCTGCACATGTCTAAGAAAAGAAATGATGAAAAAATTATGTAAAAAAAACCTCCAAAATATTATGCAGAAAAAAAACATCCTAAACGGACCATAACATAGACATGAAATGATATTGTCTTGCAGCAATGAAGGGAAATACAATTAATAAAAAAGAGTTCTATGGACTATCTTCACAGGAAATTCCTTTGTATCAGTTTTAGACCAAAAAAAATGATAACAAATGTATGTAAAATATTGATAAGTGTGCAGACCCTGTATCCTCCATCATGGCGAGGGTTATCCTAGAGATGACAGAATTCTGAGTGTAGGTACCTGTCATTGCTTCATTCTGGGGGAGAAAAAGTTAGTTTAGGAAAAAAGTAACAAGCTGAAGGTTGAAGTAAGCTCTGAATCCAAACTTTGGGTAAAACTTTTAATTGTTATGTTATGAGTGGAATTAAGAGCTGTAAATTGTTGAACAAAAACTTGTAATATTAAAGGAATGTCTTCCATAGATTTTTTTTTATTAAGCAATTACATAAAGCTTCTTTTAAACTTTAAAGCAAGAGTCATATATTTTGATTTCTGTTTCATTAGACTTGTTTGAGAGGTTGCTGAGGTCCTGATAACTGTATAAAAATACTCGCTAATTCATAAATAAAATTACTTTCAAACTTTTTCCAACTTTAACATCTATTTCTCCATATCAAGAAGATTCTGAGAGAGACGTAAGGAACATTAAATAAAACTGAATTAAAGTTTTAGGCTTGATTAGATAAATTGTGAACCCTACCATCATCAATTAAATGTGAGATTTAAGTTTTCAATTAATTTAACCTAGAGAGATGAAAGGTTAGAACACCCAAATATTAGAATGCTTAATAGAGTCTTCACAGAAAACAATTTGTAAAAAATATATTGACACTTATGTAACTCTATTGTAAATTAAGAACTCACCTCAAATACTCTTTTCTCCCAATGGGTGAGAGCTGTCCCTTCCAGACCTTGATCTTCCAATTCTGCCCCTTCCAAAGTTGAACAGTTGAAATGAAGCCGTACTTCGTCCTTCCAAATTAATAAAAAAACCCCAAAAAAACAAAAAAAATGTACTATATTTAGGATTGATAGCTTTTACAGACATTTCTCACTCCAATCTATGCATAAAACCCTCATGAACAGGTGCAATTTATTTAAATCGTTGCCCCTGGAATGGTTTATTCCATGTCACAGAGATGCGAACCTAACTCAAAAACTTTTGGTGAGATCTCTGTTAATTTTTAGTAAGATTTGACATTTTTTAGTGAGACTTACCGATGAGATTGTAAAACTTGCAATATTGACGTACAAGCACCACAATCACAACTAATATAAATAGAGAGAGTTGGTTCATTCTTAACTTATGCCTTATTATAATCCAGGACGAGGTAGATCACATGCATCTGCCTCCGCAAACGTCAGCCATTGCCCATATTATGTACAGTGTTGAATAATTCTTGGTCATTATTCTTGGATCCCTTCATCATATTGTTATTATGTAGACACAGTCACAACACTTAAAACACATCAAAGAATTGGAATGAATTTAGGCCAGCTCCTTTGAACTGTTGGAACTAGATCCAACAGCCTTTGATGTCTCTGACTAGCATCTCCTCAACAAATCCTTTCAAAAAGCTCTCTCATGGCATATAGTTCCTTCTTGCTTCAGAATCATGAGGCTTTGAAGGGTAGCGTAGCTGAGATTGCCTCTGATGTCTGTTACATTTTTCCTCACCATGCTCAAAACTCTTTCACACTGTGCATTGCTGTGGAGAATTGACAAGATTGCTGCCATCACCCTGGGCAACACTTTGAATTTTCTGTCGCCAGTGGCAGTCTTCTTGCTGGCCAGTCCCTGCCAATGCTCATCAGCCCCTTTCTTTCACCAATAGGTTACTTATGTCTTCAGTGGTGTATTGGTTAAATGCAGCCTCCAATTCAGCTGTCAGCTGGCAATAGCACAGGAAACCGTTTAATGAAGTATTCCAGCTGGCCGAACCTGGCACTGTCTCTCTGAGCCATGTCTGCCACACTGGCATTGTTGAGCAATAGGTCCTGTAAGGGAAGATTTTTCAGCAGGTACTTAACTGCTGTGAAGAGGCAGTTCTTGACTGACTTGTAGAGTTCATCCACACTCTTGTCATTCAATTTGCTAGATTTGATGTAGTCTCTGACAGCTTGTCCAACCACGATGTCCTTTGAGGCCTTGAAGTTGTACAAGCTGCTGAGATCAACATCTGTCACAGACTTGTACACCATAGCACTAGGTGCCACAAACATTACCATAATTTCTTTTACGAACTCTTTCAGGATCTTTTGCTCTCTGTGTATCCTTGGATCTTCAGTCTGGAGAATAAGATTGTACTCATCAAACAGAGGAATTATGAAGTTCAAGTACAACAAGGTCAGTTTCGAAGTTCTGGACTTCAGGTGGTTGAGAACATTGGTTTTCCTGTCATGTTTTTTCTCTGCATCTTCTCCTAAACTGGCCTTGACTTTCTCGTTATTTTCACACTTGTGGCAAAAAATGATGTGAGTAGCTCATTGGTTAGGGCCCACTGTACCACCTTTCCAAGTGACAGCCATCTTGTTGAAACATGTTTAGGTACCTTATAGAAACGAGTCCCAGAAAGTTCTTGCTGCTCTTGAAAATGCTGCAGTCTGTTGGCACTTTTGTCCATATAATAATAGATGTCCTGGAAGAACGAATCTGGGTTGATTTGAAGCTCCTTTGCAGTCCACTCAGCTGCCAGATGCAGACGGTGACAGGAACAGGCAGCATAGAGCTGAGGAGATAGTTGGAGGAGACACCCAAACAAGCCAGTTTTTGTGCCAATCATTACATTAGCGTTGTCTGTGCACAAGCTCAAACAATTTTCCAATGGGATTCCCAGGCTTTTTAGTTCATTCATAATTAGTTCTGCAATGTTTAAATCTCACATTGCTAGCAAGTCCACACAAACCTGACAGTCTTCATTGGTGTAGGTAATCAAGCCAGGGGATAGAGTTTAGTGACGACATCATTGTTGCCATCAGTGGCAATGTTGTAGGCTGCATTGCGACAGTCCTGAATCAACTCTTCTCTTGAATCAGATGCTAGCTCATGTATAATAGCCGCTGTCTTTGTTCTCCCACAGGAATATTTCTCAATTATACCTTTTGAGTTTGTGTTAGGCACCAAGAAGATTTTCTTGAACAAAGCAGACGCATAATCTGCAGCAGCCAATGGTAAGTTATGCTCCACTAAAAACACTGTGATCAGTGCCTTTGCTTTGAGGTGAAGAAATTATCTATTTGTTGTGAAGAATTGGCAGCCTTAGCCCGATTCACATGTTTCATGCAATCATCTCTTCCTCAGTGCGAAATTTAGAACTCAACATTGCAGATGTTGCAATATGCCAAGGAAGCCTCTGTACCCCTGCGCAAGCATGGATACCCCAAAGAATATTCTGGTTTGAATGAAACTACGTAAGTCCACTTTCCTTTCGATGAAGTTCCATCACACTCTGATAGGTCTTTTCTTTTTGACATTTTGCGAGATTCTACTTGTGAATGAAATTTCACCACAGAGCATGTGAATGAAAGAAGAGGATAAATCACAGAACACAACAGTAATCTAGATCTCTACGAACAAAGCAACGAAATTCACTATCATTTCAAAGCCAGATAGATAGGCAGATGGGTGAATACAAAAAAATAAAGTTTGGCTTAAAAATACAGGCCTCAAATAACATGGAAAAATATGAGGCCAAACAGATGTTGTTGGCGATTCAGGCATTTACTGAACTTACACGGCATTTCAAAATGTCTGCAGAGTCAGCTTGCAAAGGGAGTCTTCTCTTGGAAAATGAAACCAGTGAGTGGTGTTCAGGAAAAATTACTACTGGTCATGCAAATTCGTGAGTTTACACAGAAAATCGTTGTGGTGTGATACCGTTTGAATTTTTGTGAGTCTCACGCTAAAATCGTGAGGGTTGGCATCTCTGATGTCAAGTAAAATGAGCATTTAAGTTAACATCTCAGAATTACTATACCATTTCACAAAACCTTTAAAAGGTATACACATCATGTACAGAGACCAATAAGTTGATACATCATACAAACTTAAA
Organism: Elysia crispata; assembly: GCA_033675545.1. Lineage (NCBI taxonomy): Eukaryota > Metazoa > Mollusca > Gastropoda > Plakobranchidae > Elysia > Elysia crispata. Next base: position 483,701 of record JAWDGP010002177.1, on the reverse strand, counting down.
ACTTCAAGTGCATTAAAATCATCTTGGAAAGAAAAAGAGCTCGTTAAATAAGCTACCACACCTTACCCTGACTCTAGGTGTGACCATCATAAGAACTTTTCGCTGAGTGACCCCAGACTTCTGGATCCAGTTGGGCCTCACAACCTCTCTGATCACATTTGAACTCCACTGGAACATACCATTCCTGGACAAGAAGGTTGTAATACAAAGGAAGTAATTTTTTGGTTAATAATTGCAAGTGCTTAAAATAGGCCTACAAAATGCAGATAACAGCCAAAAAAAAAAATTGTAGAATCTTGTTTACTACAGCATGACTCGACTTTCAGCTTTTACTACCACATCAAGTAATAGTATATGTTCTGGGAAACCTAAAACATTAAAAAAAAGCCTTAATACCAATGCTTAAAAGAGCTTAAATTGAAGTTTGTAAAAAAAATAAGCCAGTCAGAACCATGCTAAAGATATTAACAGAAGTTCATCGTATATCAAGGTTCAATTAAAAAAAAAACGCAAAACAAAATATTATCTGTATTAAGTAAACTAATTACAGCCTCATGTTACCTTCCTATAAATGGTCGACCTGTGACAGAATTGCGTTTAGACCTTGGGTAACCCCTATCATCACGGTAAAATGCATACAACCCTGCGGTGAAACCCTGGAATAAGGATAAAATACTAAATAAGATATACAACAAAATGCATTAAATGCAGTGCTCAGAGCACATTTAAAGGTTTCCTTGGAGGATATTGTCACACATAAAAATCTTTCTAATTTCACAAGATATGAGGCAGAATAAGTAAGAGTGCTAATCCAGTGTGATTATAAAATCTTCTCTGCTTTTGATCATAAGCTCTTTCTTACTCCTGAATGAAATAGGAAGTCTTATCCCAGCTTCATTTGACCATAAAGTCAAGCATACATTTATAAACTGCAACAACATCCAACTCATAACTTTACAGCAGGATTTTAATGGGCTCTAGGAAGCATCTATCTAAACTGAAACAGTAACAAGTTCAATTAAGAGAAAACAAAGCAATGAATCTCTGAAAAAGAGTTTTCAAATCTTCTTGAAACATGCTTTTTTTAAATTATATCAATATACAGCAATTTCTTTTCCTGATTTCGAATTAAGCATGTTATATGAACAAGCTGGACTTGGTTGAAGTTTCAAGTCAATTCTACTGCTTTAAAAAGTTAAAAACTGAAAAAAAAAGGAATTTATTTTTCTATACTTTGTCTTTTTCTTTCTTCACTGAAAAATATTTTCAACTATACAGGTTATCATAAAGGCTCTTAGACTTGATGCCGGAAAAAGTTGTGATGAAATTCTCACCCTTCTTTGAAACTTGGTTTTAAAAGCTGGCATTTTTTTCCTTGGCCTGAAAGATATTTACTTCACTTAAAATAAGACATGTCAAGGTAAAAAAATTATTCTAAATGTTATTCAGCCACCTCTATCCCTTTTTTTCCAAAAAATTCAAATCCAGTATAAATAGTGTTAAAGCACGTGAACAAGGAGTTATCCTAATCAAACTCACCAAAGCATGTAGAATTTCATGCTTCATTGTTGAGAGAAGCTGTTGCTGGTTTTGTCGTGATGTAGAGATGGAGTTGGGACAGATGCTGAAGTACCCGGCAACTGGTCTGAGGATCAAGTCAAAGGAAAATCAAAGTGAGATCACGCAGAGTGAAGAATAAAATGAAAGCTTTTAGAAAGAAAAGATTATGTTACAACACTCCATGATAAAGAACATTTTACATGTTTAGTAGATGAAAAATTGGAAAACCATAATATGTCCTTATAAAATATTAAAATTACTATCATACTTGAACAGTTAAATGTATATTCATCCTTCAAATGTCATGTAATCTACATCCCTAGGCTTACCCAAAAGAATGGAACAATATGAAAAGCTTTATCTCAATGCAAAATGAAACTTGGAGGAGGATAAATGAAAATTGGGTATGGAGAAGATCTGATTGTGTCAAAACAGTCTATGCATGACAAGTAAGAACCGCATCTTTTCTAACCTGCTTCCTTGACCAGACTGCATGACTATAACTGTATAAATCAGTCAAGCCCTACAGTCAACTGTATAAATCAGTCAAGCCCTACATTGACTGTAAGCTTCCTTTTCAAAATGGCGAAAATTTGCGCTTGATGAGATGGAAAAAATGTATACATGAAATTTAATTCTTTGGTTTTCTTAAGAAGCTAAATACAAAAAAAAATACCTATGAGACATACATACTTTTTTTTTTGTATCACCATAGTTAATCGAATATATTAATGTCTTAAACCTAACAAACTTCATATAACACTGTTCAGACCTGTCCAACCCATCTTCTTGTTGGCAATGGGCAGCATAGGCGATTGTCTGATTTTCTCGGCATTTTTCAGATGGTATTGTTGCAACATATAGTACAAAGTCTGCATTTTTGACGCCTCGTGACACCGACGGCTGATGCAGATAGTTTCCTGTCAGAGGATGGTACTCCAGGCAACCCTGGGGGGGAAAGAGAATAATTAAAAGGACAATGTTAATCACATATCCTGCGAGATTAGCACCGAAAGCTATTGACACATCCTGCAAGGTAAGTGCTGAACGCTATTGACACATCCTGCGAGATTAGTGCTGAACACTATTGACCCATCTTGTGAGATTAGTGCTAAACACAATTGATGCTTCCTGTGAGATTAGTGCTGAACTTTTGATGCATCCTGCGAGATTAGTGCTGAATGCTAATCACACATCTTACGAGATTAGAGCTGAACACTATTGACACAACTTGCGAGATTAGTGCTGAACGCTAATCACACATCCTTTGAGATTAGTGCTGAACGCTATTGACGCACCCTTCGTTTAATGGTGAATTAGTGAATATTTAGTACATGTATATAAGCACTGAATAGTTGTGCGATCAGTAGGCCTAAAATCTTGGTACTCTGCTAGTGCTAGATCTACACTTAGAATCACCTCTGAAATAGAGAGCCTGAAGGATGTAATACCAGGACTGCACAGTCGAGAAAAATGCAGTCTCTCACCCACTCTTAAGGAAGATCTAACAAACTGATTCATCAGACCTATTTCTTTTTCTTTAAAGACAAGACACAATTATGTATTTGCTACTGGTAATGTCTGGAATCACAATTACATAAACTGTTCCAAGAAAGGCCGAAAAGGTGCATTTTTGACCAGGCTCATAAAGTCATAATGTAATTAATAACACAGATAAAAAAAAATGGGTCTAAAGCAAAAAAAAACAAAATTAGGCCAATATTTTGTATAAAAAGAGAAACATGTATGAACATGTATTCCCAATAAAATCATGATTTTTTTTTTGTTGTTTTTTTATGTATGTCTGTATGTGTTGTGAAATGTTCAAATAGATCTAAATAATTAGATCTTGAATCTAGATTAGAATTAGAAAGACACAATGAGAGTTGCATGACTTCAGATTCTAGATCTAGATTTTAACATGTTTTTCAACAGCTTTTAAAACAAAGTACAAAAGCTAACATTTTTACAGTTGTCTTTTACAAACAGCGTGTTATGTTCCAATCCACAATTTCGTACAAAATTTGTCCATCAAATGGATCAGGATTTTTGCTTGCCATCTTTAGGTTCGCCTTCTTTTTGCCGCCTGATGCTTATATTCTAGAGTAAGATCTAGAACTAGTGTGATCACAGATCATAAAATCCTATGAAATCTTATAAAATTTATTTTCTATTCTGTGGTTGTGACCATGTGTCACTTGTGACGACCGACTAAGAGACTGCACCAAGAGACAAAGGAGGGTCAGCACTGACCACCACTGCCCATCAAGAGCAGGAGAGTCACTTTTCTATGCGTGAATAGCGCTTGGCGCTAATCACGCAGCATGCAAGATTAACATCGTTGTAATTAAAACCTTTAAAAAAAATTGAGCTAATTTGAATAGACTTGCATACTGCTAAATATAAAACAGTTATCCTCATTCAGCTTTTTTCAGAGGGAATGTGAGTAAAGTTGAAAAACAAAATAAAAAAAAATCTTCATTGGAAACATGAAAAAGAAAAAAAAAATTGCATAAATTTACCACTCTTTCACACTTCCGTACATGAAACAACAGACAAAATTTTCATATACTATGGAAAAGTCCCATAAACACATTATTTGTTATAATTAAGAAGGAAAAGAGGTCTAGAGGGACCATAATTGCAATATTAAGAAGAAGCTATTTCACATCCCTACCATAAACAATCAAAAATTAGAGTCATACGATTATAGCGCTCTTTGTATAAAAGCTTTATCTGAATTAATAATACAAAAATGGTACTATATATATCCACATAATACATAATAACCCTATTTCCAACCTCCAGGTGATTGTCAGGGATGACAATGTCTCCACACACGGTTGTCAGGTTACAGCCATGCACACAGTAAGGAACACTTCCTCTCCACTTGACTTGGTTTGTAAAACATTGCCGCCTCAGCTGAATTGGCTTCTTTGTGGCGCGGACCCGAAGCGTTTGAGACCAAAATTTCACAGCTTGTTTTACATTGTCCTTGATTTAAAAAAAATAATAAAAGAAAAAAAATTAGTAGTCAATCTAGGAAAAGACGCATTTGATTCACGATTCTGGTATTCTAAAATTTGACTCTCTGATACTCTCTGTATAAAACTCATTTGGAAAAAAAAATTAAATATATTGTAATCTTGCAACTAATCCCTGAATGTAGATCAATCCAAATAATGCTAACTTTCTTGTGGCTTTGACTCCTTTATCACTATTTTTCAGAGGCAAAAAATAAATCATTCCACCAAAATAATAAAAAAAAATTTATAAAGATAAAATCCCAAGCTATATAAGCTGCTGATCTCAAAGCATTTTATAAAGTGTCAGCAACAGCCATTGCCAACTACATGCACAAAGAAATAACAGAAATATCATTTTATAGAAACTAGATCTGAAACTAACTGCAGTAAGGTACTTACTTTTGAGTAACAATTCAAAAATCCAAGAAGCATCTAAATCTATAATTCTGCTAAAGAAAAGAAAGACACATCAAACTATCTTGGTGTACTGCTAGACAACAAAAATTTAATAAACAAAGAGACAACACCCACATTACTTTGCAAAGAAAAGAAAACTATGTTCATATTGTTTGAGTAAACTATGCTCATTCAATGCTAATCAAAATTTGTGTCAATTGTTTTACACATAAATACTGCAGTGGATGTAAAACAAGATTTTGCAATTGCTATGTTCATGTTCAAGAGCACTTCAATCTTTATTACATGTGGTACAATAAATAACATAGTCCTGACTTATCATAACTCAGCTTTTCTCACCTGCACAAGCTTTTGAAGTGAGTAAGGCAAGTGCTCTTGTAGACTTTGATCAAAGTGGAGATGGAATCTTAATGGCTGCCTTGCTGCTCGCTTTCTTATAACATGACTTGGCTCCAGCTGTACATTGTAGAAAGTCTCCTATAAAGAACAAATATTTCATCAATATTTCCGTAAGCAGTATCTTTTTCAGTGATGGGCTGTAGGAGATCATGCAGATTTGAGGACAAAAAGAGAGAGAGGGGGGAGGGCAGAGGGAGAGAGAGAGGGGGAGGAAAAAAGAAAGAGAGAGAGAGAGAGAGAGAGAGAGAGAGAGAGAGAGAGAGAGAGAGAGAGAGAGAGAGAGAGAGAGAGAGAGAGAGAGAGAGAGAGAGAGAGAGAGAGAGAGAGAGAGAGAGAGAGAGAGAGAGAGAGGGAGAGAGAGAGAGAGAGAGAGAGAGAGAGAGAGAGAGAGAGAGAGAGAGAGAGAGAGAGAGAGAGAGAGAGAGAGAGAGAGAGAGAGAGAGAGAGAGAGAGAGAGAGAGAGAGAGAGAGAGAGAGAGAGAGAGAGAGAGAGAGAGAGAGAGAGAGAGAGAGAGAGAGAGAGAGAGAGAGAGAGAGAGAGAGAGAGAGAGAGAGAGAGAGAGAGAGAGAGAGAGAGAGAGAGAGAGAGAGAGAGAGAGAGAGAGAGAGAGAGAGAGAGAGAGAGAGAGAGAGAGAGAGAGAGAGAGAGAGAGAGAGAGAGAGAGAGAGAGAGAGAGAGAGAGAGAGAGAGAGAGAGAGAGAGAGAGAGAGAGAGAGAGAGAGAGAGAGAGAGAGAGAGAGAGAGAGAGAGAGAGAGAGAGAGAGAGAGAGAGAGAGAGAGAGAGAGAGAGAGAGAGAGAGAGAGAGAGAGAGAGAGAGAGAGAGAGAGAGAGAGAGAGAGAGAGAGAGAGAGAGAGAGAGAGAGAGAGAGAGAGAGAGAGAGAGAGAGAGAGAGAGAGAGAGAGAGAGAGAGAGAGAGAGAGACAGAGAGAGAGAGAGAGAGAGAGAGAGAGAGAGAGAGAGAGAGAGAGAGAGAGAGAGAGAGAGAGAGAGAGAGAGAGAGAGAGAGAACATCAAATTTTATTGACAGTCATCACTATAGCTTCTAAGTTCTATATAATTGTAAGAGAACCAGACACTTTCAACTACTATTGAATTAGTCTTGTACAGTAGGCTGATGACAAATACTAGTTTCTTAAAATTTTTTTTTATTACACCACACTTCTAAGAACATGACTGTTCTATGGTAAAGTATCATAATTTTCTTATAATCTTAATATTGTAAGTGTCATCCAAACACCAAGACCAAGCAGTTAGCATGTTTCTATTACTTTAAAAAGAATATTCTTTTTTTCTTTTAATTCCATTAATTGCTCACATGGTGAAGGGCTTTGACAGTGTGACCACAAGATGTACTTTGGTGAGTTAGCACTTCCCTACTCAGAACACAATTGTTTTGTGCATAAAGCAAGATGATGGTGATGATGAGTTTGTGAGCTTGTGGATAAACATATTCATGTTGGCCAAGCATGCTAAGCCTAAAGCTCAAGGGCATGTTTTCAATTATAAAATATACTGAGACTACATGATGTTAGACCTATATCATGGCCTGGCCAAATTGGGACCACCCGGGAGTAAGATATCATGCTTTCTCAGTTTCTGTTAAATTTTATAATTTTAAATGATGTAACTTGCTCCACACACATAGATTTCTAGATCTAAATTATATGTTAAATAAAAGGAAATTGGTTAAGATTCAGCACTACTTTGACTAAAAATAATAACCCAGTAATTATAGTTATAAATAAATAGTTATTTGAGAGTTAGCAGTAAATGCTAGATCTGAGAATGAGAGTTTAGATTAATCATTTTAAAAGTGTTGTGACTTCATCTGGACATAATTCTGACACATAATGAGACTAAGAGTTACCTATGCTAAATCTAGATTAAATTGCTGTCTTTTACACTAAAAATTAGTAGTTGCTAAAATCGATAGTTTTAGCCTACTGCAAATCATTCGGGGTTTTAAATAATAAATGGGAAATACGAGTTTGGCCTAGATCTACATTTAAATCGGTAAGCAAGAATCACGTTTCATGAAATCATGCGTTATAGTAACGTTGAATCTAATATGACCATCTAACAATCGTAAGTTCGTTTTAAAAAGAGACATTCTCTTTAACAACACGGTGAGCTGTGCCAAAATAATGAAGTAAACGAAATGTATAGTTTAAATTTGCGTCAAACTTTTTAAAAGCTTAATTTTTCAAAAACCTTAACCAGATATTAGTTCTTCAACGAACATAAAGTCAAATTGACCTCTAACCCTGCTCGCTGCTTGTTCAGGTAATGGCATAGATGCGATCATAAATCTCTGTAAAAAAAAATACACATTATCTTACTTAATACTTTTTCTTGAAACATTTCCGTTCATGTTTGCAAAAATTCATAGTAAAGGCACCAGTTAAAACCCGGCAAGGATGTTAGTTCGATAGGATGTACCCAATTTTCGGCACTCGTTAAGTTTTGTGGCCCCGTTTGTTTACAATAATTATAATAATAATAATAAAATAATAATAATAATAATAATAATAATAATAATAATAATAATAATAATAATAATAATAATAATAATAATAATACACCCGATCAAAATCTATATCTAGACATGTTCCAAATCTACTTCGAGAACGACACGATCAATTTATAGATCTCAAACTAGAGCTCAATCTATGATCGCTGCCATGTAAACAAACAGACGGGACCACAACCCTTTTTCTCCCTCCCTCCATGAGAATTGTAATAATGCACAGTAGCTTTTAAATTGTTGAGCACGTTGGATTAAAATATAACCCATCAGACCGTGAGAAAAATAATATAAAAATCTGTAGCCTATCTATACCAACATGCTCTACCTTAATTACATTATTTTAATATAGACCATCAATCTATTACATTTAGGGGCTAAATGATTACAATATAAAAAGGAATCACACCAGCATGGAAATAGGAATGAGATTGCACTCTGGAACTTAGACTCCCATAAGTTTCCCAGTAAAAAATGACTTTGGAAGGTCTTCCGAATGGGTACGGTACTAAAGAGGGCTTTGATTGGACCATATAATGAACTTATTAATGCAAGATCATTTTCAAATTATAAGTTACCAATTAAGTATCATATATGATTTTTTATATCATATGTTGTATCTTAATATACTAAACCAATGTACTCAATTGGAAATCCTACTATTACTTTGGTTGACTCTATCTTTTCAGTATGTTAGGATCAACTTAACTCGTAGTATTGGCTCTCCACATTGTATGGCGGGTAAAAAGTACTATTTTTACAGCTGGCCACACAGTGTGGTGCACTGCCTAACATATTGTAATCCAATCCTCACTCAAAAATAACCAACCCAACTTATAGAAATATCACTGGTTTTCACTTTTGAACTTTTTTTTGAGGGAAAGTCTTTTTCAGCAGTTTTTCTTTTGTATTGTTTATATCGTTGCTAGCCTGTTGTTGTGAACAGTTGATCAAAGTGAATATAGAGAATAGGCCTCAGCACTATAAAAGCTCTGAAGCACAAAAAGCAATCAGAAAGTGGATGGATTGTGATGAATCCAACTGCAGTTCTTGAATTAGTTCTTATTCAGACAAGGATGGTAGTGAAAAATGATTATGGAAGGTCTAGATCTAGACCTACAGTTGCAAAAGAAGCATGTTGCTATGATAAAAAAACAAAAACAATACAACCAAAAAAAAAATTGTAATTTTATCATGACTTTAAAGCCCTTGTAGAGCCCTTTATTTTGGTATGTTTTATGCGAATTGAATATTTTTCAACAAAGTAATGTTGGAAAATGTATAACCTATGCAGGCCCAAGTTTGGACCCAAAAGTAGCTTCTTAAAAAATATGGAGTGTGCCTCTGTATACAAAAAGTTAATATTATGTTTTTTTAGGACATCAGTCACTGTTAAAAATGTTTACCTTGTATAAATTAATTTATACTTTCTCTCTTTGGTTGGGATTAAAGATTCCATGATTCACTTAATTAATATTCTGCTCTGCTTTTCTCTTTTAGATTCTTCTTTGACTCTGCAGCATTTTTATCTTTCTTTTGGTGCACAAAATGCTGACTAGGTAAGAAGCATTTGTCTCTCATTCAGTCCCAATTAATTGTCCCACCTAGCCTAATATCAAATTAGAAAGTAATAGATTTAGATCAATACATTTTAGATTCCAAATTTTGGAAATGGCAATGAAAAATTATATCATTATCGGAAAAGGTAATATTTTTCCTTTTTTTTATCGTAAGATGACAAAGAATGACATTAAATAAAAGTTTAATTAGATATAGTTTTTCAAATTCAAAATTCCAACATAAGACTCATTAGAACAGGGTGCAAGAAAATTAGTTGTAAAACAACATTTTAACTTTTCAAAGATAAAATTGATAATTTCATACAACTGTTGCAGTGGGAAATTCACAAGAAAATTTTCTCAAAACCTTTCTTTAAACTAGTAGTGTGGGATGTTCACATAAGTTCACATTGTCAGAATGATTGGTTAATGAAGAAAAAATCGTTTAATAGTAGCTACCCGAGAGATAGAAATAGCACCATTCTGTCTTTACATTTTCTGTTTTTTTTTTAAATTTTTATTTCAAATTTCTTTTTTCACTTTTTTTTTCGTTATGCTTGGTTGATCAGTTATTATTTGATCATATTCTTTCTTCTTACTATGTTTTTTTTCTTTAAACATTCCCTAGATACATAGATATCTCTAATCTCATGAAAAGTAAAGAAGTGCATTAAAATGCCCCGTCTTAGCAACCAGTCTTTGCGAATCTGAATTCTAAAGAAAATTTTAATGTTTTGCTTTAAGAAACTTTTTTTTTTCATCATTTTAGAAAAAATAGAAAGCTTGCTGCCTTTCAACCCCCCACACCCCCATTTAGTTGGAGAATGACAAAATGCTATTTTGAATAGCTTTAAATTTGCAAGCTGGCACACCAGACTTATTGACACTTAGACCAATTTGGCAATTATTTTTTACAAATAATAAATCATCAGGTTTTTCTAGGCAGGAAATTCACTAAAATGAGTAATATGTATTTCTGATTTTTCTCTTTTAACCAAGCAGTTTGATTTAGATTCAATCAATTACCAGGGATATAGATCACTCAAAATAACTCTGATTCAGACTTTTCAGATATCTCTGGTTTCAGCTCTTACCTTCATATGATTTTTTTTAATTCATTGAAAATCTTTTATTTTTTTTTAATTTATTTTACTTTATAGACATGCTCATAAAACTACTCAACTACTCACCTCCATTTCTCAACTACACACATCCTGTTTATTATTATTTTCAACTTCCTGTTACAAGTATTTACACGCCAAGTCTAGGTTCAAATGTGGACACAAGTCCCTTTACCCCCAGGTCATTTCCGTTTCAAAACGGAACAGTCTTTTTTTTTACCAGAGACTCATAATGGAGCTGACAGATTTGGATGTAGCTATAGACTTGTGGCTATTTGGAATATTTGTTATTATTACTAGGATTCTGGGCTACTACCGGAACTAAAAACACATTCTAGAAATCCTTTCTGTTTTCAATTGCCATGCTGCTTTAACTCCGGACATTATTTGCTGTTCGAAGCTAAGTACTTTATATTACTCCAATACTAGATTTCTGTTTTTAATAGACAACTTGAGCCGCATTCTATCATCGCAATAAAAATCAGAATAATTGGTTTGCTTTCAGTAGCAGTTCTGTTAGTAACAGTGACTTTATTCATAATTTTGGAAAGAGAAAAGCTTCTCATTTAGAGAATTCTCAAAAACCTGCCAAAAAGAATAAGATGTCCTTAGATCTGAGAATCTTTTTTCATAAACCTTAAGTATTAACTTCTACGCCTCTAAAGTACTGACCAAATTGGTGGTTAGTCATGATCAGATTTTTTTTTCAGAGGTCATTTACATCCCTGCAGTTACATCTATCAGTAATTTTAAAATTTTGAGTTTCATGTAAACTTTTCTCCTTATTTACCTCTTTTTCTCAGACCTCTTCTTCGCTTAAAGGTTTTGCAAAAACATTTGGTAAGAGCTTATTGTTTTACAATTATTATACGAATTAAAATAATATCTGTTATACTTATCTTATTTTGAATACAATAGAATGTGACCCAAAACTTAAGATACACATGGCTCATACTATAAATAGCAATCAATATATTGGTTTGATTTATTAGTGTTAAAAGAAAAAATGATAAATGATTGGGATCAGCCAAAGATTTTTATTGGAGGAAGTTATTGGTGCATCTCATGACTATGGTTGTGAATAGTTCTATTTGTTTTTTGATGAAGAGAGTCTGTTTCATTACCAATTTGAAAAAATCTTTCTATATATAGGAAGCATGAATTCTTGGTCCCGACAAAATAAAGAGAAAAAAAAAGGAAATAGTTAATATATAAAAAAAGAAATTTTGGTGTCAAAATCTTTAAAGCAATAGGCCTACATCATTTTTTTTGTTTTGATTTAATACAATTGTCAGACGAAAAGTATGAAGAGAACTTATATCTTTCTGTGCAAGGTTTAATATTGATAATGACTACCACATTTTATTTTGTGTTACCAGAATCACTCTCATATCATATTCATATTTTTTTATTAATGTTTTTCTTAATCTTCATGCGCAGAGAATGGCCCGGATGTCTTCCCAAGCAGAGGAAGAAGTTTTATTTGAGACTAAAGGCAGTGCAGCTTTCATAACTCTAAATCGTCCGAAAGCTCTAAATGCACTGAATCTTTCCATGGTGCGCAAGATTTATCCACAGCTCCAGGTGAATGTTTTATTGATCAAAGTGATTAGTACCTGATTTCTGAATCACAATTGATGTTAATTAGTGTATTAAATTTTACATTTATGTAAGATACAATTTTAAAAAATTATCATTTACCAAAACACACTTGACTCACCAGAAGCATGCTGTAAAGGCAAGCACAAAACATTAACATTTTTTTTCCAGTTGCTCCAACAATGGCCAAATTAAATTTTTTTTTTGGCTTAGGTAAAGGCTTAAACAGTAGCAAAAAAAAGTAAACATATGCAATGATGTGAATACAACTAGAAACACATTATGCAACCACAAGAGACATAAAGCCCATTAGCTAAAAGGTTTACAAATTTTTAAGCAATTAAAGCTCTGTAAAATGCTGATATGAGATATCTTCACTGCTCTCTATATAATGCGACTTGGTGTAATCGTCATACAATGTGTTAATTCATTTTGATTCTGACAGCCCTTTAAGGTCTTGTCTTGTTAGGATAATCAGATGATTTTTAAGTTTTGAAGTATAATTTCGCAAGATGTTACAATAAACTGAAATATTTCTTATTAGCTCTCTATGTGCCTTATGGCTTAAGTAACTATAATATTGAGCCTGTGTTTATGCATGTACTCTTTTACTCACTTGTCCTTCAAGATAAGCTAACATTACAACTGATAAGATTTTTAGAGTCCTTCAAATGAGCAGTTAAATGTTTCTTGACATTTAATTTATGAATGAACGTATGTGTTTTCTGTGTGTTTCTGCAGAAATGGGAGACTGATTCCCAAGTCGGACTGGTGTTGATCAAGGGTGCAGGTGGCAAAGCCTTCTGTGCAGGTGGAGATATTCGAGGTTAGACTTGCCCCTCTCTTCTATCAAACATTTTCTCTCTAGATAAAGAATAGCACATAATATCTATAGGTTCATCTGCATTGTACAACTATTCTTCAACATTTAGGTCATCTCCTGTCTTCTCTTTTTCCTGACAGCTTTCCCTCCCTTTTCCCCCCATTGGTTGTGTCTTTGAATGTGACTGAAAAAACCCAATTCATGCTTTTTCATTCTATTTGAAGGTTATTTTGCAGTTTTTCTCTTCTTGCAGCTGTCACTGAGGCAGGCAGAAAAGGGGATCCCCTGTCACAGAACTTCTTCAAGGAGGAATACATTCTAAACCATAAAATAGGTAAGCTTTGTTCTTTTGTAATTTCACAACATCTGTAAAGTGACACATTCTTTGGTAGTAAAAGTGTGTCCTGAACTGACAAAATAAGTTTGAACTGTGTATACGATAGAAGAGATATGCCTTTTTTTTTCAACCTTTTGAATTTATGTTTTGTCTGGTCTATTTTATAAAAGTTTTTATTGTTTTTTTTTCTACCTTTAACCTTTGCATCATTAAATAATTATTTATGCAACACTTTTTCATTTTTTTAGTGTTCAGATATCAATGGCAATAGGAATCATTGCTTTTCAAAAGTATTTTCTTTTCTTTTCAGGCAACTACAAGAAGCCGTATATTGCTCTGATAGACGGCATCACAATGGGAGGGGTGAGTGAGATGGCCAGATGATCATGATGTCAGGACATCTTACTGCTGTCTTGAAATTACTACAAAGTAGCAGCAGTTCTTAATATTTATTTTACCCTTCCCCTCCCTCATTCTCAATGTGCCAAAGAGGCATTTAAAAAAATGACAAAAGTTGAATGTTTTCATTTCTTTGTACTGTGAGTAAAAATTTTGTTTCAGTCTGTTTTACTCATGGGCCATAATTCAGGTTTCTGCTAAGGCTGTGACGGATCCCAATTTTAAAGTAATCATGGTTACCGGGGTCCCGTTGCAGAAGATCGGAGGGGTCCCGATAATTAGAAGAGTAATCATTTCCGGTGAATTGAGGAATGGTTACGGGAGGTAACCGTGCTGACGGTAGGCTAAGATCAGCTGGTCCCGGAATCAAAAAAGTAATCATATCCTGTGAAGTGAGGAGTGGTGACGGACTCTCCCGTTGATACAAGGTCAAAAGGCCATGATTACATCGACGGTTCTCAGTCTCTCGTTGATTTCCGCTGACATCTTACTGAGGACCAAGGATTATGATTACACCCACGGATCTCACTAGAGGATTCTTGGAACCGTTTTGTCAGGAAGAATCAAGATTACTGATTACTTTTACGGGACCTGTCCCAGCCTTAGTTTCTGCACTGGAGATTCAAGTTTATAGCTTCTGCTTCGTAAGGTTTTTATCTGGATGAGCTGCCATTATTTCTCAAATCATGGAAAAGATGAAATTTTATTAAATTGTTCATGCATATAAAAGATGAAATTTTATTAAATTGTTCATGCATACTTAGCAAATGTTTTACTGGAGATTTCTTTTCTTTTATGTTTATATGGATATAATTATTCAAGCATCTGGACTCAATCCCAAGTCATTAATGATTAACTTGAGCCTTGCACATGGCCGAGTTTGCTGCTTCTTCTTTTTCATCTTGATTTGTTTGATTATATGGCTGTGCTAAACTAAAAATTTAGCTCATCCAGTATGCTAAAGATGTATTACTTTGTAAGTGTGACTTTAAACTGCAAAATATAATGGCAGATGATGGCTGTATTTGAATATGTACTTATCATTTTTATTTCATTTAAATCTTTTCACTTATTAGCAATACAGAAGACTGTATTGAATTTTTTTTCCATTGCTTACTTTTAGGGTGTTGGCCTCTCAGTGCATGGAATGTTCAGGGTTGCCACAGAGAAAACCATGTTTGCTATGCCAGAGACTGCTATAGGTGAGTCAAAACATTATATCAGCAAAAAAAAATGCATTTCATATTATGAGAACCAAAGATTGTCAAGTAAAATATCTCTTGTAACTAATAAAAAATATGGAAAACCATGGTTGATGAACCAATGATGGTGCATAAAGTTAATCGACTTTATTTGTATGTTGAAGGCTGTTAAAGGCTTATCCTCATTAACCAATCCAAGATGAATTATACAAATTTTATTTTAAAACTACAAGTCTTTAAATGCCAATGTTAATAAAAAGTTTATATAGATTAAATCATATACCAAATATATCTCTCTTGAAAGGATCTAGAGATGTTTTTCATCAAAGCTTTAAAAAATAACAACAAAAATGGATATTATAAAACTATCATTGAAAATTTCATATTTTTATTCATTTACACTATATTGACTAGTTTTTCTGTTGCCCAGGTTTGTTCCCAGACGTGGGTGGAGGTCACTTCCTGCCGCAGCTCCCTGGGAAGATGGGTGTTTTCTTGGCATTGACAGGTTTCCGTCTCAAGAGTAGGGATGTGAAGTCCGTTGGGGTGGCCACCCATTTTGTTGAGGCAGCTAAGGTAAGTGGTTTCTTGACCACTCTCTCATATTGCTTTATCCTTTCATGATTTTTGTTTTTACCCAAGATGTGTAATGATCTATAATAACTTTTGTTTACTCACCCTATTCATTTGCAATGAGGTTTGTTTGGTTTCCCTTTTATATATGAATATGTTTCACATTGAACTCTTTCACAGTCTACTTTGTCTTTTAAAAGAAAATAGAGCTGAGATGGCCGAGTTGTTTAAAATAGATGAACTCATCTTTTAACACCCAGCCTATTGATATCAATTCCTGCTGGTCTAATGTAATAAAAATCTTCTTAAGAGAAATGACTTCACTGCAAAAATTTTTGGTCTTTTTGTATTATTTGGAAAAAAACATTTAAAGATAGCTTAAAGTTCAATGGTTTAAACTGTTTCAAAATTTCGAAATTGCTGCTTATATTTTCCATTTCCAATTTTTAGATTATACTTTTGTATCGCAAGAATCTGTTTCCATAAAACTCATTTTTTAGATACCTGAGCTAGAAGAAAGGTTGGTGCGGTTGACCTCCGCAGTCAGTCCAGCTGAGGTGGAAGCAATTCTCAATGACTTTCAGAATCAGGTACTAAGAGATAAGGTGGTCAATCCTTTGCTAAAAACAGTCAATTGTAATTACAATTTTAGCAAGACATTTTGCAGAAAATGAAATATAGTTTACATGATAAATATCAACTTAAGAAAATTCCTTTTTGTTTTGATATCCTGATTCTCTTGATCTATTATATTTACATGATTGAGTGTGAAACTCTGTAGCTTTTCATTCTGTATGCTATGATAATATAAATAAAACTTATTTGCTTTACATGTTGAATAAGAAATGAGTTTTAAAATATATGACATCAGTTCGCCTTGCCAGAAAGCTCAGTGTATTTGGTAATCTGGGCTGGAAAACAATACATATAAATTGTATGTATGAATAAATCAGTCAATCTATGTCATTGTATCTTGTCCAATGAGATGGATATCACCATTTTATTTTTGTTTCTCAAATGTTTTCAGTCAAAGCTAGATTCAGACAAAGAATTTGTGCTTCAACCTCACCTAGCTGATATTGATCGGTTGTTTGCTGGTGATTCTATGGAAGAAATCTTCACCAGTCTGGAGAAAGATGGCTCTCCATGGGCAACAAAACAGCTTGAGACTTTGAAGAAAATGGTCAGTGATGAGATTTTTTTGATTAATTTAACTTCACCAAGTCAACCAAAAACATTTTTTATGCAGTATACAGTACACACCACTCAAGTCGAGGCCACTTATCGTCCCTCAAAACACATACTAGAGTAAGCCACATTTTTTTTACTTTTGCAGGAGAGAGGTTTGAAGTTTCGGCCATTTTTCATCATGTCACTGTAAAGTCAACTATTGA
Source organism: Elysia crispata (assembly GCA_033675545.1). NCBI lineage: Eukaryota > Metazoa > Mollusca > Gastropoda > Plakobranchidae > Elysia > Elysia crispata. The sequence goes on along the minus strand of JAWDGP010002177.1, from coordinate 466,765 downwards.
AGGGCGAATTTAATTTTTTTTATCTTAAATTGAGAAGCATATCATTTTTTCTAAGGCATAGTGCGTTTTCTAAAGATCTTTTTAGCTTTTAGATAAATGACTTTTTGTCAGGTACGTTAGTACTTGTTACTCAGTCTACAATCTGGAAATGTGGCTTATGCTAGTACATTGTGAGATACGCTAGTACATGTTTTAATTTTTTCTGATATCGTGGATTTATGCATGTCAAGCATGTCAAATTTTCATTTCATTTTAAAATGCTAATTTTTTTCAGTCGCCAACCTCCATGAAAATCAGCCTTAGATTACTACTAGAAGGCAAAGGTCAGAGCCTGGCTGAAGATCTTCAGGTGGAGTACAGGTTGAGTCAGCGATGTGTGGAGGATAAAGACTTTCATGAAGGAGTGCGGGCAGGTGAGGCACAGCCAGTTGATTGTGTGTAGGACACAATATTAGAAATAAATTGGTGGAGGAGTAGGGACGGGGGAAGAAAGGGCTTAGATAATTAGAGAAATGAGAACCTCTGAAACAAGAAGTGAAGGGACTGCATGATATAGTGGAAATGTTAGGAAAGCTTGTATCATGTCCAACATTCCGTCTAAAAATCTTGTGTTTTATTTTTCACAAATAAAACCTGTCTACGTGTATTTGCCTAAATTAAGTCCAGTATGTTAAAGAAATCTTTTTTTTTTGGCCATGTAATGAGAAGAGAGAAACTAGATCATCTCATGACAACTGGAATGATCGGAGGAAAATGCAGCATGGGAAGAACAGCATGAAAAGATGTTGGATGAACTAGAAAAGTGAAGAATAGTAGGACGAGTGACAGATGCACTGAAAGCTACGAGATATATATTGAAATACGTGGAAGTTCATCATCGCCTACGCTAAAGAGTAGGGCACCTGATTGATTAATATCACAGAAATAATTTTAGCTGGGTCCACTACAAAACTGAAGTTTTTAATTTACTGAGCTAACAAAATTTTTTTCTGACGTTTGTCAATTTTTTCTTTTTCTAGTGCTCATTGAAAAAGATGGAAATCCCAAGTGGTCACCAGACAGTATTGAAAAAGTTACAGCAGAGAAAGTTGACTACTACTTTTCACCCCTCGATGCCAAAAGAGAACTTACTTTATGATCTTCAGGAATTCTTCAAACAGTTCTATGTTGACCAAATTCAGTTATATAGGTAGTGAATGTCCATTTTTCGAAGTTCTACACTTTTTTTTTTTATCATCAAAAGAACAGTCGATAGAATAAGCAGCCATTTTTACATCAAAGGGCTATTTTAGGGGCCTTTCCTTATCAGCTCAGCCCTGACCGATGAGAGCTTTTTATTTTAGTTAGATAAAAAATGTCTAAAAAATCCTTTGGTTAGCTTTACTTAAAAAGTAATTGTCTAATAACTGTGATTACTTTCACGTAAGTATAGCTCTGACACATAAGAATTTCTCCTTTTTTATTTTTTTTTTTACCTCAAGTCTTATGAGTTGCCAGAATCAGTAATCAGCTTTCCCAGTATACCTTCTCATACGTGATTCTCTTCATTGCAGCTTTAGAGTATTTTTAACATACTGATATTAATTTAGACATATGAAAACTGTAGTGTGAGAATTTAATTCATCAAAAGTAACTAATTATCTGCAACTGATGTAAAATAAATCGTCAAAAGAAAAATCTCAATGAAATTCATACAGGCTCCCTTCCTACCAGTAGAAAATGAATAGTAATTGCACCATTACAGGTGGTGCAAACTTTTTTCATATAATTATGTTTTATGAGTGTTTTTTTTATCAATAGATATCCAAACGATCATGAAAAAATGATGTTCTAGTTTTGACAAGAAGTTGTCATATTTATTGATTTTTTTACCATTTTGTCTCTTTAAATGAAATGTCTGTAATTGTTTTATATTATGAAAATTAAAAATAAAACAAACAAAAAACAGGGTATGCAATTCAATTTTCATGTTATGATTTTTTAAACATTAAGATATTTTATGGAATCAAGTTGTAGCACTGATTTTAGCAGCATTTTGACTTTTGGGTTAATGTCTATGAATGAGGAAATTGGCTCTATTTAGCTTTATATGAAGCAATACTATTGACATTAATATCAATATTATTCCATTTTTGCGCAACAATAGATCTGCAACCATTTCTATATTATTTTTATTGTTCAAGACAACAATATCCATTAAAACCTTAAACATTGGATATTTCCAGAACCAGATTATGAAAGTTTTGTTGCTTTACTTTTTTACTCATTTTTTTTTGCCTTTCCTCCATACTTTTTGTCTCTTCATGGAGAGGGATCACAGCAGTATAGCGATCAATCGTTTAAAAAAAAGACTTCTTTTTTTACATAAGATACCAAGGTATATATGATGCTTTTTGTTTGATTTCACAAATAAAGTTCTGAAAATAGCTTTAAACAAAATAGATATAGAAGATCTTACCTTAAATTCTCTGCATACTACACTTGTGTTTCAAGCGGAGGACAAAGGTGTCGCCTGTCCTCCGCTCTCTTCGGGTATGACTGAGGTGTGTTCGGTTGCCGTTCCGACCTTGTGTTGTTGTTTTTTTTCGTTTCCGGGCCACTGGTAGTTTTGTAGTAAATGTTTCTTTCTGTGGGGGCACGATGAAAATGTTTCCCTTCTTTTGTTGAGGCTTGGTTTTGTTTTTAGAATGAAATATTTCTCAGCTATGCAAAGGTTGCATCTGTTTGTTGCTGCTGAGTATGGCTGCGCTCTGTCAATTACATCCCATGATAAGTGGTATTCGGTTTTTGATTCCTTAAGTTTCCATATGAATTCACTTAAAGTTGTGGCTGATTTTTTGTGGTTAAGTCCTAAACAAGTTAAACAAAATAAATATGTCAACATTGGTGGATGGATACAATTTTATGTCCTTTGTGTAAAAGCTTTCAGGGACCTAAGAGGCTTCATGTACCAAACCGTCAATGATCATCTTCGACTATTAATATTATAATAACATTCCAAGATGGAATCGTAGTTCGAAGAATTTTGTACCATATACATCATCCATTTTAAGCTTTTTCTCACTCAGCATTTTCAGATTTTTAATTTATTCCTGTTTTGTCAATGAAGAGGGGAACAAGCATTTTTTTTCTTGTTCTTTGTATATGTTTGACTTTGTTTTGTTTGCACATCAATTTCAATAGGCTGGTATTAAATAAAAATGATTGAGCGATTGTCTGTGTGCCAATGTGTTTTTCACTGTATATGCAAAACTCTGAAAATGAAATTAAAAAAAAAATGTTTTACTACGAAAAGTCAATATAAGAGAACCTTTCAGAGTACAAATCTTACCATGTTTGGAAATAAAGTATCACAATGACTTTCACTTTGTCAATAGAGCCATATAGAATACATGGGGCAATTTAATCATATTACACATTGAATGCTTGTGGACTTTTCCATACTTTTAGTGGTAGGATCATAAAAGAGTTCTATTGAATGAAAGTTTTATCACCTATGGAAATCAGTCCTAATGTTTAAGAAGTTAATTTGTATTTATATATGAAAAAACTGGTTAACGGCATGATATTCTATCTGCATTTATTTTAGGGACTTTATGTCATTTCTATTTTAGTCACAAGTATTATTTATACCTTTGAGTGACTGATACTCCCAGTAAACAGAAATTCATAACCATCGTAGAGGAAGTTGTTGTGATTTTGATGTTCTGTGAAAATATGCAACTTCATTTCCCCAAATCCGTCAACTCCTTTTTAAGCCTTCATGACAACTAAACTCTTAAGACTGAAAGATCTTTTATGTTTAGATGACACTGGGATTATGTCAAACCAATAAACTGCTGGATTCATTGTCTTATCTACTATAATTACACGTGTCAATCCTCTGTCAATTTTAGGTAAAAAAAAAACCCAACATAATCTGGAAACTGTATTTAAAAAGAAATTAAGTTTTCCTTGCTTCAGATGTACACTATAGTACAATCATGACATTGTAGTGAGTAATTAAATGAATTGTCACTTAAACTGTGCTTATAAAGATTGGATTGAAAAAAAAAAGAAAATGGAAAAAGAAAAAAAACCTCAACTGTGGCTGTATTTCAGCTCTGTTTGAACTGTACTATGATTATTAACATTTTTTGTTTCAAAGTCTTCATGCATCATGACAACCTTTTCAAAGAGCTGGCTCTGCCTCTCAGATAAATTCATTGACCGACTCCATGATTGACGGCGGTGATCATTCAAATCATTCTTTTGGTTTATGCGATTCTATGAACAAATTATTGATTGTCTCTTTTAACTATTTTCGCTATGATCAGTGAATGCGTTGAGACTGAACTGCAGATAATAAAAATGAAGCTCAGTTGACATTTTCATCAAGTGAGTGTAAACCGAAAGATAACGTGGAAGCTGAAATCTCTGCAAATAGGCCTATATGATATTATTATTTTCTTACAATTAAAAATAACGCAAGTCTATAAGTATACATACTTAGAGTTTTTTTTTTCCAATTTAAACGGGCGATTAAAAATGTGTGAGGGTAACATCTGGTTTTTAGTTAGATCTGAGATCATAGGTATGGCACTTTGTTCAAGTTTCTTCAAACTTACTCGAACGATGCCTAGAGAAAATATGCAGATAGATAGGAGCGATAAGGTTCGATGGTAATTTTTGAATAAAAAGATGAATATCTCAGTCTGTTGTATATCCCAGACTTTCTCCTGAATTTTTGTCTGGTTTTTCACCATCGTACATGATACTTTGGACGCTTTTATTTTTTTTATCTTAGGTGGGACCAATTTTTGCTGCACACATCCAACACCTTGGCATCAAACACCAAATGAAAGAAAATGTCAATTTTGCTATGAACCCGCCAATCAAAATGGCAAGAATTATTTGATCGTTTAAAACCCGACACTCACCTTCAATTACAGTGTATTTCTAGGAGACAGTTTCGTGGTAACCAGTAGTTTGCCATTTAGAACTGATATTGTGGATGCCAAAACCGATAGACTGAACGGGCAAACCCAAAAGTTTGTCGTGCTTATTTTTCTGGCACTGAGTCAGCCCACTAAACCGGAATCGGCCTATTTGTCAGTTCATGGAAGCACGAGAGGGTTTGGCGGCAGTCGACTTCAAATTACCGCGGGGTCTGAATTGTAGATTCCGTTTGTTAATTTTGAAAGTATGGATCGCACATTTTATAAAATTACTTTTTTTTAAATCAGCGCCTTCAAAATAATTTTATCTACGCGTAAAAATCCCAATTCATTTATTTTGTCCCCATTTTCTTTTATTTTCCCGCGCTTTTTTGTTGTTGTTTTTTCTTTGTTTACACAGTTAACTGCATATGCTGCCTAGGAATTTGGTGAACGATTGTGTATATTATGCATGTATGAATTATTTATTTTCATAACCATGAACTAGCTTTTTCAAAGCCTGAATGGAATACCAAACTGTTAGGAGAATGTGCAGCTTTGAAAAATCCTAATTTACTTCTGGAAACTAAAATAAAAGATGAATGGATATGAAATATTCTAAAATCCTTTCAAATATTTTTCTTATGGCCCCAAAACAAAAATTAATCAGTCGCTTATGTGGACATCAAATCAAATATAAAATGAAACTGGGAAACATTAACTTACAAATATCCGTTAATGAAATCGCTTTTAGAGCCGCTCAAGCTTGTGATAAAAAGATCAAGGTTGTTCCCACAAATGTCTAAAACTAAATTTTGCTATTTTACTATGATCATGAATATTAGAAACAATTACTATAAAACGATTTGAATTGAAAAAATTCCGCTCGCACGGCTAAAGTCAACCCAAACTGCTCGTGGGAGTATCTGACGCTTGACCAATGATAGTCTTATTCTTAACCTCCTTTATGGCCGCTCGAGCCTGCCGCTGCCGCCTGATTAAAAGATACGGAATCTCGCGATATGGAGCGCCGCATAGACATGGAGTTTTAATCTTTGAACTTATTTGGAATCTCAGTTGTTGATCTCCGACCGTTGAGTTGGCCAGTCTTGGGTGAATGTGGAATCTCAGTTGTTGATCTCCGACCGTTGAGTTGGCCAGTCTTGGGTGAATGTGGAATCTCAGTTGTTGATCTCCGACCGTTGAGTTGGCCAGTCTTGGGTGAATTTGGAATTTCAGTTATTGATCTCCTACCGTTGAGTTGGCCAGTCTTGGGTGAATTTGGAATCTTAGTTATTGATCTCCGACCGTTGAGTTGGCCAGTCATGGGTGAATGTGGAATCTCAGTTGTTGATCTCCGACCGTTAGGTTGGCCAGTCTTGTGTGAATTTGGAATCTCAGTTGTTGATCTCCGACCGTTGAGTTGGCCAGTCTTGGGTGAATGTGGAATCTCAGTTATTGATCTCCGACCGTTGAGTTGGCCAGTCTTGGGTGAATTTGGAATCTCAGTTATTGATCTCCGACCGTTGAGTTGGCCAGTCTTGGGTGAATTTGGAATCTCAGTTGTTGATCTCCGACACATGTGTGTGTAATATACTTATAGAGTAAAGTCTACAAAGCCAAGCACTTTTTCTTTTATCTGAGAACTGAGCCGTCAACTTTTCGGGACAATCATGATTTCTATGAAACATCTTTGGTCTGTATTTTCAAACAAGAGCACTAGCGCATACATGACCTCTGAGTTGGAACCACACTATCGTCAGTGGATTAATGTTGAATCTCCTCTTCTCTGAAGACGGTAATGTGTTGGATATGCCAAGAAGATATGGGATTTATAAGTTCTTTGCTTATACCAATCAATAAGTCATGTAAGCTACAAGGTCAAAGACAATATTTAAAAATTAATGACATGTGGTTATAACAATCAGTTGTTTAGTTAATCAAACATTGAGTCAACCACCGACTCTCTCAATCAACGGATCAGGAATAAAATCGGGAATATAACCCCAAGCATAAAACGCGACTAGTGTATGTACTCCAGTGCCTCCCAATAGGTGTACAGGCAAGCACACGGCTACTGGAGCATTTCATGCATTCAATGTATGGCTGGTTGACTCAAACTCATCTTCTCAACGAATAGGATGGAAAAGGCTTTGTCACAACAATAGCAAAGAAGACACAGAGGGCATTTTTTCATCTCATAGGACGTGATGGCGAGTTAGCACCAGAGAGGCAGGACCTCAGGTAATAGCCATGTTTCGCAGATTGAGTTACGTACCGTAAGCATGAGTCATAACGTAACAAACATGTGGTTTCCTTAGTGACTTGTGCAAATCGTCCTGCTTTGTTTACATTGGAAGCCGCAAGCGAGCGTTAGGCCTGATCAGTCTGGTCAGCTGTTTAGACCAGTGAAATCTGCTGCTACTGGTAAAACTGTCTCGGATCATGTGATTGTTATGTAATGTAACTGTGTGAGCATGCAGTGGAGCAGTGGAAACACACTCTCCATAGCGCGCTTGCACCTGGTCCAGGCTAGTACTCAGTACCGGTAGCATTAGAGCATCGCTGGCAGTCATCATGTAACCCTTACATAACAGTTACGTTCTCGGTGAGAGGGCTAGCATGTTTGCGAAAAGCGATTATGCTACGTACCGTACCGCTGGGTGGGAGGAGTTTATGCAAATGATATCGGTTAGTCTAAAAATATAACGTCGCAGTCTAGCTTAAGGCCCGTAACCCTTTCCTGCGAAACCTCAGAAATAATTTCCTTTATGACTGGCGGGGACTTCCCGTCAGGAGGGCACCTAACCATTCCCTCCGGGGCATTAACATAATATTAGCATATAAACTCTACAGGGGGCTTGTGAGACGGAATAACAATGTGAGTCGCTATTGCTGCAGAGAGTTTTGCAGGGATTGCAAACTTTAAAATGATAATGTAATGTACTCGCGATAGCTCAGTTGGTAGAGCGGAGGACTGTAGGTGTCGAAAGAGCTATCCTTAGGTCACTGGTTCGAATCCGGTTCGCGAGAACATTTTTTTATAACTCATTAGTACGAAAAATTTCTTTTCCTATTATTTGAAAAACAAAAAAACCAAAAAACAAAAACAAAAATCGAAAAAACATGCCGAGTGGGTCTTTTTTCAACATTGCCTTCCATCCACTACTAATAACAAGGAAAAAACACACCTGTAAGAAGTAGCTATTGACATAAAGGACACCATGTCCATTATATCATTCTGTTCTCAGACCAATGAATGCAGAATCTATCTGCCAGTTCGACACATTTGAAAAATTAAAATTTTGGTGTCGTTGTCAGTTATTCTTAATTACTTACAAAATGTCAGAGTTGAAAAACCCGCAGGATAAATTCTTCATTTTTGGTCATTGGATGGATTAAAAACTAATAAATAAAATGATTTTCAGAAATAGGTATTAAAAACAAAAAAGCACACAAATAAATAGAAGCAAAACACAAACTGACTTAAAAAAAAAATTAATACGTCCGAGAAAACTCACCAGTACAATCGACAAGTACTCAAGTTAGGGATAACTTTACTGTTGAGGTTTACCTACAATTACTGCCAATGAATTCTTGGACATGAAAGAAACATTTTAGCGAGAAAAACAAAGTTGTTGGACTTTTTTTTACGTTATGAGATGCCTAAGTCTCTCCAAAGATGGCTTATGCATTAAAGAAATTCATCGTTTATGCAATGATATTATTGAATGATCCACTGGAAACAACAAATTGTCTTACATTAAAAAGGCTCTAATTGTCTTGTTTGCTACTATTTCTGTGGGTCTATTTAATCTCATAAAGATGAGCAGTGGAAGCCCAAACTGCTGCCTTTTGAGGAGAATTATTGGTTTCCTAAATGATTAAATGAGAGCACTATGCGAAAAACTCATATTCTTTGATCTTCGCTTCACTTAACTGTAGAGTTTCTAAAACAGAGTCTCGCCCATTCAGTTGTTTATATTTACGTTTAACGAACGGGTAAATTTCTTCAAAAGGTTCACACGAAATGCTTCTGTAGTCGAAAAAAGGCATTAGGGGTCGCTTATTCATATGGTCGAAGTCCCGACTGACACAAACGGAAGCGTCATATTGTCTTCCACTGCACATGCGCATGTAATCTCTTGGAACAGGAGCCATGCTGCCTTCGAATGGCCGCCATAATAGTGGAAAAACGGTCGTTTTTTTGTAGAGTATTCTGTGTTTCTTAAACGCCGACATCGCCCAGATATAGTGAGAATCTTCGGTGAAGAAAAACATGTCTATGTACGGTACACGGACCTTCGGGCTGGTGAGAGATGGGTGAGATGGTAGTGCGTCTCTGTCTTCTCTGAACTGCACTCTTGATCCTTCCCAGAAGAACTTGTACATCATATAGTTGGAAGTGTCTACGTCGAATCCCGGAACACAGTGAAGAATCTGTCAAACGCATTTTCCAAGTCACTGTATTAGGGTCATGGCGTATGACATAAAGAAAAAAAAGCAGAGGAAGAAAAAACATTGTTCTAAAAAATTAATAAAACTGTATGCATTAGAGAGAGAGAGAGAGAGAGAGAGAGAGAGAGAGAGAGAGAGAGAGAGAGAGAGAGAGAGAGAGAGAGAGAGAGAGAGAGAGAGAGAGAGAGAAATGCATCTTTGGAGGAAACCCACACACTTACAGAATGTACAAGGACTTAAGATCATCCAGAGTGAAATGAAACATAAGATTTTCTAAGAAATCAATATATTCTCGAGAAAATGTCTGGCATCAGTAGGTTGTTTGAAATAAAAGGAGGAAGAATGCATGTTGAAATGTGAGACATTTAAAAAAAATGAAACGGAACATAATTATGGAAACAATTTGTTTCTTCTAAAACTCTACAATTTCGCATTGAAAGTGCCAGAAATCTTGATCGTGAGGTTGAAAATATCTAACTGAAAACTGCATTTGGCTAAGATGTGTGAGCAGGTAATATTTCAGATAACGCACATAAAGCTTTGGAGGAAATACAAATGAGAGATTTGGTTGAAATATTCCACACAATAACTGAATAAGAGTCAGCACACATGTCATATCGCACTAGGCTTAAAATAAAACCAGTCGTCATAAAGATAGCATCGAGACACGTAGAGCCATTAGAACTAGAAGTATCTTAATTCTAACGAGCGACATAAACTCATGCTAAAGATTATAGCCTACTACATTAAAAATTTTAGATGAAACCCGCAAAGAAAGTAGATTTCCACTACTTTAAAAAGAATAATAGCACTCAGAACAGAATTTTCAACCCAAGAATGATTGTGGAAAATTCACGAAACAGGATTTAAACGTTAACTAGAAATCTATCAATACTGGTAAAAGGCTCTTAAGTGTGCTTAAAGTTGCCCTGCCTTTGCCCATTTATTTTAAACCCACTATGTTTAAGGATCTATGGAAAGGTTCATTTTACAAAATTAGCAAACTATGCTTATCCAGCTACTACACTTTCATAACTCTTAAAGCTGTGGGCTTTGTCAACTTTCTGGTATTCTGTAGATTAGAAATTATTGAACAACAAACCCGTTTAACTCTCAGCCAATCAGATCCATTGAGACAGACGTCTATGTCGTCATCCCATGGTATAAACCCATGATGCCTATAGGCTCCCAGCATGCTTCCTTCACACAGGAAGTAGCTGATGTTGAAGAGATCTAAGGCCATGGACATGACCTTGAAGGTTAGCCTCAACTCTCTCTGTTCTTGCCCTGATATTGGAGGCATAAAGTTTGGATACCTGGATATAATAGGAAGGTTATGAGGTTAAAAAAAAAAAAGAAAAAGATCCGTGATCTTTATAGAAGTGGGAAGTACATGTTTAGATCTTTTTTGATTATCACCAAAAAAAAAAAAATGTAAGCAACAAGGCCTTGTAGTGTCATAGATGGCAGTTCTGATCTCTAATAACGCAGCATGTTGGTTAAAAAAAGAAAACAAAACATAGACGAACCTACCAACCAAAACATTACATAAAACAGTAAAACACCATATAAGCACATGGACAAATATACGCTCACAAAATATGTGTTCATGATTTTATCTTTTAAAAATTCTATCAATTTACTAGAGGTAAGGCATTTAATGAATGGCTACATTATTTTCTTTCGTTACATCTCAATTATTCAAATAATTATTTGGGTCGAGCTGAGATAAGGATGTTCCTATCCTGTTTAACTTCTACATTCTAGTTTCTCGAAAAGCTTAGAAAAAAATTTTCTTTGCTGTATTAGAAGAGTGTTAGAAAGCGTTGAACACTTTGGAGTAACTGTTAGAGATATAATTAATATGACATCGTGTCGGCGGACTTTAATTGCCAGAAGGTAAGGACGGTAATGAACCAGATAAAGGATGTGCTTACTGACTATTTTTTTTTAAAACAGTGCTAACTAGATCTAACCCGAATATTATTGTTGTTTCTTGAACCATGCAGGTAAACTCTATAATATTGTAAACCTTAACTCTTGGAGTTCAAAGTTTGTAAACCTGAACCCTTGGAGATATAAAACTATAAAAACCTTCACTATTGAAGATCTAAGATTGTAAGCCCTAACTCTTGGATATCTAAGATTGTCAACCTTAACCCTTGGAGCTCTAACCTCTTCTTCAAGTCCTGCAGTTTGTCGGCCAATGACAACTGAGCATAGCTCTCCAGTCGAGCCCCCACGTTCTGGAAGTATCCGTCATCATAAGCTGGCAGTGTGTCCAACTGGTCAACAACACTAGACCAGGCTATGGAGGTCAGTTTGTCCTGGGGTTAAAGGGTCATATTGAATTTTGCGCAAAAGATGAAATTAAGATATCATGAAATTTAA